>JAWNPQ010000136.1:14847500-15270000 GCA_035047465.1 Drosophila sordidula
ATTCGCCCCAATCGCCGCCCAGCTCCAAGTTTCGGATCTCGAACTTCGATAGCGATCTGGTCGATCATCATGTCGATCTAAATCACTCGCTGCCGCCGTACGGCAATCTGTTTGAGCCGCACTCGATACCCGTCAGCATACCCGTGCAGCTCTATCCGGACGACGACGACGATTTTCGACTCGACCACAGCTCGCTGGGCGGCCTCCACAACACCTCGTCCTCGACCACCGACGGCGACTTCATCAAGAAGGAGTGGGTCTACGGCAGCGGCACCAGCAGCTATGCCATGAACGGCAAATTCGACGACGACAGCGACGCCCTCTGCGATGCGGCCAACTTCATATACAACTGAGCGCCGGGACGAGCGGAGTTGTCGGGTGTGCGCTGAGGGGGCAACAGCAGCGGGGGAGCAGCAACAAGCGGGAGCAGCAGCAGCAGCAGCAGCAACAGCAACAGCAACAAATTCATATTCTTGACGCACACACCAGCAAACAAACAAACAAACAAGCAAACACACACACACACACACACCACATGCCTGTGTGCTTGCATATATATATTATATGCCTCTAGAGAGAGATTTGTTTTTTCCTCATATACACACGTATATATGTCTACATATATATATAGTAATTTGCTATCTCTGTCGCGCTCGTGATCTTAACGTGATCTTAAACTAAATCAATGTGTAAAACGTATTTGTAGTTGTATTTTGTAGTTTCTATATAATTGAAAAAGGCAAAAAAACAAAAAAAAAAAAAAACTAAAAAAAAATCAAACAAAAAACTATGTACGAGAATGTTGCAATCTGTCTCTTTCACACACATACCCCAAACTCAAAACAGTGTCTGTCTGTCTTGCTCACACCTCTATCTCTTTCTCTCTCTCTCTCTCTCTCTGTCGCTCTGTCTGTGTCTGTGTCTTCGTCCAGTTCGTAAACAACAAATTGTTATTAAAAAAAAATATAAGATGTCTATATAAATTTTGTTGTAACTTTTTGTAATTCCTAAACTCCCCTCTCTCTTGCGTACACTTGCGTCTGCTTTTATTGCGCTCTCTTTTCTATTCATATTGTCTTTTTTGCACGCCTTTTGAGTTTTTTGTTCGCTTTGATCTCGCTTACAGTTGAATTTTAACACAATTTCGGCATATATCTCATATATATATATACATATATATATTATGTTGACAAAACAAAAATCATTTTTTTATTTTTATGAATTTTCCACCTTTATTTTTTTCTCCTTGCGTTTCTTATATTTTATGTTCAGTATTTTTCCTCAATTTTTTGTTTGCTTGACTGTATTTTTTCGAAACCAAATTTTGTAACTTAAGATTCGTAATATAAGCAAAAGATCATCAGGAAACGCGTTCCAAAAATTCTAAAAAAAAAAAAAAATTATTTTGTGTTGCTAAAAAATATTAAAAAAAAGAAAAACTGTCAGTATTTTTTGTTTTAGAAAAGAAAACCTTGTTATAAACCCCTCGCCAACAGTTGCGCTGTTGTTCTTCTCTCTCTCTATATATATATGTCATATATAGTATGTAATTTATTATTTTTTCCCGATCTTATGTGCAATTCTCAAAACACGCCCACAACGCCACGCCCTCAGCTGCTTGACAACAACAACAAACAAAAAAAAAAAAGAAAACAATTAACAATTCGTATTATGATCTAGAACAAGAAGAAGAGAAAGAAAACTTGCAAGTTTTTGTGCTTTAAAACTTAAATTGAAATTATTGTGGTTTCCTTAACTAGCTGCTAAGTTCTATGTTTTAATTAATTTCGCATAAACACACACACATACATATACAATTATATATATATACATATATATATATATATATATATATATATATATATATATATGCTACTTATATGTCTAATATATATATATATATTTATATATATATACAGAAATCGAGTTATATATATAAGCGCTTATTTTTTTTATAGTCATAAGCTCGAGAGCATGCTTTATGTACACACCCACACACACACACACACAAAGCAACTCTATACACACACACATATATATATATATAGCTTATATAATATTTATAGCTACGTTCATGATCTTAACATATATGATACATAAAATATATATATTTAGAAATATATACAAATTTATTTTTTGCATTTAATGAAATTTTTAATTTTTGCAATTTTAAATAACACATTTTTCTTATTCTGTGTTTTGCTTTGGTTTTTTCTTCGTTTGCAATTTTTTGTTTGCTTTTAAGCATGTAAATTTACAACAAAAAAATTTGCATTGAATATTTATATCAAAAGAAATGATATGTATAATAATATTAAAAAAAAATCAGAAATGTATACTACATATATATATGTACATATACATGGCTAGCAACGTTTACGAATCAGCGTAGAAACGCGCGCAAACGTTGAAAAAAAAAGTTGACAAAAAGTTTTTAGCGCAAATTTAAACTAACAAATTTATTCAAAGCATTTAATGTTAAACAAAAGTACTTTAAACAAAATTATACAGTTTTAAAAAACTAAGAAGAAGCAGTAACATAATTATCTCAACGTTCGTTTTCAAATTGGACGCCATTTCTTTATTTTCAAATTACAGGAAAAAAAAACTTTCGTTGATTTTTTTTTTTTTGGGACCTGCCTGAAAAATTTTAATAAAAATATTGCGTATATATAAAAAGAAAATTTATTATAAATATGTAGCTGCAAAATTAGCTTAATAGTTGACAAAACACACACCCACACACACACACATGAAATGTTTCTTTTCGTGTTCGCTTTGTTGCGTCATTCATAAACGTTTTTTGGTCGCCAACAAAACTTAAGCTTAATCGTGTTTGTTGTTGCCCAACTTTTGTTTGTTATGCCTAACGTTAATGATTATTGTTGCATTTAAGCAATGCTACACACACACACACACACACAGTCGCTCACACACACAGCTGCAAGCACCTTTATATATATATGCATATATATATAATTTTTAAAACGCATTTTAAAGCTTGTTGTCTTGGGCCTTAAGAAACTAGGCACGTGCTGTGGCATAAAGCTGGCGCTCAGTTCTACCTACCCTTACTTACACACACACACACACACACACACACATACCCTTTTTGAATGTCTTCCGCACCGTCTTTAGTTGCTTTTTTAAGCTGGATTCTTAACAAAAAGGAAAAAATATTGAAAGAAATGTACAAACAATTAAAGAAAATACATTTTTAGTTGATAAGCGAAACTTAAGAGAAATGCAACTTAGGGAGAATATCAGAAGGAGAAGCTCAACTTCGGCCTGTCGAAGCTTAAATATCACTGCAGATATAATTAACTTTAGCTGGAGTGTTCTAAAATGTAAAACAAATTTCGCACAAAAACTCACATGTTGTCAAAATTGTACTATGATAGCTTTACGATATAGTGTAGCGATTCGATTGATTTCTATTTATATACTATACTTATAGTCAAAAATCTGAAACTGAACCAAGTGTCATCAAAATAGCTGTACTAAGAGTCAAGATCGCATAGAACAATTGGACATAAGAGCATATAAAACAGGTTAAGACTCGTACATTTTAAATTTAATTATGATATAAACAAAAGGAAAACAAAACGTAACTTTCCACCTATAGTTTCTATGGCAGCTTTATGATATAATGAACCTATCTTTATGATTCCGATATATGTTCTATCTATAGCAAAGAGAAACAGCTCTATTAAGTTTCATCAACATAGCTTCACTAAAAGTCCAGTTCACATAGAACATTCGACTGAATGGATAAAGCTTTATCGACCCAGCTTGGCAAACAGTTTAAGAAACCAAATATATATATCTTTCATAAGATCTAATATTGACTGCAGAGGTATTCAGAACCAAATCCAAAACTTTAACTTTGAAAATTTGAAAACAGCACTGCCCCAAAAAAAAAAAGCAAAGCAAACAGAGAGAGAGAGAGTGAGAAAAGGAAAAAGAGCGCTTAGTGAACAAGAAGTAGTGAGTGGTAGAGCAATATTCCTGTCTATTCACACACACACACACTCGAAAAAATAACATTTGTTTTTAAACAACAAAGAAAAACCCAAAAAAAGAAAAATGAAAACTAATTTTGTATATGGAGTCTATTTTATATACTATGACTAAAAGAAAAAAACGAAAGCTGCAAGTGGTGCGACAACAAACATAAGCAGAATTCAAGCTGTATTCTTGCCCCACTGTACACACAGACACACACACACACACACACAAACCCCGCCCGTAATACCCCACAATGAAACTTGGGCAAGCAGAAGGAAAAGCCAATGAAAATCCACGAAGTTCTAGCACCCAACACACAACAACAACAACAACAACAAGAAAAATCTCAACGACTGCGCACACAACAAGTGAACAAATTTTTTTGTATTATATATATAAATATATATATGAAAAAGAAATTCTCTTAAGTAAAAAAACGAACACTTTAATATTATTATTGAAAGAAAAGAGAAGGAGAAAAAAATACTATTTTTTAAGTGTAAACCAAGCCTCGAAATTTCAAAACAAAAGGCTTGGATGCCAAATTTTTCAGCAATAAAACGTAAAACAAAAACAAAAAAAAAAAACTCAAGTATGGTAACAAAAGCGTAACAAGAAATTTATAAGCATATACATACATATATGTACAAATACACGCACACACACTCACACAGTCGAATACACTGATAAAATGAAAATTGAAACAAACAACAAATTTTTTACCACAAACCTAGGTGTTTAGTTTAAAAACATTTAAAAAAAGAAACAACTTGAGCATAAATTAAGAACTCAATAGTCTAGCGAAAAACAACAGAGCCCGCCCCTAAAAGTAACGCCACGCCCCCCTACAAACACACACACACACACACACACATTAAACGAAACGCAATATTTGAAATTCCACATTTCGAAATCTAAAAGAAGAATCAAAGTTGAAAAAATATAAAAAAAGAACATTTTTTTATTGTTTAAGTAAACGTACCTAACGAAATTGCAAGTGAAAAAGCAACAACAACCAACAACAGTTGAGCAAAAAGGAAAAGTAAATTTAATATTAAAAATCAATTGAACATAAAAATTTAAACAATCACAACTTGAGACGTCTTCGATTTGGAATAAAACAGAAAACATATATTTAAAAAACAAACAAAAAAATGAATAAAAACATTTATATAATTATAATATTCATATATACACATACATATAGTATATACAACATACATACATTTAATTAAATGTGTAGTTTCGAACTAAACGTATAACAAATTAATAAAAAAAAAGAACGCATATACTTCTATTACATAATACTAATAATAACGTATAAAATTGTTTTTAATGGCATAAGATTTATAAGAAAACAAAAAAAAAAGAAAACAGAAATTGGTAATCGACAGGGGCAAAAACATGTACATTATTTTTAAACGAGAACAAAAAATTTGTTGTTAAAAAATACTAAAAAAAAAAGTAAAAAAAAGAAGAACACAAAAATAGCACAAAAGTCGCGAACCCTAAACTTGAATTTTGTTGGAATTGATTTAGCACTTTTGTCAGTACTTTTCAAATTTTTTTGTTGTACCTATTTTTCTACACTGAAAACAAAAATGATCCAAATACGTGAAGTTTTTTAAGAGCATTTTCGAAAAATATTATTAAAACTAAATCTAAAAATAAATGCAACCAAACCAAGCCGAACAATTTCAATCTGAACAAAACCTAAAGCCCACGAAATATATATATGTATATATACATATTTATATATATATATATATATATATATTTTAAAAAATTATATAGATATATATATATATAAATATATATATGGAGAAAACACAAAAGCAAAACATATTTATATATTATGAATGTCTAGTCGTATTTTCAGTATTATACAAAACTAAAAAATATAAAAAAACAAAAAAAGAACATAAAGTAAATAAAAATATGTACGTGAACAAAACAAATTTTTGAAGAAAAAAAAAAAACAATTAAGTGTGTAGCGTGTACAATAAAAGAATTAATAAAACAAATAAACAAAATATATGGTAAACAATTTTTAGAAGCATTTTTAACATATAAAAAGGTAAAAGAAATAAATGTTTACATAATTATCGTAAAATATATAAAAAGCAAACGTACATATATATACGCATATATATATGTATTTATATATATATATATATATATATATATATATATATATTTAATTAGTTATATATATATATATAAATATGATATTAAAAATAATAATAAACAAATTTAAACGAAATGTGTCTGTTTTTAGTGTTAGTTTTTATGTAAGCTACCAATTAAAAAACAGAAAAGAAAAACAATAAAAAATTCGATGTGTGTAAAACTAAAAAAATATATAAAACGATATATAAATATATAAAAATAACATATATATCAGGTGGAGTTGAGGAAGGCCAGAAAACCATGTCAAAAACTCGCGCAGCTGTTATACGTATTTATCGATTAACACAATATTATGTTAAAAATAAAATGAAACAAAAAAATCAATAAAAAAAAAAAAAAACAAACAAAACTAATGCAATAATTCTTAATTATTATTATTTTTTTTATTTTACTATTATATGTATTTATATTTTGTATACAATTTTTAACATTTGAAAAACAGCCTATGAATTAATTTTTTATAAATATATATATATATTAATTATAATTTGTAAACTTTTTGCTTGCTTTTATTTTATATGTACATGTAATAAAACAAAAATATATATATATTTAAACTAAAAACAAATATATATAAACAAATATATTTTTAAATCTTTGTGTTTGATTTTCTTGTTCTTTCTGCAGGCGCTCGTGTGGTTCATATCAATGTAATAAAAATCAAATAATAAAATTTTAATAAAATAAATAAAAAATAAAAAGAAACTAAACAAATAAATAGGTATAGTTTATCCATGTAAATGACATTGTATGTAATTATCAAAAATGAAAAATAATTGGCCTAATTTGCTCAAACAAAAATAAAATAAATTAAAACTATAAATTTTTTTTAAGAATCTTTCCGTTGAAAATTTTTTTTAATAGTTGAAATTTTTAAAAGCGTTTAGTTTAACTAATCAAAGGCAGCCCCTAACAAAAAATAAAAACACTTGCTAAACTAATAAAAATATAAAAACGAAAACAATACATATATTACAATTCTTGATAATAAAAAAATGGTATATTAATTCATGTGAAACAAGCAACAAAAAAAAATCGAAGAAAACTGAAAAAAAAAAACATTTAGTTTTTATTGTAATTCCGTGTCTGTGTGTGTATTTCAGTAATTAATGTAAAAATACAAATAAAAAACAAACAAAAAAAAACTTAAAAACAAGAAAAAACAGAAAACGAACAAAAAAATTGAAAAAACAAAATACAAACAAACAAAAAACACTGAACATAAAACATAATGAAAACTAGCGAAATAAATAAAGTGAAAACATTTGAAAAAAAAATGCATACCTGACTTTTATGTTTCTATATAGATAGTAAAAATATATATGAAAGAAATAATATTTTATGAACTAATCAAAATGTATTATGATCAAATACTTTTGCGGGCGATTAGTGGGAGTAATGAGGTTGCTATTGTTATTTTGGAAAAATATAGAATTTGTATATTTTGATTTGATTTGATCCAAAATTTCAAGTCTCTTCAGATTAGATAGATATAATATGCTTTGCTGTTTTTATTTGATTGATAAAATACAATAATTTTTTTACTCACAGAGGCAACATTTTCCACACTTTTTTATTTGAACAAATTTTTTTTTTGTGCAAATCCATTTTATATTGTTCCAATATTTACCATAATATCATAGCTCCATATACTCTTGGGTTAAAATTTTTGACTTTCGTAACTTTCGTCGAAGTTTGCTCATATTTCGTCCTCTAGATATATTTTTCGTTCAAAAAAGTCTCCCAAAAAACCCTATATATGCAGGTGTTTGCACAATCCAGCCATTAGTTTGTCAATTAGCCGATTTCAATAGCACTGACAAAATTTTTACACCTCAACAACCAAAAGACATGTTTCTTTTTGTAATATTCAATATTTATTATTATATAATTTGCATTTCATAAACTTTATATATAGTATACATATAATAGTTATGTTAAGAAAAAAAAAAAAGGTTTACATTTAAAAACTAATTCAATGTGGATACGATCAACTTCTTCGAATTTTGGATACACTTTAATTTGTTAAATTTTCGAAATTTGAGAAGTGTATTTTCCAAAGCAAACGAAAAAAAATCGTATAAAAAATTAAATAAAATTTGAAATTTTTCTCAATTTTCTCATGGAAGTACATGATGTGTGTATGTGTGTGAGTGAGAGTATATATACTATATATAGTTAAGGCCATTAAATTACAGATTTTGTATGAGTTTTGTTTTTTGTGTTTTTAAAGCTAAACAGTAAGTTGAAACTAAAGATGGAAGAGAATCGAATAGCTAAATGTTATATAAACTATACGTGTGTGTGTGTGTGTGTTTGTGCAACATAGTGCTGCGCACAGGCGTGGGCATGGGCGTGGGGCGTGGCGCAGCGCCAGTGCGCAGCAACGACAAACTGTTGCTGCTACTCCTATATAAGATCTATAGTTATTCCTTTTTATTTTTAATGTTTTGTTTTTCTTTTTGTTTAATACCAACACCAAGCGATTGCACAAATAACCCGTTGTTGCTTAAAAAACTATGCAAAAAAAAAAAAAAATTTATAATTTTACTGCATGTGTGTGTGTGTGGAACTTAAAAGCAAAATGTGTATGAGAAACTCGTGGGTGCATAGTTTCATATTTATATATATATGTATATATTTCAGAAAAATATATATATTTAAAATTATAATGATCTTTCAGCGTTTTTTCCTCCACAAAATGCTGTTCACAAACAAAGTAAGGCCTTAAGAAACCTATATATATATATATTTTGATATTTCCTTTTATGTATGTGTATATATAAGTAAGTAAGCAAGCTTAAGTTCTTGCTATATAGCTATATATGATTATTGTTTTTTGTTCTCAGTACAAATTGGTGGTTGCTTCAGCGTGTTTTTTGTTTTTGTTTTAAATAAAAATAAAAAATTAATCTAAATTCAAAAAGTGGAACGCGTGTGCCTTATAAATATATATAATAATTAAAACATATGTTACATATATGTTTTTGTTGTTGTGCTTTGACTTCATTTATGAACAGCATAATTTAGCATACAGAGTTCTCTTTTTTAAGGTCTTATTTAATTAAATTTAACTTAACTAAATTTGCTTACATTTCATTTCGTTTTTGTTTTAATTTTTGTTTGTTTTTTTATGCCTCTTTACAATGAATTTTTTTGTTGTTTTAATATGTTTGTTCAAAAATTCTATAGTAATAAATACAATACAATAAATGTTGTATATGTTTTAAACTTAAGTTCTAGTCACTATTCTTCTTGATTTTTAATAATATATTTTTATATATGTATATATATTAGTATGTATCATAATTTTGTTGTAAATAAATGCAAAGGTTTTGCAGCTTGTTCATTTAGCTAAAAAACAGTAAACAGCATTTTTTTCTTTTCTTTTGTTTAGCATATGAGTGTGTTAAAGAAACGATAACTAAATCGATAATTCATGTTTTTTTTTGTGTTTGCTTTAAGCACTAGAAACTACGCTTATGCTAGAGAACTACAAAAAAAAGTAATTCCGAAAATAATTGGAAAATAACTTTTGACTAAACGCATAAAATTAAGTTTTGGGACTTGCCAAGAAAAAAAAACTTAAGAACTACAAGTTTTTCTTTAAACGAAATGAAATATTTAAGCATGGTTTTTATCTACTATTTTTTTTTTTTTTTTTTTGATTTTCTTTTTTTTTTTTGTTTGCACAGCAAAGTGTTAAAGGCGAGAAAACTTGTTTTGGATATGAAAATTCTTGAGCTAAACTAAAAATTAAGTGTTCTTTTTCCGCTTGCTTAAGTAGAAACTAATATAAATATATATATATATGTGTGTATATATGTTATATGATAGATGATATATTATACATGTACAAAACATAATCTCTCCATTTTCGTGGGGGCAGTTTTCATAAAACTTCAGCTTAAAGTTGAATTTGCATTTACGTTATTCAGTTAGTTGTAATTTGAATTGTTGCTTAAATGTACGTTTTAGTTAGTTCCTCCATCTCCTCAATCTCTCCAATCTTAAGTGAGCCACGGCCCATTTCTAGCTCCTAGTTATGCACCGGCATCGGCAGCTGGCCGAGCAAATTGTTCGCGAACTGCGAATTGGTGAACTTGAAGTGGCGCTTGTCGTAGAACTTCAACAGCGCCGGCGAGAACGGATGGTTGTCCTTCAGGTGCAGATAGTGTACCTCCGGTTCGCAGGTAGTGTGACCGCATTCCTCGCAGACGTACATCTGAAAGGGAGCATAGGGGAAAATCCGTTAAAACTGTTTTCCATCAAATGGGGCCTGTGGATAGTTCAGGAAATGCACTTCTTATTTTCTACATTGCTTTTGATCACTTGAGAACCAGTAATGTGAACGAACCAAACGATTTTACCACCAATTCATATTTGAATGAGCTTTCGTTGGTTTTAGTGCCATTTAAATGTTTCTGAACAACTTTTCTGAACTATTTAAAAAAATACAACAAATATTTCTATGCATATTCAAAGTTTACAAGAACAATTTAAACAATTTCCAAACGGATTCCACTTTAAAATCTATCTTTCTATATATTTACTTATTACAAGTTGTAGTTACAGAATATTCAAATACCCATGATATTTTCAGTGGTTATTCAGTGACTTTTGCAAGTACTAAATAAGTAAAGGCAAGGCAAATTTAACGAAGAATACAATTCATGGTTGTGATCTTATTGCGTAAATAGATTTAAATTTGTTTCGGAACTAGTTCCACTTTCTATTACTTATTAAAAGTATAGAACAAGCGCTTAAACAAGTTCCTGACTATCTTAAGCAAGAAACGCAAATACCCATGACATTTTCACTGGATATTCAGTGGCTTTTCGAAGTACTAAATAAGCAAAAGCAAGTCCTATATACAAATAATAGTTAACATGGCAAATTTTATATAGAATACAATTGATATGTGTGTTGAACTAGTTCCAATTTAAAAAATGAATAAAAGCTGGCAACATTTTCGTAGGTAGCGGAAAGTAAATCTTTCTATTACTTATTAAAAGTATAGAGCAAGCGTTTAAACCAGTTCCTGACTATTTTAAGCAAGAAACGCAAATACCCATGACATTTTCACTGGTTATTCAGTGGCTTTTCGAAGTACTAAATAAGCAAAGGCAAGTCCTATACACAAAAAAGTGTTAAGATGGCAAATTTTACAAAGAATACAATTGATGTGTGTGATGAACTAGTTCCAAGTCCCAGCAAGTCCTACGAAGAATACAATTGATGTGTGTGTTCTGATTGCCCAAACAGATTCCAATTTGTTGCAAGCTCCAAGCTAGCGTTAGCCATGACGGTTTCACTGGCTTCTCGTGGACTCACCTTGGCGCGGCGCTCCTTGTAGGCATACTGATGCTGCACACTGTGCACCTTCTGGCAGTGGGACTCGAGGGAGCAGCGCTGCGTGAAGCTCTTCTCGCACAGGTTGCACTTGTAGGGCCGGACGCCCGTGTGGGTGCGCGTGTGGCGCTTCAGGTCGAAGGTGTCGTTGAAGCCCTTGCCGCAGAAGGTGCACAGATACCGCTTGATGTCCGAGTGGCACTTCATGTGCCGGTTGAGCAGCCGCTGCAGCGAGAACGTCTTCATGCAGACGCGGCAGACGAACTTGTTGCTGCCGTCCTCGGCCCCGCTGTTGTTGCTCGGACAGAGCGAGTCGCCCTGGTTGCTGCTGTTGCTGCTGACGCTGCTGCTGCTGTTGTGGTTGCGATTGCTGCTGCCGCTGCCGTTCAGCTGCTGCTGCTGCTGCTGCTGCTGCTGTTGCTGCTGCTGCTGGCTGAGCACCAAGTGCTGGGCCGCCTGCTGCAGCGACTGTTGCTGCGGCGAGTGCTGCTGGTGCTGTGGCGAGTGCTGCAGCGACTGCTGCTGCTGCTGCAGCGACTGTTGCTGCAGCGACTGCTGCTGCAGCGACTGCTGCTGCTGCGACGCGTGGCCATGCTTGAGATCATCGATGCAATCCAAGTTGCGTATGCGGTGGTGATGATGGCCCCCGTGCGTGTTCTCCACGGCCAGGGGATTCTTGATGCCGTGGCCCCCGTTGACGAACTCCAGCTGCAGGTCCGGCGGCAGGCCCAGCTGCGGAGGGAATAACAGAGAAGGGTTAACATTAACGGAGGCTTAACGGGCGGCTGAGAACGACGAACGAGACACAGCACGGACAACACAACAGAAAACAGTTAACATGGGGGTAAAATGTTAGAGTGACGCTAACAGAGCTGTCAACAACACGTTCCGAGGTTCCTAAGAACTGTTAATTCAATTGCAACATTTACAAGTTATTCTCTATTTACATGCATTTTAAATTAAAAGGAAAAAATCTGTTATCTCTTTTCTTTAAATTAAAAAAAAAACATTATGTTAATGTGACGTTAACAGAGCTGTTAACAACATAAAAGGAATTTTCCATAAATATATAAAGCTGATCTCACCACTCCTGAATTTGATGTCGGACAAAGGAGGCAAGTTTTCTTATCGATCATTCAAATTCAAGATAAACTTCCAATGTTATCGGTCAACTGAACTTATCGATTATTTCAAAATGCAATGCCATCAATTATGAACTTCTGTTATCGACAATTTCAAAATAAGCTTAAACTGTAATCGTAAAAAGCAACTCAATTTGCTCTCGATCAAAAGACTGTTATCGATAACTTGGCCTAGACTAGGATTGGCCACAGAACCCAGACACCCTACTTGGCCGGGGCGGAACGGGGAGACAGCACGAGACAGGGACACAGGCAGGAGGGATGCGACGGAAGAGGCTTCTCTTGACACTGAGGGGGACGGGGGACGGGGGCGCCCCCGGCGCTTACCCGCCGCTGCAACATTTTGCTCTCGTTGAGCACGGAAATGGTGGGCGAGGGGGGCAGCAGCCCCGCCGCCGTCGCGGCCGCCGCGCTGGCCAGGGAGCGCAGCGTGGTGCGGTGGACGTGCCGCTGGGCGGGCACCTCCGCCGAGGACTTCACCGTGGACACGAACGTGATCACCGTGGAGCCGTAGGCGGCGGCCTTGGCGCGTCCGCCCAGCTTGCCGCTGTTGTTGTTGTTGTTGCCGCTGCTGCTGCTGCTGCTGCTGCTGCTAGGGTTAGTGCTAGTTTTGCTAATGTTGCTGCTGTGTGGGGTGCTGCTGCTGCTGCTGTTGTTGCTGCTGCCTCGCAGCAGCAGGTAGGTGAGCGGCGCTCGGTCGCCTGAGTCCGGCTCGGCCGGCTTCGGAATGTTGTTGGCACTTACGCTTTGGATCAGGGGCTTCGTGTCGAGCAGGGCGGCGGCGGCAACAGCTGCCGTGTTGGCGTCGAGCAGGTTGCTGCTGCTGCTGCTGCTGCTGGACATGGGCCGCAGCGCGGCGACGGCGGCCGCTGCGGCAGCGGCAGCTGTTGTCGGCGACGGCAGCGACAGGTTGCTGTTGTCGTTGTGATGATGCAGATGCTGATGCTGCTGCTGCTGCTGTTGGTGCTGCTGCTGGTGTTGGTGTTGGTGCTGCTGCTGCTGCTGCTGCTGCTGGTGATGCTGCTGCTGCTGATGCTGCACGTGATGCGTGTGATGTTGCTGCTGCTGATGGAAATGATGTTGCTGCTGCTGCTGTTGCTGCTGTGCGTGATGTTGCTGCTGTGCATAGAGATTGTGTTGCTGATAGGCATGCTGCTGCTGCTGCTGCTGCTGCTGTTGTTGCTGCTGTTGCTGCTGCTGCTGCTGATGGTGGTGCGAGTGTTGCTGCTGCAGCAGATGCTGCTGCTGCTGTGCCAGCTGCTGCTGCTGCTGCTGGTAGCTGTTGTTGTTGCCGTTGTGCTGCTGCTGCTGCTGCTGCTGCATCTGCAACAAGTTGCGCGTCGCGTGTTGGTACGAGGGCGGCGGCTGCTGCAGATGTTGCTGCTGCTGCTGCTGTCCGCTGACAACATGTTGCTGCTGCAAGTGCTGCTGGCCGTTGGCAACATGTTGCGGCGCCGCGCCATAAACATTGTTGCTGCGCGTCATGTTGTTGGTCAGCTGCGTCAGCAGATTCTCGTGCAGCGCATCCAGCTGCGCAGTCGACGCCGCCGCCGCTGCCGCCGCGACGTCCGAGTCGGGCGTCAGCGACGGCGTCGAGACGAGCTCAAAGTCCTGGCGCTGATGCGCCGCCGCGGGGCTGTTCTGATTGGTCGAGTGCTCGTCGTCGTCGTCGTTGACGTCGACGCAGCTGCGCTGCAGAAACGAACTGAGATCCACAGCGTCCGACAGCTGCTCCAGCAGATGGTCCGTCTGCGAGCTGAGCATCAGCGTCGCCGTAAACTGCAGCGGATCGACGCCGACGACGCCGCCGCCGCCGCCGCCGCCGCCGCCGACGACGTTCGGCAAATCGGACATGATTGCGTCCTCATAGGCGCTGGCAGAGAAATTGTTCGGTCCGCTGCCCGCCGCGGCGGCGGCCGCCGCAGCAGCAGCTGCCGCTGCCGCCGCCGCCGCAGCCGCCGCGCTGCCGCTGCCCATTGTCGCTGCCTGAATAATGTTCTGGGCGAACGTTCCGATATCGATTTTGGCCTCGTCGTACTCGATGTCCGGCTCGTCCTTGAGTATGATGCCGTAGGCTGAGGGATTGCCGCCGTAAAAAGGATGCCCGATGCCCGTCGTTGTTGTTGTTGTTGTTGTTGAGGACGCGTGTTGGAATTTGGAATTGGAATTGATATCGTTATAATTAAGATTGTGCCCGAGCCCGTTGGCAAAGTTCAAAAGGTTATTACCGTCGAGGCCCACACCCGCTCCTCCTCCTCCTCCACCTCCTCCCCCCGCTGCTCCTCCCCCGCCGCCGCCGCCGCCGTTGCAGCTGTACTGCTGGCCGGACATGATGTACGCCGCCGCGTTCTGGATCAAGAACTGTGAGTTGCTCTGCAGCTGCAGCTGGTTGTGGTGGGCGTTGGCGGTGGGCGTGGTCGCCTGGGCGTCGGCGCCGGCGCCGCTCTGGCCGCTCTTGAGGCTCTCGTAGAAGGGGGGCAGGGCGCCGCTGGGCGGCGAATTGGGTCCGTAGTTGCCGCGTCCGTCGCGGCCGCCGCCCATGCCACCACCGCCGCCGCTGCCGCCGGCGCTGCCGAAGCTGCTGCTGCCGCCGCCGCTGGCGCCGCTGCCGGTGCCGCTGCCGCTGCCCGGTGAGCCGGCGCTGCCGCCGCTCTGATTGCCGCCGAAGCTGTTGCTGGCCTGAAAGCCCTGGCCGCTGCTGCCGCCGCTGCTGCGTCCGTGGCCAGCGGCCGCTGCCAAAATGCCGGGCAGAGTGCGCACCAGGCGCGGATTCAGCTGCAGCACGCGCGCTGCCAAATAGCTGCTGCGTCGGCGCGCCTCGCGCACGCGTCGCGCCCGCTGCAGACGGCGCGCGTTCAGCTCGGCTGCGTCGCTGTCGTCGCTGGCGCTGGGCCGGCGCGGCACGTGATAATCGATGGGCTCCTGCTGCTCGGGTCCCAGCTGCTCGAGGTCGAGCGTGCGCTGGTATAACAGCTGGCGCTCCCGCTCCTGTTCGTATAACAGCTCGCTGCAGTCGCGCTGCTTCTGCTGCTGATTCTGCTGCTGCGACGCCGGCTGCTTGGTGGGCGCTCGCTGTATAACGCTGCAGCGGACGGCGGGCACGCGCGGCGGCGGCGGACTCGGTCGCTGCTCGGCGCTCGGCGGCGTGCTGCGCATGCGCAGCGACAGCGGCTGTTCGATGGGCAGCAGCGGCTTCTCGTCAACGATCAATTTGCAGCCGTCCTCGGAATCGTCGCTGTCGCTGCTGGCGTCGCTGCTGTTGCTGCTGCTGCTGCTGCTGCTCTCAACGTCGACCTCGACGTCGACGTCAACGCTCTTGTGCGCCTTCTCTTTGCTGTTGCGCTCCTCAATGGGATATTCTTTGCGCTGCGCCTGCGTTAGGACAACGCCAGCGCCGTAATAACGGGGCTTGGGCGCCTCAAGGCCAACGTCAACGTCGCCTTCTTCGGCTGCCTCGTCCTCGTCAGCTGCGTCGCTGTCGACGTGCGGCGTTGGCGGCGACGCCGGCTGCGGCTGCGGCTGCGGCTTTGGGCTCTGTTCGTTTTCTTTTGGTTGTTGCTTTGTCTCTGCTTCCTCTTGCTCGGCTGCGCTTAACGCATGCTCGACGCAGTCTTTTGTGGCTGTTGCGGGGGGTGTGGAGGTGCGGTTGGTGGTGGAGGTTTCTGCTGTGGCGCTGCTGCTGTTGCTGCAGCTTAAACGCTGCAATAATTCTGCTGGCGTTAGGCAGCCGTTATTTTCTGCAAGAAAAAAAACCAAAAAGAAAAATTAGAATTGGACAAATGCGAAAAAGGGAGAAACTAGAATTATGTGTGTATTTAAACACCATAAACCACATGAATTTTTCATTCGTTACTTTATATTAAAAAAAAAAAAAAAGAAGACAACGGCACTTGCCCGAAAGCGAGCGAGAAAAAAAGAATTTAATTACAACGAAATCAAAGCCGAATATCAATAGCGAAAGCGTAGCGACAAAAATTAACCGTGCAATCGCCGCGACGATCGTTTGCTAACTGTAAGCGCATCTCCTTCTTTATCCCTGCAAATGCACGAAAGACTTGCACGAAAAAAATCCAATTTTTTTTTTGACGCGACAACGTTCTTCGTTGTTCTTTTTACAGTGGGCGCTCACACATGAAATCTACTAAATACATATATGTACATACATACATACATATGTATATGAAAATAGACAAAATATACTATTTACTATATTTTTTGTCTTTAGAATTTATTTAATTAAATATACATACATATATCATTTTGTATTCATATATAACTTATCGCTTGTTAAGTAAAACAATTTTGCATACAGTAAAAAATACATACACACATATAGTACATATGTATTTGCCTTTACCAAAAAAAAATAATAATAATAGTAATAGAATTAATATAATTATTTGGCTGTTATAAATTGCTAAAAATAAATAATACTGCAGGTTATTTGTATTTCGTATTTCCTAACATCATTGCAAACGTTTTTATTCTCGAACGTTCACTGTTTTGCTATTCGTTTGTGTGTCTGCTCCACATCTAATTCTATTATATTGCGTCTCTCTTTCCTCATTAGCATAACGTGAAGAAAAAAACGAATAACTGTAATTGCAAGGAGTTGCCAGTGCGTTGCAAAAATTTGGCTATGCCCAAGCACCTAACACACACACATGCGCAAGTGCTAGCGAGGGCAGTCATATATGCATGTCGCTTTGACTGCGTGCGTATTCGAATTATCTCTTACGCCTGTCCCCTCTTTCGAGCGAAAGCAATAGGATCAGAAGCAAGTACGCAGTTTTTTGCGCGCATATTATTCGGCTGCCAAGTGTTAAATTGGTGTGTGAATTAAAGAGTGTGAAATTAAATAATATTATATTAAAGCAAATGCAATTGCGACGCCCTCGGCGGCGACGTCGTCAAAACGGGCAAAGACAAGGTTGGCAAACAAAAAACAAATGAAGAAAAAAACTTGTCTTGCCTGTAAATCAAAGCAAATCAAGTGCAATAAATAATAGCAACAACAATTACAACAAGCAGCCAGCCCCATTCCCATTGCAATGGCAATCGAGCTGCCGTTGGCGGCCGTCAGCTGTACATGTGTGTGTGTGTGTGTGTGTGTAATTGTTACGTTCATGCGATCAAGATCAAGGCTTTTGATACCCTGCAAGCATTAGGTACGCAGGCTATATTTGTTTTGTGCCGTGTAAGCAACAGACAGCCGGCGGGATCTGCGATCTGATGAAGTATATTTTTAAACCACATCAAAAGTCGAGTCAATTTGGGAATTTCACATATAGATTTTTAATGTTAATATATTTATTTTTGATGTCACAAAGAGGGTATCGCCTAGTCGGTCACGCTTACTAAGTTGCAATTGCTTTGCGTCCGTGTGCATGTTTGCGCTGCAATGCAGCGGTATTTGTCAATGAACATGTTTGTGTGCGTGGGCGTTGTTGTTGTAAGCCCTTCACACACACAAGCACAGACATTATTTAATTGCATGCAAAGCGCGCAGTATCAATAATTACGAATGGCAGCGCTGCCATGTGTGCATGTGTGTGTTATTTCAAATGCCCAACACGCACACAACTGCGCTGCTGCTGCCTCTGCTGGCGCTGCGGCTGCTGCCTTTGCCTGTTGGTCATGGCCGCCAGCTCAGCCAGGCAGCGCCGTCGACTTTGCAGCTACTAAATTCTAACTGTCGCTGGCCACTTAACAGCAGAGTTAACAGCGGCTGTAGCCTTGAAACGTTTAACATTTGACGTTTAATTTGCCCCCCTCCCCACACATAAAAATGATTTAACATAATTGATTATATTTCGTGCGGTTGTTGTTGGCACACTTAAACGCACATTTCGTTATGGTTATATTTAATTTGGTTTTAATGCATGAAATTCCGCAGTAAGCGCCCCGCACCCGTCGTTCAACATTTGATTTGTAAATTGCCTGTAAAATGTTTTATTTTTTTTTTTATTAATGGGCTAATAGCGTACGCCCGCTATTAAACATTGCACATGCCACGCCCATTAGCCATAATGGCAAACAGTTGGATGCAAAGTTGCATGCAAACTTACACACATGGCCAAAATAGTAGGCACACTTCCACAGAATGAAAATTCAAATTTTTCTTAATGTTTTCATTACAATATAATATGGGCAATATAATAGAAAAAATTCATCTTAACTGTTTTGAAGCATAGTTTTAATTTGAACAAGCCGTTTTTATTATATTTTCCATTACTGTATATGCAAAATATGATTTTAATGGCGCTCTGTAAACTTTACATGCCTGTTAACTGCACACACACCTGCAATTTAACATGATCTACTGCATAACGAGCTGTTAAAAATGGCTTTGCCTTTCCAGTTTAGTTTTTTGTTGTAATTGCTGTTATTATTTTTATTGTGTTAAGGTCAAGGCAATTGTAAAAATAAAAAAAGGTAATATTAAAAAAAGTATTGCACATAATGAAGTTCTTAGTGTTTTTATGTGTTTTTTTTTTCGTGCTATGAGGAAGTGAGTTGCAATTAAATTTTGTATTTAACAAAAATTTTTTTTTTTGTTACAAAAACATTGAACTCGCCAGCAACAAAAAAAGTACGTATGTAAGTATATACATCTATACATATATATATATATTTAGCAGTGCGCTGTTAGACAATATTTAACAGCGCCTAATTTTAACAGTTTCTCTTTTGTTTTTATTCTACAGTTCGTCCCTCCCTGCCTCCCTCTCTCTCTCTTTCACTCACGCTGGGTGAGTTCAATGCACGTTTTATCCTTTTACATTAATTGATTTACATGCGAATTTTTTTCCCCTTTTTGTGTGTGGGTTTTTTTTTCGTACGCTGCGTGTGCTTGAACTTTTAAGATATTCTTGTTATTTATTTAATTTATTTTTAACGCTCTTCCCTTTGGTCTAGCGCAAAATGCGTCTTAACGAAACCTCTACAGCTATATATGTACGTGCACACACACACACGCACACACATGATAAAACAAAATCAAAGCAAATACAGCAATTGTACCTGTGTGTGTGTGTGTGCCTATGTTAATGTGCATAACAAAGCGTCGTAGTTGTTGCCTAGAATTTGTAATACTTTTTGCGCCTTCTTCTGTTGTTATTTTTGTTATGCTCTATGCAGCTGCGGGTATTATGAACAATATTAACAGAGTTGGTAACAAATATATATACATGCACATGTATGTATATATAGTTAGTAAACTCATAAATTTCTTATAAGCACTGTCAATTCAGCTCTGTTAACATATCTGTTAGTATAACAGTGGCTGTTTAAGCTGCTGTTAAGGCTACGTTCAAAGGGATATTGAAAGTTAAGCTACATTTCTACACATTTAAGCTTTCGTTGAGGGTATTTTAGGCCATATTGTGTTTGTTTTCCTTTCTTTCGTAAAATAAATTTATATATTTATTATTAAATATATGTTAACAGTACAGCATTTTCAGTTCAAGCTGCTAAGCTTTCATTAAGGGTATTCCAGCTGTTGTCTCTTTTTTGCTTTTTTTCTTCTCTATTATATTTCCATGCGGGTGTCGTTCACTGTTGTTGTTCATTTATTATTATTATTACATTTGTTTTTTATTTATGGTTTTTGTTGTTCCTATTTACGCCCACCGCAAACAGCTGGCCAACAACAACTGTTGAATCTTTCGACCACGGAAAACTTGCTCAAAAAAAAAGACAACATTGAGGAGGTGTTCAGATGAGATTTTCTGTTGAAGCTATTGTTACTGTTATTGTTGTTGTTGCTGTTGCTGCTGTTATGTGGAGGCAAATTCCAAACGCATTCTCTGCCCAACTCACATGTCGAATTCCGGGCATGCACGACGATGACGACACTCCTCTTTGCGTCCCATCTATCAGCCGAAACACCCAGCGCCTAGCCCAAGTTGCCGTTGTTGTTGTTGTTTTGGTGCGCTGTTCTCTGGCCCATTGCAAATGCCAAACACGTCGCCAAGCGGCTCTGCCCATATATAAACTACACACACACACACACGTGTGTACACACGCCCATCCATAGAAACAAACAACATGCGCAGCTTCAAGGGTCGCGTTTTTTTTTCGAGTCAAGCAAAAGGGTTAAAAGCGTCTTTGTCAGGGTTCAGCTAAACAGAGTTCCCATATGTTTTTTTCAAGTGTAAAATTTCTTAAAAAATAAAGCTTATTTTGCACAGAGATTTTGTTAGCAAACAGTATGAAAAAACATGTAACATGTAAACATTTAACATTTAACATTCTTATTTTCAGATGGGAAATTAATAATACAATAAAATGTTTTACAATTTTCCTTAATTTTTCATTTTAGCAAAGTTATTCTTAAACAACTGAGGAGTGCCCAATGAAATTTAATTTCTGCTTTAAATTTAAGAGGAGCATTGAAATTTCTGTAAATTTTTTAATTTATATTTAAATTTTAAAAGGAATTATTACGTTTTGAATGATGTCAGTTTTATTTTTTATCAATATCGCGGGAATTGAGACCAGATATCAAAAAGAAATTATAAGCTTGGGAAACATTAAATTTCTTATTTAATTTGTATATACATTTTTTAAATAAAGTGTGTCTTGCAATTTTCCTAATAGTAGCTCTTAGGCCTTTCCAGTTACGACAGGTAATTGGACTAACTTTTAGTGGGTTTATTTCTTATTTAATTTTATATAAATGTACAGCGTCACTTTTGGTTATATTGCGTAATAAATATTGCAATAAAAACCACCTACCAGATTTCTTCATCCTAGCTCTTAGGGCACCCCAGTTACGATATATATGACTGTAGTTGTTGCAACAACTTATGATAGTTTTGATCGCTCGAATCGCTTCAGCTCATAAAATAATTGCACTTTTTTGACATAATAGAAATCTTTAAATGTTCCACAATAGCAACAATGTCAACTGGCTTTTGGGCTTGGCCCTGACCCCAAAGCCGTTTTGGCATCTCGGGGCAAAAAAAAAAAAAAAAATTATAAATAACTATGCAACTCCACCCAAAAAATAAAAAACAAAAAAATTAAACCACCCACTTGTCCAGTTATTTAATAGAGCATGAAAAGCACGCAACGTTGACAAAGCACAGCGAGTCAGTGTGCGAGTGAGAGGCAGCGAGTGAGTGAGTGAGTGAGAGGCAGCTAGTGTCAGCGATTAGCCGACAGCTAATCAATTTCCATTCTACGTTCTTTTTTTTGCTTTCTGATCGCTGCGAAATGACAAGTGCGTTTTTTCAAATGTGCGCAAAAAAAGAGGAAAAGAACTCTTTTATTTTTTTTTTTTTGTGCCGAGCACCTTTTGCTGGGCCCGGCAGATGCTCGACCCTTGTCAAAGCCTGGGCGCATGATTTGCCAAAAAAAAAAAAAAACCAGAAGGAAAAGGGGCAACAGGAGGTTTGCGTCTGCGGCTTCCTGTTTTGGGCCGCCAAATTGATGAATGCATCCGTTTGAATGAAAGGAAGTTGCCACAGTTGCCAGGAGTATCTAACAGGTGCTTTTATGCTTTTCTTTTTTTTATATGTTCTTTTCTTCTGGCTTTTTCCCTTTGACCAAATGACCTAATGCGATCCTCGGCGATCCTTTGGCCACACAAATTATGTAGTGCCTGGTGTCTGTGTGTAAAAGCTTAAACAGCGCCCCTATATTGCCACTTAGCAATTCTAATGCCCAACGCGGAGATACAAGTGCGAGTGCTCTAGACGACTAACGGATACCCTGCAATCAGCTGCGATCGATATTTAGGGAAATGAGACGAGATATCGAGATGCCTCTGGTATTGGAGCATATATATTTCAAGTCTCTAGCTTTAAAAATCTCTGAGACATGCATAAAAAACCTTGTCATAAAATCGATATTTATCGATCTACTAATTTTGAAAAACATTTATTATATTTAAATTTCAAGCCGATCTCGTCCTTATCTGATATATACTTTATGAACTCGGGGATGCCTCCTTCCGTCTGTTACATACACTTGCCCGCAACCGATATACCCTTGATTGGCCAATTTTAAGAGGTAGGGTCGGAATATCGCGGGATCCTTTGCCCTTGGGTTTTAGGTTTTTTCTTTTATTTTTTTTGCTTTCATTTTTTACTTAAGCTCTTCGGTTTCTAAGTGCTGGAGGGCAGTCTATAAATTTATTGCCTAAGCGTTCAGCGTTTAAATGAATTTGTCTCTAACGCCCCAGCAGCAACAACAACAACAACAACCACAAGAGCTACGAGGGGCAGCTTAAGGTATTTTTTGGTTCGTCTGGGATTTGGTTGCTTCTCTTTTTTTCGGGGTTCGAGTTTCGAGGCAGCTGTTGATAGTTCGATTTCTAAGGGCCAAAGGGGCCGTACAAGGTCTTTATTAGGCGCAACCACACACACACACACACAAACACACACACATATATATCTCTATACACTCTTGATCTGTTCTCAGGTTTCGCGGGCGCAAACTTTAAAATGCATTAAGTGCCATGCAATTAAGTTTATCGATGCGCTCAAATCAGCCAAGTCAATTTTAATCTTGTTTTTTTTTTTTTTTTTGGTTTCTTGTTCTCTTGTGGTTTGGCTTTTTTTCTTTTTACTGGGCAGGTTTATAAATTATACATTATAAATGCCGACGCGTTACTTTTTAGTTTTTTTTGTTTCTTCGGCATTTTTGGCAACTTTATAATTTTTGCTGCAATTTGTTATTTTAAAATGTTGCCGCCTCGTTTTGGGCCGCCAGTCGGGGATATCAGGGAACTATGTAATTAATAACACCTATGTTATGGCCACGCCCGTTAATGTAACACTGTTAAGTGTGCACATTAATTACGGGCAAGATTTATGTTGAAGCGCATGGCCTTTAACAGTGCTGTTAATTAAATGAAAGCCCTTTTTTGCATTTATATTTAGTACATAGTGAAATTGGGCACTTGTTAAATTATTGTCAAATTTATGCTAAAGTAAAATTGCAAACTAATTTTTTTAAGCTATGTTCAGTTCAGTGCAATTGAAAAATATACCAGTATTTTTTCCTTATATCATTGTCAATTTAAAAGTCAATATTAAGCTATGTTAAGCAGCTGTCAATGCATTTTTTATGCTATTTTTCTCTGTTAACTTGGACATGACACTTGCTTTTCCGCTGCGGCTCTTTCAAGTTCGTTGCCTAAGTCTTTAGTTTTCAGTTCGATGGAAAAAGAGAATTAAAACAACATTTAACTTAACATTAACCCAGTAATTTCCAAATTGAATGACACAGCAGCCTTGCACACACACACACACACACACACACACACACACACACACACACACACACACACACACACACACACACACACACACCTGCCCCCCTGCACTGCAACAGCCTACACAAATTGTTAACTGTTTTGCAGCGCAGCCGCCGCTTTTCAAGGTCAAAATTGCAGCGCACACAAGTTGAAATACTCGTATGTGCACACACACACAACTAACATGTGTGCGTGTGTGAGTTATCGACAGCATCCAAATGCCATTGCTTGATCGATCGCTGCTGCAGATGGCGACTTGACACTGAGACGCCGAAGACTGCAGATTGAAGAATTGAGATTCAGCGATCGCCAGTTGTGTTCTAAGGCCTCAGCTGCCGTCAGCTTTCAAGCGCAAAGCGCGTCTTAAATTGCAAACCACATGCTTGACAACAACAGCAACAACAATTACAACAACATGTGCTACGTTTTGTGCAGCTGCTAATTACAGTTGCTTGCCTTTTTTTTCTCCCTCTCTCTCTCTATATGTATATATATATATTCTAGCTATGTGCTTCAATTTGTTTGTCTGTTTGGTTTGTTGCCGTTTTTTCTTTTTAATTTTTTTATAGGTTTTTTTTTACAATTTTTTTTCTATTATTTTTCTTTATTTATTTTTATTTTTATTTTTATTTTTTTGTTCTTTGCGGTATTAATGTCAATGTTAACCTTGCTCTGTTTCATTTTGCCTCGTTAACTCGTTTACATTGTTTATTAAGTGGCCAGGCTTTTAATTTATCTAACGATTAAGCTATTTTGTTGTTGTTGTATACCCTGTTGCTGGCCCCGTTGTTGGGGATAATTGTTGTTGGCCTGCTTGAGGTCTGCTTTTTTTATGGGTTATGGTTATTATTTCGCTGCTACGGTTGTTTTTTTTTAGACTTTATATTTGTTGTGAACTTCTTACAGGGTATCTCATGGTGCTATTTTTAAGCTAATGCTAATTGAATAATACTGAAATAATTGAATAATACTGAAATATTCTAATGTATGTTAAGCTTTTAAACATAATTTAATTTCTTAAATTATAACTAACAGCTGTGCACTCTCACTAACAGGTGCTGGCTATGTTAAGTGACTGTTAGGCTAATATTAACATTGCGAAGGTCTCTTTTGTTGACTGTTTCAACTGATTCTTGAGCCGTTGCTCATCTGCGTTGAAGGCTTTTGCAATTGTTAATGCATTTCCGTTAAGCACGTTGCACAAACAATGAGGCACAGAAAATGGCAACAGCGACAACAGGCCGCAAACCAAACGCAAATGAGTTTGTCAACATATTTCTAATGCGACACGCTTCAAAGTGACCAATACACACACACTAACACACACACACAGACACACAAACATGTGTGAGTGACGCTTTTAGAATGAATATATTATATGCGTTGACCTAAATTTTATGACTGTTGCTGTTTGCCATTTAGTTGCAAACGGCAGTGCAAAAAAAAAATAAATGAAATAAAAATAATAATAACCATTGCAATTGCATGTGTGTATGCCAGTGTGTGTGTCTGTGTGTGTGTGCGTGTGTGCGTGCGCGTTGCACAAAGAAGCATGCTAAACAGCTACTAAAACACAATGCAACTGCAACTGCAAAAGCAAAAGCAAACAATAAGCCTCTGAATGAGACGCAACTGTCAAAGCGACAAACTGACTGACCGACTGACTGACTGACTGACTGATTGAGGCTCGGTGACAATGTCTGAGCTAAGCTCGTGCGTGTGTGTGTGTGTGTGTGTGTGTGCTAATTGTTACTGCCAATAAGCCATCTATAAGCGTTACAAGTCTATTGCCATATGCCATATACGAGGGCTGGCTCAATTGGCCAATTCCATTAAATGTCATTAAAAACGTCTACAAATTGCACTCTATATTCAAATTGAGCTGCCCACAAGCTATAAGTGTTCTATTACTTCCGTAGAGCTAATTTTTATTTTCCATAATTCCCTTTTGTTTGGCTCTCTCGAAACGTTTTACTGGCTGCTATATATATATTTATTGGTCAAGTAATTAATTAATTGCTCATTCCTTAAACGTTTTACTGGCAGCAGCTATTAAGTTTTGCTTCAGTTTTTTCTCTGCTTAGACACTCGCAACGACATTTATTCTCTCAATAACACTTTGGATGTCAGCCCTAAACGTTCCACTGGCTGCTGCCTAAAGAATGTCTCCGCACAGTCAAACTCATTTATTTTAAAAAATGTCCCTGCTCGCCCGAGCACAAAATATATTTTAGGCTTGGGCTACATTGAAGCTCAATTCTTTTATTATTTTAATTAATTCTTTTACGACATCCCCAAACGTTTCACTGGCTGCTGCTTAATTTGTATTTGTCGCTCGAGCGGCCCTCGCTGCGCGAGCTTACTGCAATCGAACATTGCGCATACAAGTCCATTGGCTTATCCCACAAGTCATAGAACTGAACTGTCGTTTCGTGCTTGTCTCATTAACATTTCCAACGGGGCGCAGCGGCGCAGCAGCCGCCTCGCCGAAACAGCAACAGCAGCAACAACAAAAACAACAACAGCAACAAATCATTTAACGCAATTGCGTTAAAACTTTGCCCATTTCAAACAAAAGTTTCGTTTCGGCTTTAGTTTCGGGCTCTTTATTTGTTTATTTTTGATTTTCGCGTCTTTGTTAAACAGTTTGTTGCACTTTTTTTCTTTTTGTTTTTGCTTACAACGGCCTCGATCTCTTTTGTAGCTGTTTTTTTTGCTGTTGTTGCTGCTGATGCGCTTTAAATAGCTGTCAAGTCGCTGACTCAATTTTTGTTTAGAATTTAACTGAAACTGAAAGTTAATTTTTTTTTGTTGTTATTGAATAACAAACACTTGAGAACGCATAGAAATTGAAATAGCTTTCGATTGAGTAACAGCATTGAGTTCTAAATGACTTTCAAACTGAAATAGCGTGTGGAAATTACAGCAAATGTAATTGATTTACGCTGTAATTTTATTTAAATAATTTTAAATGTTGTGGCGCCCGAGCAGGGACACTTAAAACGTTTAAGAACGGGGCAAAAGAAAAAATTTACAAGTAAATTAATTAGGTTGACAGTAGGCCGTGGGCAGGTGTAAAGTATTTAGTCAACAGGGATATTTTAGAAGAGTTGCCAGTGGAACGTTCACGAAAGAAGCACAAAGAAATATCGCGAATTAAAAAATGCAGTAATTGCACACAAACATTCAAGAAAAGCAGTCAGTAAAACGTTTAAGAACATTTCAGCTAGCAGTAAATATTGCAAATGTTTAAGCTTTGATCACATCGACAAACGTTTCAAGATGCCGCACAAAGTGGAATAAATAAAGGTAGATATTAGCTGACAAATCGAAAGATCGCGTGAATCGCATATTTATGGAGAACAGGATGAAGTGTTATGTGAGCATATATAATTAATAACTTTGCATATATATGTATATATTTGTAGATCTTAGTCTACCCAAGTATGCTTTATGTGCGCATATATTTATTTATATATATATATATATATATATATATATTGTATATGTATGTGACTCATTTAGTTGTGGGTGAGCAGCAATTTCTTTCTTTTTTTTTTGGGGCAACAATATGTGCCATTTAATGCACTTGCCTAATTGATAATCAGGTTTTTCAGTTAGTCGGACAGTTTTGTTGGCGCTGCTGTTGTTGTTGTTGTTGTTGGTTGAAATGAAAACCGCATCTGGTTGACCTTCTCAACCGTTACAGGCGATGATTACAGCATCAGCCTTTATGCCATATATGTGTCAATATATATACATATACAAACGAGTGTACATGTGTATTTATGGCTATATGTATATGCAAAATTAGCAGAATTTAATTATGATGATGCGGCTGACAATGACAATAATGATGTTGCTGATGATGATGGTGATGATGATGATGAGCAACGCTTCGTTTCATTTTATTTCGCTGTTGCTTCAATATTTATTGCTACACGGACGACAATTTTGCAGCGTTGTTGTTGCTGTGTTTCTTTTTTTTTTAACTGTAAACATATGAAAATGATGCAGGCGACCCTTTGTTGTTGTTGTTGTTGTTGCTGTTGCTGCTGTGGTGCGATCTACCTACCAGTTTTGACCCACATTTTGAATGCTGCAGCAGCAGCAACAAAAATCAATGAAAAACAAGTTAAGCATCCCAACAACAACAACCAGCTACAAATTTTTTTTTATTAAGTAAACTCCCACTTACAACATTATGCATATAAATGACGCTATAGCTATCACCCGCTCGCTCTCTCGCTCGCACACGCTTTCCGTTGGATTTTGTTACAAATATGAAATTATGCGTAAAATTGTTGTTGTTGCAGTTTGGGTTTCAGTTTTTCAGATTGTATTTTTTAAAGCTTTTTTTTTTTTTTTTTGTTTTTTTTTGATCGGCTTCCAAATGAAATGAGCCAAAACCGCAACAAGCGCAACAAAAGTTGTCGCCGTCTTTTGTTTTTGTTGTTGTTGTTGCTGCTGCGGCGGCTGTGTGCGTTGTTCATTTATGACGTAACTTTTGCTGCGACTGCGGCTGCTGTGATTACGGGCCGCTGTTAATACAGTTAAAGCGGCGCCTAACCTTGAAAACCGGTAGATTTTTTTCTTTACTTTACTCAATTTCATGTGTGTAGCGGGCTGCTGTGTGTGTGTGTGTGTGTGTGTGATTTGTGCTTGCCTCTTAAGGCTTACAGCCAGAAAAAAACATTATTTATATATACAGCTATGTTAGCTATATGTATCTCAAAATGCCCAAAATTGATTAAATATTTTTCAATTTTTAATCAGTGCATTTTATTCATCTATTTCTATTAATAGCTTTTGATGATTTTTGTATATTTCCATATGATTAAATCTAAACGTGTTCAAATTGTTTAATAATTTTGTTGATATTAATTTGTTAAAATATATTTTCGGTTATTTTTAATATGTTTTAATTTGCTTTATTTACGTTTTTATTTTATTATCATTTATTTGTTTTACATTATTTTTTGCATTTTGTTTGGATTGGTTTTTTGCTATCCAAAAATTTCACTTGCAGGCCGTCAAACAAAAGACTTAGGCAACGAACTTGATATTGATATTGAAATTGCTGGCATTGCCAACCTGATAGCCGCTAGCTGCTGCTGCTGCTCTTGTGTGTAATCAATTGGGGTGTGGCCGCACACACACACACAGGCACACTCCAATTGGGCAATTCCATAGTGTTAAGATTTGTACACGAAATTAGCAGCAATTTGACAAACTGTTTTTCAAGTATTTGTTAAGGCGCCTTAAAGTGCTGCCTCACGCAGTGCGAGTTATCCAAAATTGTTTAACCAGAGCTGCAATAAAGATGTCACAAGACAAAACTAGCCCATGAGAACTGGCAGCTGGAGTTAATTACAGAATATTTTAAGTATTTGCGCTCTATAAAAACTATAATAAATACTATCTATAAATACTAGCCAATATCAAAGTTGCCAGTGTATGGCTGCTATAAAGTTGTAACTATTTAGAATATTTAATCACCTTTCTACAGGGTATGCGCACAGTCAAACATTGTCAGCTGCAACACTTTTACGCGCTTCATCTCGTTTCATTTGTTACGGATGACACATCTCGCGCCATAATATTGAAATTGCCGTTTTATGCAAATCGAGCACACAATAAAAAAAAGCTGAAAAACGCTAAAGAGATTTCAAATACGAAATTTCACAAAATTCATAGGTCAAATATTGACCAATTTGGGCCGCAAAACGGTTCCGCAGCGAGATGTGCAAAATTGCACAATACACACACACACACACACACACACGCACACCCCGCAACGAAATGAAATCAAATGAAATGAAACAATGGCAAAAGAAAACAAAGCGCAGCGGCTGTTGAAATTTGAAAAAAAAAATTTCACATGCACAAAATAAAAATGATTGAAATTGTGTTTTTTTTTTGTGGCTGATTTGTCGATTGCCAAAAAAGAAATACTTAAAAAATACTAAAAAAATACAATGCAGCCCTAATGAAGCAGCATCCCGCGCTGCAGTTTGGCGGGGGCATCAGCAGTTGTTGTTGTTGTTGCCGCCAGTTGTCAAGTGCATAACCAGTTCAGCTTGCATTGGGGCTCAGCGAGAGAGGGTTGGGGTGCATATAACAGGAGGAGGGGGGGGGGGGTGTATAGCGGTTTAGCTTGGCGTTCATACAATGTAGCTACAAATTGTCAATGTTTTAGTTAGTCGTGCACACACACACACACACACACACGCACACACACTGTTGGGCGAGCGGGACAGTTGGCGGGGCGCATTCATGCATTCAATTCATTCATTCATTCATTTAGTCAGTCACAAGTCAACCCTGACCTGAAAAATACATGACACTAGTGTGTGCATTACATGTGCATATGTGTGCACACACACATACACCTGTGTGTGTAGGTGTGTGCCTGCAGCCGCTTTTTGTAGCCGTTGAGCTGCTTTAGCTGTTTAAGTTTAGACTCTGCTGTGTGTGTGTGTGTGTGTGTGCGATTATTGATATTGTCATTAATTTGTTGTAATAGCTGTTATTGCTGTTGTTGTTGTTGTCTCATCATCAGATATGAAAACTGCTGTAAGACAATGCAATTTGCGTGACAATTTTTGTGCATTTGTTTTTTATGGTAATTAAAAAAATATGTTCTATGAGTTCTATAATGTTTGAGCATCACGATGTTTACAAGATGTAAATATCAGTGGATTATTTTTACACAAAATATACACATTATTTATATCCCCCAAAACATATTTATAAAGATTTAATTTCATAATTTGGTAACATTTTTGGGAATTTTTGGCGTTTCTTTTTTAAATATATTTTCCTTTTTTACAACATAACTTTCTTCTTATATAACTTCTTATAAAACCAATATTTTTAATGCAAACAATAATTATTCAAATATAAAAAGGAAAAAATATATAAATTTATAAAAGATGTATTGCTTGATATATCTTTTTTATATCTTTAAGTTTGTTGTATACTTTATGTATTCAATTTAGCTTAAGGTTTTATCAAACAAATATTTTCTATCATTTAATATTGCACATAATATCCAATATAACAAATATCGAATCTTCTTTTTGAAACCATCATCTGATACTACAAATGCCATCTAATTAACTCTCAAATATTCTCCCACAATTTGCATTTTTTATACAAATAATTGAAATGCGCTTGACATTGACATTAGACGTAGCGGAAACTGTTTAACATACAACAACAATAAATCAAGCTAAACGAGCCCATAATTTGTTTAATCAATAACTAAATGCATTTAATGGTTATTTAAACAATGCATTTTTATATTATGGTTTTTTTTTTTAAATTGCTCGCAATTTGCATTGCAACAATAACAACAATTGAATAATAATAAAATTCGCACACTTGAATTAAACGTAATAAATTGAAACGAAACTGAACACAATTTGGTGTGAGTGTTTGACTGAGTGTGTGTGTGTGTGTGTGTGTGCGAGTGCGCTTCTGTCTCTATCTATGGGCAACACCTTCGAGCAACCAAAATTTATGGAGCTGTAGATTGACTGGAGATTTGAATTTCCTTTTCCTCGCTTAACAGTTAGAACGCCTTTAGGCTTTGGGGGCATTTTTGTAAGCTGATCCCAAATGAAATGTCTAAATTATCGTGTTTCATGATTTTATGTATTAAATGCTTGTGGTAGGAAGATAATTATTAATTTAAGAGTGGAAGCGAAAATATCACGTTTCTCGATAGAGTGTGGAAGAGAATTCATTATTAATTATAATAATAATACCTTATAAAAATATATATTTTATATAAAATCATTTATTAAATATTACATATTATAATCTATTAGAAAGTGTATTCAAAAAGCGTTATATTATTTGATATATGATATACAGTTCTTTATTTTTTCCCCAATCACTCTTCGCGATTTAAGCAAACCAAATCAAGAGATGTTTCATCCGAAAAAAATCAATCGAAATTGAAATTCTGAAGCATACGGAATGCGAAACTCGTTCGTCTTTAGCGTTAAACAAAACAACAGTTAACTTTTAACGATAACAACAACAAACACAAAAAGGAAACAAGTTCTATTGTTGTTGCTGTTGTGAAGCGTTAAACGTGTTTCAATCGCAAATTAAAAAAATCTTTTTTATAAATATAAGCTACATAAAACAAAAACAAATGCAATAATTTTGTGGTTTATCGCTGTGCTAACCCGAAACGAGTTTCCATATTAATAATAATAATAATACGAATAAAACATGTGAATAAGTGTACGAAAAAATAAATAAATAAAATAAGTAACTGAAATTCAAAATACAGCAAACAATTTACAAGTTATTGACACTGAACTCAAAATAAGGCAACAAAAACAAAACCAGAAATTAAAAAAAAACAATTATAAAGAGATTGGTGTATTTTGTGAATGTGACAAATAAAATGTGATGTGATTTTTTTTTATAGTTAGCGATTTGGTGCGGGTTCAAATGTAGATCCCCAATTTTAGAAAGTATAAATTAAGCTGTTGGCTAAAATAAGGAAATTATTTGGGATGTAAAATCTTAAGGAACTGTGTAGCGAGAAAATATGGAAAATTATTAAATATTGACTCAAGAAATGGAAATTATCTGAGCTTATATACACAAGTACTATATATACTGATAGTTAAATAAATTAGGAGACTTTTGCAAGGCGTAATTAATGTTTTATTTTAAATTGTAATTTAGCTGCTCATTAGCAAAAATACAGTTCAATTCAACTATAATAAATTTGGGATGTGATTACTTGAATGTAAAGCAAAGCTTAAAATTATAAACAAGTCAAAATAATATTATAAAAGCAAATTAAAGATCGAGCTGTTGTTGCTTCAAGCAAAAACTTGGCAAGCATTGAACTGCAATTGTTTTAGGCCCTAATTCAATTAAGGAATACAGACAGAAGAGAGAAGCACAGTAGAGAAGCTGCGCGCCGTTGTCTTGCACAAGAAATGCATTTTCATGCTTAAACTGAAAGATGACTTGGGAGACAAAGGCCCTGACAGGGGCTAACAAAGGCCCAAAGGGGCCAGGCACAACACACACACACACACACACACACACACGCACAGGGCTGAGCCAAAGACAAAGTGGAGAGTTGAGAGTCGAGGCGATTCGGAGAGTCGTGAGTTGTTGCGCGTCTCCAGAGGCGAGGCCTCTGGTCAGGTATTTCAGCTCCAACTGCTGCTGCGTCGTCATTGCATACCAAAAAAAAAAAAAAAAAAAAAAAAAAGAAGAAGAAGCAGAGAACCCAGCCAGCAAAAGCAGAAGAAGCAGCAGAAAAAAACTCGCTTCCTTTATTATTATTCTTTATTTATTTTTATTTTTTTCTTCTCTTACATTTTTTGTTCTTTTCAAATACACACACACACACACACACACACATAAAAAGTGTATTTTTATTCTTATGCGCGGAACGCAGTCGAGCGCAGCACTTGAGACCAGTTTCTCTTGCTGTGTGTGTGTGTGTGTGTGTGTGTGTGTTGATTCACTGCACAAATAAATCTCAGCTTTGAATTTTATCACTGTGTGTGTGTGCAGGATTCTTGCCCTTTTTGCTTTTGCTTCTTGCTTCGTTTTTCTGATTGTCAAATCTCTGTTGCCTTCTTTTCTCTTCTGCCGTTTGTTTGATTTCTGGAGTGAGCGAGATGGCAACAACGTGAGGCAGACAGGCGAGTCAGCCCTTAAACAGGTAGACAACATGCATTGTTTATCAGTCGGGCCAGCAGGTAAAAACTAATGCCAGACACAGTGCAGAAAAAATAAACGGAAAAAAATCGAAAAAAAAAAACAAATGACTTAGGCAACGAACTTGCCACAGGATCTGCTGACTATTCAAATTGTCCAGCTAGCAACTAACATTTGCGGCAATACCTTATTAGGTATTCCTAAAAAAAAAGCACAAGTTTTTGCCTAAACTGAAACTTGAGCTTAACGTGGAAATGGTCAAAGAAACTGAAAGAAGGCAATCGTAATTGGAGAGCTGCTTGAATAGCGTGATCTAAGGGTAGCTAGAAAATGCGAAACAGACTCTGTTGGCCAGTCTAAAAACGAGACGAGAAAAGTTCGATTGACAAAAGAAGAGAAGAGAAAACCTTAACTCAATATATTAAAGTTAGCAGCATCTTTTCCTTTTTTAAAAGGAAATGTTTTTGCTTTATAATGTCAAGGTAATAGATAAGTATTAAAATATTCAGCTAAATTGAGGTCTGTGTATTTTTTACATTTCCTTAAGACCCAAATATTTCATATTTTGTATTCTTAAAATTGCTTTTGAAACGGTTTTTCAGTAGCTTAACATTTTTTAAAGCTTCCTCGCCACAGGAATTTATTTATACATATGTATTTTTATAATTTTTTTTATAAATGTAAAAGCCAAAGGCAAAGGCTTATATGCTCCTTATCGAGAATCTATGAATATAATTGCTTTTTATTTTTACTTAAAATGCGAAATAGTTCAGATTGTTTTAAGATTTCGCTCAGGTTTTACGTGAGGCTTAAGAATAGATTCAGCGAACAATTAACTATTTTATGGCTATTTTTGAAGTTGGCGTTTATTTTTGGCCATTTGGGCATTACACAGGCAGCGGGAGGGGCAGAGGGGCAGAGGGGCAAGAGGGAGCGTAACCGGAGGGCTATTCGACGTGAGGAGAGATAAATGACGGCAGAACTTTTGCAACCTTTCGCTAACTTCCGGCCGCGTGTTGTAACATCTGCGTATGTGCGTCAACTTGAATTGAACTCTGGACGTTTATTTCTTTCTTTATTTTATTTTTCGACTGTCTTCTAACAGCTGCCGCGGCCGCTGGTTGTTATTGTTGTTGTTGTTATCAAGTGCTAAGTGGCCAATGTTGACTTATCGCTGCGACTTTATCAATGAATTTCCTTTGAATTTATTGACTTTTACTTTGTGTACGCGCGCGCGCAGAAAGAAATGAAATGAAATGAAAAGATGGCCAAAAAACGATTGTGAAATTTTGCAACAAAAATGTTGGCCGCAAAATAAAACAAAAAGGGTACAGGAAGTTGGGCAGTTAGTTGGGCAGCTGTTGTAGCTGTAGTTGTTGTAGTTGTTGTTCTAGGAATTTTTATAGCAGCGCGCAGCAGACCTTGTCTTAAGGTCGCGCTTTTTTATATATATATATATATGTACATATATACATATTTATCGCGTATGAATATTTATAGCTGTTACTTGCGGCACGCAACACTCGAGCAATTTTTAGTTTTTATAGGCTACACAGTACAAAAATGTTGGCTGAAATTTGAAGCTATTTCAAAATTGGTTTTGGGGCATTTTTAGCCGACAATTTTTGAGATTTTTGTTTAGCTGTCTCCAATTGGAATTTAATTTAAATTTATTTAAAAAAAAAAGATTTAAATATTTTTTTAATAATTGATGAAACACTAAATTGATAATGTTACAGTATTTGAATTGAATAATTTTTCATGGCAATTTTCGACCAATGTAAAAAGTGGCTGAAGGAATTTAAAGAATATTGTGCTTTTTTTTTTTAAATATAAACCAACACATTTTTTGCCGTGTAGAATATAGCTTTAGTTATATGTTTATTTATAGGGTAAGTGCTGGCTGGGAGTGCGTGTGTATGGGAGCAAAATCACAGACGCTGGCAAACAGCAATTATGGCCGTGGCAACAACAACAGCATTATGTTGCACTTGAGACACGGTTTGGGCCACGTTCTGTACGCTTTGGTTTTGTTCTTTTCGACTCTTGTCGTCTGTTCTGTGGCCATCCGCGGCTCTCGTGTGGCATGCCCTTGCCAAGAATCGTGTTGCTGGTGCTGTTGTTGTTGTTGTTGTTGTTGTTGTTGTTGTTGCCTGGCTTACTGGTTCTACCACTTTTCGTTTGCCTTGACTTTGCCTTTGCTTTTGTGCCTTGTGCCTTGCGCGCTTTGGCCAAATGGCCGCTGAGGAGCAACGCCCAAAGTCAACTTGGCCTTATGCGCACAAGCTGCGCGAAACGGCAAACCCAGACCCTGCCCCATCATCATCATCATCATCATCATGATCATGAGCACGATCATGCCGTTTAGCTAGCTGCAAGTTTTCTGCTACTTCAGCTAGAGCTACCTATCTTCGGGCCTCTTTGCTGCTTCCACTTCCACTTCTGTTGCGGCCGCTTCTACTTCGCCTTCTCTTCATCATTCGTTTTACGGCCCATTCGAGTGCTGGCTCTCAACTTGTACTTTTGCTTGGGCGCTCAAAAAGAGATTTGTGGCTTAGGCGCTGGGGCACATTGTTATATAATTTGCCCATTGCCAACGTTAACTAACTTTATATATATATATATATATATATGTATATTGTATATTGTATATTGTGCCTGCCTGCTTGTCTTTCTGTGTGTGCGCTCAAGTGTGTGAAGTTCTTGGCCGCTAACCGCTAAGGCAGAGCCCACTGAGCCACTGCGTTTAGGCCGTAATGCAAGGCCTGCACAGAAGGAACGTTAAAAACCTAACCAACTGCCTGTGTGTGCGGTTTGCCACAGGGTGGCTCAGGTGAAAGAAAAATTAAGGCAGCCAATGGGCACAAATAATTATTATAATACGCAAAATGCATTCGAGCATCTTGTGAGTAGTTTTTAAACCAATTGCGAATTACAAGCACAAATAAAATTTTATAGAACAGGCTAAAAAGCAATTCGAGTTGGAAATGAAATTGCTAGCTTAATTTTGTTATTTAAAAATACAATAAACCTCTTGATTTAAGGTGTTTTATTTAACAAAACCAATGAATTGACTGATGGATCTTTTATTTAACTTTTACAGTCAGGAGCTTTAAAATGCGGGTTTGTCAAATATATTGTTGCTAAACAGAAAAGTCTCTGAAGTTTCAGGTGAATATTTTTTATATTCATATTCAAGTAAATTTATAATACACGTGTAATAGTTTAGACTGCAAATTTATTCATTGTTTATAGTTTTGACTTTAGCGCTAAAAACTAAGGAATCATTTTTTGTATTCAAAATTTGCAATTTATATATTTTGCCTTTTGAAGTTAGTATTCTAGACTTCGAAGTTAATATATTAATATTACCGATATTAGTCATATCCCGGATTTTTAATACAGTAGATAAATACTGCCATGCCAAATATTTTATATAGTGTTTCTAACAGCTGTATTATCATTGATTTTTAAGAGCTTATAAATGCATTTGAATTTTCGAAACGATTAAATTTTCAATTCGAAAGGATTTAGTTGCTTTTTGCTGGCTTAGAACTTTTATAATTAAGTGAAAGATCAAGCAACTTAAATTTCAGGTTCCATATTAAAACTTATCATTAACTCAGCTTGCAGACAGACACACACACACACTTGCAATGTTGCTTAGTGGCTGCGTGTGATTCAAGTTGAGGTTGGGTTCCACAGCAACGACGAGCAATTTCCACTTCCACATCCACTTCCACAGCACTTGCCACGCCACGCCACTTCACTTTACCTTACTCTACCCCATGCCCTGCTGCCTGCTGCCTGCTGCCTGCCCCCACCCTGCACAATTCCACTCTATTCCATTCTATTTTATACACTTCATTCTATGCTATTCGGTTTATTATACGTATTTCTACATGTAATTATGATATTGTTTTTTTTTTTTTCATTTTGCGCAAAGACAAAGGGCAGTTAAGCCGCAGACGATGTGAAACAAAAGACTTAGGCAACGAACTTGACAGCGAATTTCGTGCACACACACACACACACACACACAACAAATCAGTGAAGTGTATAAATATCATAATAAAAACAAAAATTCTACAAAAATAAAACCGAAACAAATCGAAATATGTGGGAAAAAATGAAATTCACTTTCAGGCCGCGCTAACAAGAAATTCATAAATTCTGATTAGTCCCCCCAAAAGAAAGTTATCCGATTAAAGTTTATTGATATGAATATTCGTCTGCTAAATATATATAAAATATATATACTTGGTATTTTTGGTTTGGTTTTTATTTCTTTTTTGAATTTGTAGTCACGGTCAAGGGTGAAGCGCGACCGCCTGTTGCTTTGCCGACTACGAAATGACTTAATAAGCCGCCTCGGCGATTATATAACACACCAAATAGATGGTCTAGCTTGTAGAACAGAAATTGTTGTTGTTGTTCTTTCTGCTGCTTTTCGTTTCTGTTTTTTTTTTTTTTTTTTTTTTTGGCAATTCAATGAAAGTGATTGATGTTGGCCAAAGATTCGGCGTAGAATCTAACAAAAACAACAAAAACGAAAATAAAGCCAAGGGTCGTGTCGTGTGGGCGTCAACAAATGCCCGAGACGCTGCCTAATTTGTTGTTGTTGTTGCTATTGCTATTTGGCTGGAAGCATTGAATTGGTAGCTTTTTTTGCTATTGGTACCACAAAGCTGTTGTTGTTGTTGTAGTCTGTAGATAGCCATCAGCATTTGTCTTGACTGATTTGTGGCTATTATATGGTCATAAGCATTTATTTGCCTGTCAGCTTTTTGCCTTTGTAATGAGCTGGAAGTGTAACAAATGCGCAGGAAATGTGTTTGTCCTTAAGGCACTGCAAGCAGTACGTGGCCAATGAATCGGGGCTCAGAATAGTTACTCAAGAGCGATTCTATCAAAATTCAGAGAAACAAATAAATAATAAGCAGAACATGCAAAAGAACTGTAAAGAGGAAAAAAACTGAGTTGGGATTGAATTGGGAATTGAACTATACAAAATCAAAGAAATATTTGATTGGTTCAAAGGTAAGTTGGTTCGAACTCAGCTTCTTTATTTTATGTAGAGCCAACAATTTTACATTCTATTGTAGATTCAGAGATTCAGAGAGAATGCATGCACATATATTGAAAAAATTTTGAAATATCCGTTGAGATATTTAAAAAAAATTTTCATTTTATTGTGAAACAACTTTTCTTTTATTAAAGGGACACAAACTGCAAGCACAATTTGTATTATAATTTCTTATATTCCACTCGAAAGAAAATATTTAGAAATTCCTGAGGATCACTTTTGCTCATTATATATTCTTTTTTTTTTTTTTTTTTTTGTTTAATATTATGAGTTATTATTATTATTATTGTTTTTAGTATTTATATAATTTACTAAGCTAGTTTTTCTTCAAGAACACTAGAAACTTTGCAGAAGATCATAATTTCACCAAAGAAAAAAAATATATTTTTCTATTCAGAAAACATCAAACCTAAAATTCTTTTTTCTACTCGTTTTTATATGGGCACACAAAAGCAAGAAAATCTTAAATTTCTCTTCTCTTTCCAATTTAAAACTAATTTGCTGATAGTAGAATTTTTATAACTATTTTCTTTTGCTTTCATGAATTTTGATTGTTTCTCAAAAATGTTGTTGTTCTTTAAGAGTGTTTTAGGCACACCCAAAAGAACTCCCAAGAAACAAAAGGGAGTTTCTTAACCGCCCAGGAACACCCAAGCTTCAATAGGCCACCCAGCACCGAATTTTCAATTAAGCTTTTCTAAAGTTTTTCCAAACAAAAACTTTAGGCAAAAGCTAAAAGCGAAATTGAGCAGAGTTTTGTCAGTGCATAAAAATCGAGGAATTGGAACATAAAACTTGAAACAAACCAAGTGCAGTTCAAATTGAAGAAAGTTGGAAAAAAGTAACTTTTAGGTATCCATTGTTTTTTTTTTTTGTTGTTTTAGAATGTTTTTTTATGTGCATTCTTTTGTGCATGTTATTTGATCGGAGAGTATTTGCATAAAGCACATAAAAAGTTGTGACTTGGGCGACGTTTGGCAAGTTTGTTGCCTAAGTCTTTCGATTTGATGGGCTCTTTTTGTTTCGCTTAAGCAACGGCATATCAACTTACCATTTTGAACTGGCTCGGGCAGCGTTTGCGGCTTGTTCTCGGCACTCAAATCGGAATTTGTATTGGCATTGGATTCCTGGGCCAGCTCGAGGCTGTGGCGCGTTTGGCCAAAATAATGACGTCGATGGTGGAAACGTTTGCGCGTCGAGGCAGCGGACGCAGATGCCGCCGTCAGGCTGAGCGGCTGCTCCTGCTCCGGCTGCGGCTCCGGCTGCGGCTGCGGCTGCGGCTGCGGCTCCGGCTCCGGCACCGGTGCGGACTCCCGCTCCGCCTGACCCTGTGGCTCCGGTTCGGGTGCGGGCGCTGGCCTCGGCTCGGGCGTGGGCGTGCGCGATGGGCGTGGCGCCTGCGCGCGACTCGACGCCGCCCCGGGACTGAGCGGCGGCACCAGACACCGCTCATCGTCCTGCGCCTTGTGCTGCAGCAGGTTCTGGGACTCGAGCAGTCGCTGCTGCTGCTGGTGCAGCCGATTCTTGATCAAGAAGATTTTCGGCATTTTTGCGGGTGGTGTTTTTTGTTTGTGTTTTTGTTATTTGTTGTAGTTGTTGTTGTTTTTGGTTGTTATTATTTGTTTATTAGCACAGAAACACACACAGAGTACACATACGAAATCGCGCGCGCGTACACACATATACACACATAGGCACACATAGACACACACACACACAAGCACACACAGGCACAGTAAACAAAACACTAATCCAAGTGCGTGTCTGTTTAACACTGTGTGTGGCTGCAGTTGTTGTTGTTGTTGTTGTTCTGCTGTTGTTGCTTTTTTTTTTTTTATCAGTTAGGCAATTTTTGGTAAAAAAAAAAATGGGTATATGTATATTTGTAAATAGCAAATCCCGTGCTTTGATATTTGTTGTTTTTGAGCTCGGCTCAGTTTAATTTTTTGTGTTTCTTCATCATTTCCAGAGTTTGGATCTATGTTTGTTTAATCATGTATATTTTACGCACTTTTGAAAAAACAAAAAAAAAATTCTCAACTTGTTTTATTTTTTTTTATATATATATATTTTTTTTTTGTATGTTCTTGAGATGTCAACTGTTATTGAAATTTTGATTTGAGTTTAACAAAATTTGTTTGTAAAAATATATATAAATATTTTAATTATTTTTGAACGCGTTTTGTTGTGCGTGTGTAACCGTTTTATTGAATTTGTATTGTGTATTTGTGTGACTGTGGCGTTTGCGTTGAGCGACAAAACACGTGCATTCACAACGCCGGCTCGCCTCTTACTGTATTCAAGCGGTGCCAGCCGCCGCGCAGTTAGGCCAAAGTCAAGCGATACCGCTGCGCATCGTCGGCAGCGAACGGCGATCGGCGTCTACAACAAACTCAGTTAGTTTTAGAGGCGAATTCAGGCGACGAACGCAAACCACCGTAAGCCGCACTTGAAGCGCAGAGCGAGAGAGAGAGAGAGAGAGAGAGCGGGCTCTCGCTCAAGTTCGCTTTCGTCTGTGAGTCAGGCGAAGACGCGCACTTCGGCTTCGGCTCGTACTTCGGCTTCGGCTTCGGCTTCGGCTCGCTTTGTAACTGTAAGCGGCGGCGACTGCTCAGCGCTCAGAGCACCTGACGACGGCGACGTCGCTGCTGAAGATCGAGAGAGAGTGAGAGTGTTTTGGACTGCGTCTGCTGTTGTTGCCTTTGGTTCATTTCGCTCACATAACGTTTCTCATGCAGTTTTTTTGTTCGCTGCGTCTCTTCGTCGTTTTTGTTGTTGTTTTTCGCCGCTCTGTGTGCGTGTGCGTGTCTGTGTCTCTGTGTCTGTGTGTGTGTGTTTTTCTTGTTGGTTCAGAGTCAAGGTAGAGGTAATGTTTTATCGCCGCTGCCTGTTGCTGCTCGCTTTGGTTGTTGCTTTGGCCATTTGCCGGTTGGGATGTTTTACTCGTTTTGTGTGTTTGCGTTCGGCTTGTACTTGTTGTACTTAGAGCTGCTTAAAGTTGTTGTTGCTCTTGCTGTTATGTCTTTGGTCTTGACTCTGAACTGAGCATTCGCCTGCAAATGATATAAAAATCATTTTTTTTTCTTTCATTTTTTTCATAGATCTTACAGCATAATTTTGCGGCTACAAGTGTTTGGAAGAGCACGAATAGATTTTATAGGAGATATGTGTGGAGTGAAGTGGGGCTATAAACTGCTTAGCTATATAGTTTCTTTTATAATTCTTTATAGCGTAGCTGGCTTAAAAATATACCAACATATTTTCTTAGGCAGACTATTACATTATTATAATGATTATGATTATATTTATTTTGTCTAAAAATAATATATGTGAATATATATGTTTTTTATAGTTTTATATAGAATCTGACTATGTGTGACGGACAAATTGTATTGAATACGAATATTAACCTTTTACATTTGAGATCTTATAACGAACGTGGCTTTAATTGTATAATATAATAACAGCAATTATAACTCAAAATATTACTTTGGAATAACTTAATACAGTAACTTAATATAGTATTATATCGATAATTGCACCAGACTTAACTTTTTCTTTTGTTTTTCAACTTAATTGCAATATTTGCATATCAATTATTTAGTTTAGCTAGACAGATAGTCCAGAATTAATCTAGAGAAATAGAAGATTCGGAAAGAATTTTGCATTTCCTTTTAATTGAAAATTTATTTAATTAAAACAGGTGTGTTTATTTTGTCAGTCTGACTTCATTGGATTTGATTTGACATTAGAAGTAAAGCCAACTTTGCTGTATTGCAATACTTTATTATAGTTTATGACTATAAATTTTTATTTTCTAAGGATTTTGTTTTTGTTTTTTTTTGAACACGTATTCCTTTAGTTTAGTATAATTATTGTAGGAATTTGGTTTTTCTTGCAAATTCACTTTGAAAGGAATGTTTTGCTTTGAATCGAATCATTAAAATTGTATGCTGCAATGTTTTTTAATCACAAATACAATTGATAAATAGATTCTCAAGTATGGCTTGGCAAGTTTGTTGCTTAAGTCTTTTGTTTGCGCCAAAGCGCGAAATTAACACATTTAAAAAGCTAAAATGTTTAATTTTCATAATAATTTAAAAATGATTGAATGTCATTTTTTATTTATTAATATATTCAAATAGGTAATAACTTCAAAAACTCATTAACGCTTACAAAAAAAAAAAAAAAAATATCAATAAGAAATACCTATTAATATAAAGTTAAATAAAAATAGCATATTAGTTTAATTTTTGTATATGAACACAGTCAATATTATTTTTATATATAACATATAATAGACAATATCAAATTATAAAATAATTTATACAATGCCACTAATGATTAAATCTGAAAATATCAAAAATAAATACCTATTAATATAAATTTCATTAAACATTTTTATTTCCATTAAAAATGCCTTATATTACTTTTATATTGGTATACGAACTCAAATTATATTACTTTTCTAATTAACAAAATATAAAATATAAAAACAAAAGTTTTACTATATATTTGAACTTTTAAACTTTTAAAATTAAACTAAATACAATATATAAGAATATATGTTAGGTGTATATGAGAAAACAACTTTTGCTACGCGACCAAAGTCTGTCTACATAACTCCCTTGAAGAATTTCATTTCATCATTATCGACAGTTGTCTGTGTGCGTGTGTGTGCGCGAGTGTGTGTATAACTACGAAGACGCGTAGATACGCAAGAAGTACAAGAACAGAACGTCAATAAGTACCATATAAGCGAAATTAAACGGCAAAATAGTTGGCAACGCGCCTCGCACTGGCTGCGCTGCAAGTGTGTGTGCGTGTGTGTGTGCGAGTGTGTGGGCAATAAAATGAAGAGGCAGCAGCGTTGTCGGCTTGTAATGAGCGCTTAGAACGCGCTTAGAATGGCAATAAGATTGCGGCGAGAGTCGCCGTCGCCGTCGCCGTCGTCGTTGCCGTCGCCGTCGTTGACTCTCTCGCTCGCGCTCCGCTTTGGCTCTCTCGGCTGTTTGGCCCTCTCGCTCTGGCGCACACGAGTGCGAGGGCAACGGCAACTAACGTTATTTCACACACTTTGCGTGCGTGTGTGTGTGTGTGTGTGCGCGCTCGGCTGGCCCGTGTGATGTAAGCGCTGCAAACGGAGCGAATTCGCCGCGGCCAGCGCGCACACCTGTGTGAAATACACACACGCACACACAGGCAGCGGCGGCGACGTAACAAATTTACAGCTAGCTTTGTGGCTGTGTGCGCCAAACGTGCGACGCGGTGCGCGAGAGAGCGAGAGAGTAAGAGAGAGCGCTCTTCAAATACCTGTTGGCAGTGGCTTTGACTGTGACTCTGACTTTGGCGTCGAGGCAGCGGCTGCGGCAGAAGCAGCGGCAGCGGCAGCGGCAGCGACAGTGGCAGCGACAGAGGCAGCGACGGCGGCAGCAGTTTTAGCTGCGCGCGCCTCTTAACTAATTGTTGTTGCTGCTGCTGCTGCTGCTGCTGTTCCTGCGCCAACTTCACTCTCACTCAAATGCCGCTGCTAACCAAATGCAAGTGCTCTGCCCTTTGCAAGGCAACACAGAGAAGAACGAGAACAACAACAACGACTGCAAGTGAAAAATCCTGCTCGCTGTGATTTGCTTTTATCGAATGCAATTTATTTGAGTTTGCTTTGAGCCCTGAGGCTCGTTTCCAATTTTCCAATTAAATTATCTTTTTTATACTCGATCAAGAAGTGAAGAGCTACAGACTTGAAAATTGGACTGTACTAATATAGTATAAATAGTTATTGACAAAAATTTTGACAAGTAAAGCTCCCGGATCCATAGCTCCCATATTTCGAACTGCCATAACTTTGTCAAAACTGAACCGATTTTCATGTTTGTTGGCATTTCGGTCATGGTTTCTCCCCTAGATTGGATCGGCATTTAAAATAAATGCATTATTTAAAATAAAATTTTTTCGAAAAAAGCATATACCCCCCCCTTACCTATTTTCGAAAATTTTTTTTCTTCAAAATTTAGAATGGCAAATTTCTATTTTTGATCGATTGTGGTGGTCACAATTAGCATAAAAAACAACATTAAAACCGATTTTGGGATGGTCAAATTTTTTGTCAAAAATCATGTCAAAATGGGCAACAATTTTGACAAGTAAAGCTCCCAGATCCATAGCTCCCATATTTCAAACTGTCATAACTTTGTCAAAACTGAACCGATTTTCATGTTTAATGGCATTTTGGTGATGGTTTCTCCCCTAGATTGGATCGGCATTTAAAATATATGCATTATTTAAAATAAAATTTTTTTGATTTTTTCCGAAAAAAAAGCATGTACTCCCCTTACCTTACCTATTTTGGAAAATTTTTTTTTTTCAAAATTTAGAATGGCAAATTTCTATTTTTGATCGATTGTGGTGGTCACAATTAGCATAAAAAACAACATTAAAAGTGGTTCTGAGGGGGTCAAATTTTTTGTCAAAAATCATGTCAAAATGGGCAACAATTTTGACAAGTAAAGCTCCCGGATCCATAGCTCCCATATTTCAAACTACCATAACTTTGTCAAAACTGAACCGATTTTCATGTTTGTTGGCATTTTGGTGATGGTTTCTCCCCTAGATTGGATCGGCATTTAAAATATATGCATTATTTAAAATAAATTTTTTTTGATTTTTTCCGAAAAAAAAGCATGTACTCCCTTACCTATTTTGGAATTTTTTTTTTTTTTAAATTTAGAATTGCAAATTTCTATTTTTAATCGATTGTGGTGGTCGCAATTAACATAAAAAACAACATTAAAAGTGGTTCTGAGGGGGTCAAATTTTTTGTCAAAAATCATGTCAAAATGGGCAACAATTTCGACAAGTAAAGCTCCCGGATCCATAGCTCCCATATTTCGAACTGTCATAACTTTGTCAAAACTGATCCGATTTTAATAGTTTTGGCCATTTTGATCATGTGTTGGCCTGCCGATTGAATCTGTATTTAAAATATATGCAATTTTGTAAATATAATTTTTTATATTTTGTGGACAATTGTTGGGCTGTCAGTTACAGCCGACTAGAAAATTCTTACTTGTTGGATATGTTTTATAAGCAAATATATTCGCTTAAACAATATGTTTTACATCTTATCTATTCCTGCCACTAAGGTAGCAGAAAACTTGTTTAAATAAAATATACAAAATTTTTAACAAAAAAAAAAAAAAAAAAAAAAAAAAAAAAAAAAAAAAAATCTATTCCTTATTGTTGTGACATATTTTTTGCACTTAGCTTTTAATTAAGAAAAGTTTGATTCTAGTTATTGTGTCTGAATGGCTGTTAATAAAAATCCTAGTTAATAGTGCAGACCTAGGCCAGGGTCACAACTAGCTATGACAGGTACGTCCATATATGTGTAAGTGTGTGTGCGTGTGTTCTTATCGGCTATATGTATGTATATATGGGTGTGTGTATATTTACATATATGTGTGTTTAGGTTTGTGTCTTGCTGTGGCTGGAAATTGCGCATGAGTGCACACACACACGCACACACTCACCTTTTCTGCTTTGGCTGCTCCTCATCAACCTGCTCATTATGATGGGCATGCTCATTATTACGCTGCTCATTACGATCCTCTGCCGTGTGTCTGTGCGGTAATTGCAGTCTTTAAGAATGTGTTTTCTTTTGGGCCTCGCTGCCCCGCTCTCTCGCGCTCTCTCTCCTTTTCGCGCTCTCCTCTCTCTCTCTCTCGCTCTCTCTCTCTCTCTGCTCTCTCTCTCCACTCGCCGCTGTTTCCTTTAGCTTGTTCTAAACGTAATTTGGTTTTTTGCTCGCTGCTCTCTGCTCTTTTTTCTGCCCTGCTCTCTCTCTCTCTCTTGTTTCTTCCTCTGCTGCCTTTTTTTTACTTTTTATCTTTATTTGCTCAATTGTCGTCATCGACGGCGACGGCGACGTGCTCGCTGCCTCAGCCTGTTGCCGTTGTTGTTGTTGTTGTTGTTGCTGCTGCTTTTTCGCTAAAATAATGCTAAAGTAAAGTGAAGTAAGAAGCAATACAAGAAGAAGAAGAAGCAGCAGCAACGGCAGCGGCGACGGCGACGGCGGCGCAAAAAAAAAGTAAATGAAGAGCGGCCGGAATACCTGTTTTACCTGTTTGTATACCTACTAACGTACTAACACTGTTATAGCGGATTCACGGCGCACACGCCTGACAACAACAACAACAACTACAACAACAACCACCACAACAGCAGCAGCAGCAACCACAACAACAACAACTGCGCTTGAAGACGCAACCAAGCCCCAAGTCGCCTTTTTCGCTGTCGCAAATCGCAACCCAACCCAACCCAAGACGCAGCAACCCCCCCCCCCCTGTTCTTTGCAGCGCCTACCCCCTCCCCCCACCCGCACCCTGCCTTGCGCTTCATCTGCTGATCTCTTGCATATGTTTTTGCACTCGCCCAGGCAGTGAAAAGAGCATATTGGGTTTGTGCAAAATGATCATCTCCTAAGCTAGGCTGAATTTATACTCTATATGCCCGCCTCCCGCAAACCGATTGAATCTATATAGCTCCCTCGGTTTTAAAGTTAGATGCATAAAATTGGTTTAGACAGATTACCGAAGACGTTTTGTAAAAATAGCAAAAATATTTTTGTTATACGCCCACTCAGGGCGTGGCAAATCGATCAAATCTATATATCTCCTTAAGTTTTAAAGTTAGATGCATAAAATTGTCTTCTAAAAATACCAAAAATATTATTTTATACGCCCATCTATATATGTATATATATCTTAGGGGCGGATAAGCCGCGAATATTCGCATCTGATCCATTATTTGCCACAATAACAATAAGCACCGTTTTCGACTGTCTTAAGCTGTTATAATGGGAAGGAGTATTGCGCAGTCGGCTACACCCGACTGCCGCGTTCTGGCTTGTTCTTGTGCCTCGGACTTTGGTTACATCTTTTGCGTTTGTCGCTTTGGCTTTTGCTTTTGCAATGTTGCGCCTTCGGTGACCGCTTGCCGTATGCGTCCCTGGTCCAGTTTGGGTTCTTGGCCAGATCTCTGCGCAGTTCCTCAGTTTCCTTAGTTCCAGATGCTGTCGCTTGTCTCTTGTCGGTTTGTCTCCTTGTCGCTTGTCGTTTGTTGTTTGTTGTTTGTTGTTTCCTTTTGTGCCGTTTTATGAACGCTTCACTTTTTTCTGACGCTGGAATTTTCTGCTCACCTTACCAGCCGCCCCTCCTCGCGCTTGGCCATGTCTATTTTTGTAGCCGTTTTAAACGTAATGAACTGCCAATATATATATCAATGGTTGCAGCGGGCAGTAAGGTGGCTGAAGGAGGGGGGGGGGCTCTACCTATGCTAATTTATGTTGACATTCATATGGAAAGCACAGCTGGCAGAGTAGAAGAGTCACATTAACTCTTAGACGAGCCAATGTTTTAGTTTAACTCTTGGTGATTAGTGAGTGCTGCTCACAAACTAGCCGCTGTCTCCACCAGCCCCCACCCCCCTCCCCCTGCTGCCCTCTGGCCCTCTGTGCGTCTTGTGGTCGCCATAAATTGATTAAAGCTAAAGCGATTCTCGTGTGGTTGCGTCTTGTGCTCTTCAATAAAAAGCGAAAACCCCAATTTGGGCTTTCATGGGGATAAAACTTCGCAAACCTGCTAGCTTTGCTAACTTTGCAAACTTTTCAGAGTATTGTAAATTATTAGCTTTGCTTTGCTTAACTGCTGTTGAAGTCTGTTCAAAATAATGGGCAATTTTTTTATAGCCTCTCATTGGGGATACATCTCCGACTTTAGCACCCATACTGTTGTGTAATTTTTTTAATTTTCGCAAGTTCTATATTTACAATAATTTGACGCCTTGTTCAATTCTTTTACAAGTTAGAGTTTAATTTTTGTAGGTTCTTTACTTTTTGTTCAAAATACACGCAAATATTTAAGTTCGTAATTTGTAACTTTTTCAGTTAGTCACTATATATGTATATTAAGAAACACAATCATTTCCAACTATATATCTCGATTTGACGTGACAGGCTGTAAAGTCAGAGCTAACATTTCTATGGCAATAGCCTGGCAACTCCTTTCTTATCGAAACTTATCGAAGCTTTACATATGTCTTACAACAGTTCCAAACAAGTGAATGTTAATCAAGTTGGCTATAAAAGGCTTGAAAATTGCCATAATGCTCAGTCTGGCTCCGGGCCTCTTCGAGTCCAGACTCGTTTTTTCCTTCTTATTTTCTATTTTTTCTTTTTTGAAATTTTTTTTATTTTTAATTTTCTTATTAAATCAGAACCTATTCGGTGAATTCCATTTAATGGTGTCCGAAGTTCGCTTCCCCAGTGATTGAAATTACCCATATTTCTACTCGTTTTTTATTTTTATTAACCAATCTTCTGATTTTCTAATTTTGCACCAATAAACATACGGATTAGAGGCTTCCGACGTTGCTTTTTGTCTCCTGCTTTTATTTTTTGTTAAACTCGAGCTGAGAAAATCTATTTAAATTTTTTTTTATATTTATAATAGTGCACAAAATTTTGTTTGTAAATAATAGGCAAGAAAATCCTTCCCAAAGGACATAAAGAAAGCAATTTATTTTATTTTCTATTTTCACAAATATCCCCGAGTATTTTTTTTAGCATTTATGTTTGGCAATTTTTAATTTTTCAATTGTAAATCTTTCATCCTTGAACATCTACAAAAAAATCCTTTTTTTTGTGAATTTTCTCTTATGGATTTTTCAATTGCAATTCTTCCAACTAAACCTTGAGCTGCAGTAGACATACAAAATGGGAGTTTTTTTTGTGCTCATCTCGGGCTGAAAAAAGTTTAATTTATATTTAGACATATTTTTTGCACAGATTTCCCTCCTGTAAAATGGAAGATCGAGTTATATCAGCAGCAGAAACTGAATTGGTGTTGAATCTTTTGCATAAAAGGCTCGCAAATTTCTTTCATGCTCAGTCTAACTTTTTGTAATTTTTCTTTTTTGTAATTTTTCTTATTTTCAACTTTGTTATTGATTCAGAACTTATTCGGTGAATGCCATTTAATGGTATCCGAAGTTCGCTTATCTATATTTCATGTGATTTTCTTATTTTGCACCAATAAACGTACGGATTAGAGGCTTCCGACGTTGCTTTTTGTCTCCTGCTATTCTTTGTTAGACTCGATTCCTTTTTTATTTTTGAGAACCATATTTCTCGCTCTTATCATCATTATCATCGTTGCTCTCAATCGAGTCTTACTGAGTTGCAGTAAACATTTGGAATGGGAGTTATCACCCACAGTGGTTTTGTCTCCTGCTTTTATCGTCTTATTTGTTGCTAATCAAGCTGAGAATCTATTTGGATATTTCGCAATGATCCTCGGATTGATTGAGCTGATTTCTATTTAATCAGCATTAGAGACTGAGTTCATGTTCGAACTTTTGCAATAATTCTACAAAAGCAGCCTATTAATGGTGACTTGTAAAGTAGATTGTAAATACCGCCTAAAAAGGATATGTTTCTTATTTTTCATGTGAAATCTCTCCGCGGACACTGTTTTGGCCTCGGCAAAGTTCATTTAATTCCTTTTTTTGTTGGTAATAAATACGATGTTTGAGTTTGGCGACTTGCAAAAGTGTTTCTACGCAGTTTTGCAACAATTTTACATAATCCGTGATTTGACTTTGTATTCCTTTTTTATCTTTAATCAGCTGTTTGTTTAGTTAAAACCAGTTGGTTAGGCTTTTGGCTTTTAAATGCTTCTCATTTATTTGAAAAAATTGAAAATAGTAATTCAACCAATTTACAACTTTGTATTTCTGGTCGTAGGTGCGGGTGTAACTTCTTTCTGACCTACAGGAGTTGTTCCTTTGTTAGATGCAGTGATGTGTGGTGATGGCCAAAATAATTGTCGTAATTTGAACATTTATTGTTGGTTTTACGTGTGTTACAAAAACTTAACTTAACTTAAATTTTTTCCTTTTTTAAATCATTTTAACTGAGCCGTGATAAATGCTGAGCACAGATGCAAATGCAATCAACTTTTTTCTTCATCTCCAGCTTCAGATTCTGTTCCAGTTTAGGTCTTAAGTTGCCAGTCCCGCCTTAAGCATTGGAATGAGTTGGAGCTGAAAATGCTCGAGTTCCAATTGGAATCGATAATTAATTGCGAAAGTGAATGGCTGACTTTGCAAGTTGAGGATAATGGTTATTTCAAATTCGAAATGTAAGGAGTATTTTCTTTTTTTCTTTTTTTTCTTTTCTTTTTTGATGCCAAAATATTTTCCTACTTTTTTAATTGAGAGTTTTCTGTTTGGTGTATTTGGCCATTAGGCGGCAGATGAATCTGAAGCAGAAGAGGAACAGCTTGCCAAAGAAGTTTGTAATATGGTTTGACCTTTAGATTCATTCTGCATGTACATTTCATTCGTATTTGAAAATCATTTTTTTTTAATCCTTTAAAAAATCTTAAATTTACTTGCTTATTTCAAGTACGAAAGGTATTTTAATGACTATTTTATACTTACCTAATGAATTTTGTTTTCTTATTTGTGCAACATTAACATGATATCAAGGATAATTCCGAGACGGAATTAAACAATCTTACGATTTTTCTTGCCTGAAATTAAATTTATAACGGCATATTTTGCTGAGTGTTGCCATATTGTTTATTTTTTTGGTAATTGATTAAAGCTTTTCATTATATTAAATTATATTATAATTTAAAACAATTTGAATGTTGAACTTGACAATGTTTTTGTGCCTTTGGATGCTTTTAACGCCGACATTATGCGGTTCAAGTTGAAGTGACAACAACGGCAACAACCACAACGGCAACAACCACAATGCTTTTGGGCACCTCACGTAGTGCACATTACAAAATGCTCATCGGTGCGCTGTCAACACCTCTTTTTCTTCCACTACTGCTCGAAGAGAATATATGTGAAACTATATATATACACATATATAAAATAATAATTGACGAAAAAATAGGCAAAAAAATTTAATTAAAATTGTATGCAAGGTCGAAATTAGTTGCCAACGTGGCCATCAAGTCGAAAAACTTAATTCATAATTCATTTAAAGAGCGCACCGTGCCGACCTGCCCCCCTTGCCCCCTCCCCGCACGCCCCTGCACTGCCAGCTCTCTGGTCGTCGTAATGTCGTTGTACCTTCAAGAGTTGCGAGACGTTGTGCACGTTTTTGTTTTGTTTTATTTAAGTTGTTGTTTTTTTTTTTGCTTTTTAGACCTGTTTGCCATATTAATCAGGCGACGGGCAGCTCAGAATGGGCCAGATCATATGGGTACTGCATGTACGGCTAGGTTTTTGTTTTTGCTTTTGCTTTTCTAGCTGCTTAGCGACTTTGTATCTTAGTCAGGGAGCCTAGCAATATATTCAATTTATTCGCATGTTCCTTAATATATCGTATTTTATTTCTTTTTTCTGCGCGAGAAAATAAACTAATTAAAAAAAAAGTTGTATTCAAATATTTGTATTTTATTTGGTGATTTTTTTGGTGAGAACAAATGTCTATTGTTGTTACTCTTGGGTGGGTTTCTTTTATTTTCTTTTGACTCACAGTTCATTAAATATTTGCTTAATACAGTTAACCAAAAGACTTGGGCAACGAACTTGCATTAAAATGTTTGCGATATAATATATAAATCTTAATTCTTCGGCAAAATGTTTGCCAAACAAAAGACTTAGGCAACAAACGTGCAGCATTTGTGGGGCGTTTTTCTTTGCATATTTGTGTGGGCGTGTTTTTCTTTTTGCGCAGAACAGGTAGCAGATCTCTCAGCTGGGCGTGGCAGTGGTTGCCTAAGCCTTTCGGCTTTGACAGTTATACAATAGGGCGCAGAGACGGAGAGGGAGCGGGGAGGGAGATACAGAGAGATAAACCGATAAACAGATAAACGGCTTAAGCGATAACAATGCTGAATGAAGGCAGCAAGTGCAAGTGACAAAAACAAAAACAAAAAAAAAGAGCTAAGTTGCTGCTGCAACATTTCTGGCTAAATATTTTTGTGAGCTGCGCCGTGGGCAACGCCTTGTGCCCAGCCGCTGCGAACAATGGTAACAAGTGCTCGCAAATTGTTGCCTGCCAGCCACAGCAGCAGCAAAAATAAAAACAAAAACAACAGCAACAATCACAGCCACAACAACAACAATGGATTTACCATTAAACTTTAAATTCAAATTCAAGTTCATGATGAATGTATCACGTGCAGTCGCCGCCGCCGTCTTTGGCGGTTTTTTTTTTATTATTATTGTGTTTCGCGTGTGTGTGTGTGTGTGTACTTGAATCTGAACACGACAAGCGAGCAACAATAACAACAACAGCGCTGCCTTTGTCGCTGCTTTAGTACCTTGCGGTTGCCTATAAGTGCCCGAGATTTTTTTTTGTTTTTATTTTTGGCCTATCTGTTGCGCTACGTTAACTAATTTCAATTAGCCGAAGAAAATTGTTAGCTGCAAAAGTTGATGGAAATTAGCTCATTTTTAAGCAGCAAAGTATTTGTTAGGAAATATGAGTTACATTATTTTTATAAAAAGTAAAATATACAAAATTTTTGTTTTTCTTGTTTTATTTTGATTAAAGTTTTTAATATGGACATTTCCAGAACAAAGTTGTCATAAATGTATTTGAGCCGTTGGCTGAGCTTTTTGGGTTTTTATGGTTTTTCTTCTTCTTTTTTTCTTACTCACTTGAACATTTTCTGCGTTCGGGTTCTGGGCTACTTGAAGCGACTGTTGTTGTTGATGTGGTAGTTGTTGTTGTGCTTGTTGTTGTCATTACCGTAGGGCCGCAGTGTTTTCTTTTTCTTTGTAACCTTTACATCATAGCCTCAGCATCAGACGAGGTACTCACAAGCCTTTCCACTCTCTTTTTGCTAGTTTTGCTACCCTGTAAATTGGTTGCTGGGGCATACTTTAATTAAAATACACGAGTTAAAAAGTTGAAACTTTTTTCTTTTCCACAACTCGATTTGAAATAACACGATCTGTAAAATGTCAGCGTAAATAATAATATATTTAAAGAATTCAAATGTTTAAGGAAAATAAATCAAAACACATTACATTAAAAAAAATAAATAAATAAATAAATAAATAACAATATGAAACCATATCAATATTCAAAACCATTTAGTATAACAACTTACTGTGTTGTCAGCAAGGGTATTCTGTTAGTCGGGCACTCGAGCATTCGCATTCGTTTTCTGATTTCGGAACTTATGTAACTTTCGTGTAGCTTCTGGGACCCATTGAATTTATCGTTTGCCAACGCAATTATGCAATGAAGCATTTTGGTGCTAGGGCGCGCTTTTCAGAACCTGCCATCAAACCGAGTATCTGCGAGTGGTATTTGAATGGGGCGAGGGCAAGGGCAAGCGGGGTCGGGCTGGCTTTTTAATGTTCAAGGTAATTTGAAATTAAAAAACATTAACTCTGACTTTGAGCTTACATGTGCGAGCGCGCGGCGGCGGCGATAATTGAACTCCGGTTAACTTGGCCTGCTGGCTATTTAATTGTGTCATGTGCGCGCTTAACTTTTTTTAAATACAAAATGGCTAAATGGCAAATTTCCTGCCCGGCAAGGCTTCCTTCCCCCCTCTCCCTCCCCTGTAGATATTATATTATCTAGCTAGAAAGAGGGAAATATATATATGCAAAGAGCTTTGGCTTATTGTGACACTCCCTAAAGAGGGGCGCACAACAACAAATCAATAGCTCGCTGTTGGCCATATAATGGCCCCTAATCGCCCTAATGCCTCATAATGAGCCTCTTGTAATAAGAGAGACGTCAACACGCCGCACCGCAGGGCGTCTGATTGATAAAAAAGCCAAGAAAAATAGGCGGAAAAAAAACCAGAGCTGAAACTTAAACTCAAACTTAAACTAAAGCCGAGGCTTCGATTCTGGCCCTATGCCAGCAATCCATTCATGAGACCGAAGAGAACGCTTTAGCTGCGGTTTCCCCCCCGCTTCTAGCCCATTTCATGATAAATGCGATCGGTTACCAGCTCAGACTGCATTCACAGCCTTTCCAACAAATAAAATAAAATACAAAAAAGAAAAAAAAACAAAACAAAAAAACTAGACAAATCCGAAAGAAAACAAATAACACAAAATGAAGTCAAGACGATGTTAATGCTTATTTAGTGGACAAGTTTGTTTTTTTTTGGAAAGAATTTGTAGCGCTTGGAAAGTCACAAAATTCTATGAATGAATTAGGAATATTAGATCAAAAGACTTTGAGAGTTAGAGTTATAATTTCGTAGGTCGCAGAGTTGCCAGAGAGCTTTCAAGTGTGTGGGCAGATATGTAAGTTGAAGTTTAACAATTGTCGTAATGAAAGTAAACCTGGCTGTCAAAATTTAACTACAGGTCTCTTAACTCGGTTTCAAGCGCAAAAGGGCGCTTACTTAAAGTGACTCTGGTGGACTGAAGCTGACGTATTATTACACTGTAAATGATGTGACCAAGGAGGTGTTATGTATTTGACGCCTTGAAGTAAGTTTCCATGGAGGAAACTAGCCTAGATTTTAATCAAGATTCAAGACTATTTCAAAGTACAAGTAAAAATACAATGTTATTAGATTAAGTAATCAAAATATTTAAAAAGAAAATATGATTGACTTGAAGGAGAAAATTGCCAATATATATATATCTAATTTTAGTTAAATAAAAATGTTATATTCTAGTTATAGTTCAGTTGAGAATTTATTTTTAGTGCCTACACATTTAATTTAATTCAATAAAACTATACAAAAAATTGTGATTTGATTATGAAAAAAGAAAATAATGTTAAGTTAATCAATAAAAAAATAGTATAACTAATATAGACACAATATGTTATTCATTGTTATTTTTTGACACATACGCAATATTACTGTTATCAGTAGAATTATTTTGTTAATAGAGAAACAATTTCACAAAATTATGATCTCCATTTCCCATTTTTGATAATTCAGTAGTTTTTAGAAAAAATCAAAAAAAAAATCAATCGAGTAATGAGAAAATTATAATGCAAAGTTAGTGTATAATTTTTGAGGAGTGGGAATAAAAAAAACTCATAGTTAAATAAAAATCATAAAAAAATTTATCAAATATTTAAAATGGTGTTGAAACAAAACAATTCATGAAAAAGTAGAGAAATTTAAGGCGTGTTTTTTCAAAACCGTGTTCAAAAAAAGGGAGTTAGAGAATTAGAATTATATGTAGATATTCGAATTAAGGCTTATATATATTTCAGACACCAGTTGTTCTCTCTGCTGCTGTGCTTATCTACTTGGCTTCTTCTCCCATTGCTTAGCTTCGATGCTTTCGTAGCATATATATGTATATATATTTATATGTTCATTCGGAAGTTCTTTCCATAGGGCAGCTGCCGCATTTTCTTGCAGTCATTTTCTATGCACGCTTTGTTACCATTTTCTTTCTTCATTTTCTTCATTTTAATAACAGTGACATTTGCCTATCAGCCGCGCTTCGTGTAATATTTATGTGGCATTTTGTCACCGCGCTGCGTCCCATTTGGTATGACCTTTTGGGCTTTAGGGCGACGCACACACACACACACAAACACGCTTTTTTACCTTAAAGAAAATTTAAATTTTAGCATAAATTTATGGCGCTGCTGTCGCTTGATAAAGGCGGCATTCTATGGACTGCATATCATTTAGATGCGATATATATATTTATTCTCTTTTTTTTATACACATGCCTATAAGTTCTAAAAGTAGTTTATGCATCGGCTGCTGATGAAACGGTACTTTGATTGCTTACAAGTGGCTATCAATCCGGCCAGCAACAAAAAGACAACAACGACCGTGAAGCTCGATGATAAGCAAAGTTTTCACTCACCATCGTAGAGGCTTTGTTTGGGCATTTGTGCTTAAAGTAGTTGTGAACTACAAATTAAATTACAATTTGGAACAGCAATGTGTTAATATATAAAACTATTATCGACACAGCTCATAGTATGCACTTGTTTCGTATTAAAATTAGTTTGTTTAATTCTTGACCGATAAGCTTTTATTTGATTACACCAATTCACATAACCATTACCTCAAATGTGCTACATTAAATTAAAAATGCATTTTTTCATGCTCTTCATGTTCACTTTATTGGAAAACAAAAAAATTAATTGAAGCCATGTTCTCGCATAAATCGCCTCTCTGTATATAGAATCGCTTCCTTTACAGCTGCATCGAAATTCGCAGCTATTATTGGATAAAGTTAGGAGCTAATTTGATCTCGTATCGCTGGAGAATAACAATTTGCGACTAATTGTATGTAATCTGAATGTTTTTTGTCGCTATTTCCATTAGCTGCTGTTTCATATCTGAAATCTGCAAAACGGTCAGCTAATCGCCTGACTTTTAGCAGTTTTTATATTTTTGTATTTCTTGTGTAGCCGCGTAATTTCTATTATTGTTGTTGCTGTGCCGCTGTTGCCATTATCCGAGTTCTTGGCTAAGCTCGCACTTGTCGCAGCGTCATACAACGGCAAAAACAGCAAGTGGCAAGTAGCAAGTGGCAAGTGGCAAGTAGCGAATAGTAATGGACACGCTCGGTTCCCAGCTGTGAGCTCTCCGTGTCTACACTGAGAATAAATTTACTGAGGTTTAGTTACAAATAGCAAAGAAAACTTCTTCCAATTAACTTATTCTAAAAAAAAAAAAAAAATTATTCATGGGCTGCCTTCGCGATAAATAAGTTAGGGTAACTTTTTTTTGAGAAAATAAATAAATTTAAAATTATACTGATCACATTTTTTTTATATAAATTAAATATATTTTCTTAAATGAAAACTTTTTGCCGTACAATAGTTAATATAATAATATGGTTCAAATTAAAACTTTGAATTTACCTGCAAATATTTTAATTCAAAACCCATTTTTTCTAGGAAATTTCTGGTTATTTCTAAAAAGCTTAGCTAATTGAATTATATTTAATTATTTTTAATGTAAACAAGTTTTCAGTATCTATAAAAGAATTTTTACATCAAATATCCTTCTTTTTTATAATTGTATAATCCAATGTAAATTTTCTAAATATAACTATATCCGTTTTTTGCGTGTATGCGCAAATGTTTGCTTTGATTGAGTTGTTCTCTATGCCCTGCTGTCTCAGCGGATCGCACCTAGCTGTACTTAATATATATGTTTATACTGTATATGCAATATGTATATATGTATATATATCACGCTTGACCATGGGAATTGTTGCGTTCACATTGCGAACCATCATCATCAGCAGCTGTTCGCAGTGCTGCCTCATCCCAAGTCAAATGTGACAAGAGATGCGGCTGCCACACCCCCTCCGCCCCTTCTCTGCTGCTGCATTGCTAGTGACGTAATCAAAGCAGCAACAACAACAACAACAGCAACTACAACACCAACAAGTACAGCACATGCAAAAGCTACTTTGTTGTTTGCCAGACAAATGACTTCCGCTGTGGCTCCCATCGTAAAAAAAGCTGGTAATACGCGGCGGGGCTTTCGAGCTTCTAAGCCAAAAATAGTTGCTGTAATATAAAACTTTAATTCGTGCCCCTTTTGTGTGCGTTGCTTAACCGTTTCGTGTCTGATATATTTTTGAAAATATGTTTTTGATACCTTTCCGTCTTTCTCATCTCAAGTTGCATTTAAATTTTGACACTTTCCATTATCATTTAAATATGTTTTGGGATGAAATAAATATGCGGTTCTTTAAAAATCCATAAGTATTGTATTATCGTTGTAAGTACTACAAGTGTGTTTCGCTTTTTCCTTTCCTGGGTTTATTTATATTTTTATTGCATTTCCTCATCTTGTTAACACTTTTGGGATTGTTGTCATTCTAGCGGTTTTAATGTCAATTTGATTGGGTCGCGCCCTGTTGTAGAGTGTCAGTTGCCTTTTTATTGATTTTTTGATCATACACATGTGTGTGTGTGTGTGTGTGTGTGTGTGTGTGTGAAAAGTGTGTTGTTGGTGCTCCCAAGCAGCTTCAATTCTCATCAAAATTAAACTACTTTTCTGTCACTAAGCCACAAATATGCTACCGAGCTGCGGGGCATCGTTAAATGGGTTGACGAGTCTTCAAATTCGGTTCACATTTTGTCCATAAAAATTTAAACTGAGCTTAGGCTGATACTTGGCGCATTGTTTTCACTTCCTGTGCTTTCAAAATCGATGAGAATCGCATAGAAAGGCGAATTAATGTGGCACAACAAAGTTGACAGACAGTTTAGCATTCTGTCAAACTGTTGCCTTTTTTTTTATTATTAATTTAACTATCCAGAGTATAACTGCGTGTCAAAGTTAACCTCTTGTTAAACCTAAATATGTATATGCAAACATAACAATAAAAAAGTTTTCTTCAGACTGCAACTACAAATTGTCTACAAATCAAATAAAAACTGCCAGCTAACAAGCGATTTGACAACTGAGTGTCATATAAAAAAAAAGACAACAAAAAAAAAAAAAAATGAACACACACAGAAAACAGTCCCTAAAAAAGGGTTCGAGAGACAATTACCGCAACGAAATGTTTGTCATTTGCTTGTTTTACCGATTCGCTGATTAGAATCAAAAATCAACGATGCGAACGCGATAGGCGAAGCCGGAGTTGAACGCCGGATAACCCGTTTGACATGTCCGGCGAACAATTTGATTACCCTGCTGACCCACATTTGCTTCGGACCGGGTAGCCTTGCATTTTCGATTACTAATCGATGCGATCGATAGCACATAAAACTGCCAAAAGTGCCCCCACAGATTAACAGACAAGAAACATTAAGAGCCAGCTCGGCCTGGCGCTAGAATCCCAACGAATTGAGTTTTTATTTTTCTGAAATATTTTTGAAGAAAATGAAAACCTCTCGCAATGGGGTTTTCTTTTGTATTTTCGGTTTGTTTTCCTAGCGCCCAATGCAAATCAGTTGGCATTAAAAATTAACCAAGAAGAAAAGGTTTCAAAAGCTTAAAAGCAATTAAATTTAAGTTTTGTTTTTTGTTGTTTTCTCGAGCTCTTGTTTTAATAATCAAAATAAAAAAGGCAGCAGCTAATTTGCATATGCAACGTGCCCGCAGCTGCAGCTAACCCCGACTTAACCCCCGCCCCTCCCTGTCAACTAAAAACGAACTCCCCTCACCTACTCCCTATCTATTTCTAAATTCTACGAGTATCTGACCAACTTGTTAGGCCAATTAGTGTGCGTATTTCGGACTTTAGCAGTCCCCTCTCTCTCTATCTATTTCTCTTGCCCCCTCTCGTCGTCTCCTTCTCGCCGTGCAGCATGTTTTTTGATAAACGAGCCGAGATTACGAGCCGTAGCTCTTGGTTCCAGTTCTTCAGTTCCTCAACTCTACAGCTCTTCACTATTTTTTTTTTTTTTTTTTGTATTTTTTATTTTTCAGCTCACATTAAAATCTACTTGTTGACGTGCCTATAAATGTCCAGAGAAATGAAGCATGCTTAATGAGCGAAGCGGACCACTGCACGATCTTAGCTTCTAGATATATATACATACATATTTATATGCACATCTAAACATGTATCTATGTATTTTTGTGTGTTGCTTAGTTGACGACTGCTGTATTTTTGTTGGTGTTTGTTGCAGTAGGGCCCCCAGGGTCGTTTGCCTGCCTGTCAGCAGGTGCCTTGCACAGTGGTACCAAATGGTGTTTACTTAAAATATTTTGACAACAATTTTCACAATGTTTTTATACTCTCCTTTTGAAATTGGCAATGTTTTTGGAATTAAAACTTTTTCTTTCATTGTTAAGAATTATAGTAATATATGTACATATTTATATAATGTATTTAGCATTTTTTCTTATTATTTTTAAGTTTTTTGATAAATTTGTAAAACAATTGAAATATTTGATTTATTTATATAAATTAATAATTTCTTTTATTTTTATTTTGAGTATTAGTGCATGAATTTAATAGAAAATAGTTTGTAAGATTTTTGAAGCATGTAAATTCTGGTGCGGCCCACTGTGCCGGAGTGTTAGCTGATAAAAGTTCATTGCTGTCTGTGTGTGTCCCAACAAAATGGGACAGCGGCGGCAATTAGACAAAGCTCTCTGGTCACTTTGACCCCCCCCCCCCCGCACGCCAACCCCCCGAGAGGACCGATTGGTTCGATTGTTTTGATTATTGTCGTCGATTGTTACCATTGCATTGCATTTACGTGCACACTCGCTGTGGTCGCATATCGCATCGCATAGATACTCATAAAAGGCCATAAATTAGTCACTTAATGCGGCCGCTCCCGCTTTGATATATCCACAAATGGCCTCAGCTCGAATACCAATGCCGACCAATCCAACTATTCAACTGTCCAGCCATCCATCCTCCAGCTGGCTATCTATCACTGCCAATTGTCCGGCGTTCGTCGTCCAACGTCTGTCGTCTCCGTCAAAAAATGCTTTTTCCTAATGATCGACGCTCGTTCGCGCTCTAATTGACGCTCTCTTAGCGAGACTCTTAGCCATTTTTTTTTCTTCTTTTTTTAGCCAAAGCCAAACTCATTTGGTCAGCTGGCAACTAACAGACCCCCTCTCTGGCCCACCCACCTTGCTGGGGGTGTTTGGCTCTGGTTTTGTAACTGTTTCACATAATTTCTAAAGAAATCAAGATCTCTCTCGCTTAAGCTATTTATAGACTAAATATGTGCGAAATTATCTATTGATCTTATTGGTTTTCCGCATAGTTATGTGATTTTAAATGCACTAACAGTGGGTATTTAAATGTTGTTATGAAACGTGTAACGCTTTGACCAAAGAAGATGCTAGGAGTTCTAAATACCCTATCTATCTGTGTTCTGTGTGATCTGAACTTTCAGTGCAGCTAAGTTAATGAAGTTTGGTATAGATCCTTATTTCTTTCGATTAGTCGAATTGGTAAAATCAATAAAAAATTAAATATATCTAAAAATAAATATTTAATTTAAATCATTAAGCGATTAGTGTGAAATGGAGTTCTTGAACAAGAAACTTTTATTTTACCTATCAGATATATTTTTATTTTAACTATATTTTTATATATTTTTAACATAACATAACAATTTGGCAGCAAGTGTATTACATATTTTTTGAAGCTCAGCTAGTTATTTTCTTCGGCCTTCTTCTATTTTTAAGCTCATTTTTTTATATTTTTAGTTTTTTTTTATTATTTTTGTTTCTTTTTATTTAATTTTGTAAGCTAATTTTGGCATCATCTATTTTTGGTCGGCTCGCTGAGTAACAATCAGCAAATTAAGAATGTATAACAACTGTTATTAGATTTGGCAGCTACATGGAATATATACGAGTAATTTTCTTTGCTCAAATAATTTGTTGTTGTTGTTGTTGGCTCTTTGCACAAATTATTGTTATTTTATGTCTGCATTCATTCACAAATTGTTTTTGGCGCTTTTTGGCTTTTGTTGTTGTTGCTGCCAGTTGCTGATTTTATTTTTTTTTTTTGGTATTTAGCTTCGGCTGCGGCGACTTTGAAAGCTCTTGAAAAACTTTATATTTAAAAATTATCAATATATAATATTACGTTATATTTTAGACTAAAAGATTTGAAATACATTTTGCCTAAAACTTGTGAAATCTTTTCTTCTTAAGTTGTATGCTTTTTTTTTAATGGAAGAAAATAATATCTTTGTATATTATTAAATCATATTATATTAATATTATAATAATAATATTATTTGTCAAAATATACATCTTAGACTTCTAGTTTTTAGTATCAAATATAAATTTTTACTTCAATAATATATTAAATATAATCGTTGTATTTTGGCTATTATAAAAAGCTTAACCTAAGTTTAGTTCTTGGACTTGTGCTCAGTTGTAGAGCACTTTCAAAGTCACGCTAGCCGAACTCCGCCTGCAGATTTGCAGTTCATTGACTGACTGACTGACTGGTTAGGCCCAACTTAAACTACCAGATAACTTTGACTTTGACTTGGACCCGGACGGAGACCCAAAGCCTGGTATCTGGGCTGACTAAGTGAATGAGTCGTATCGATGTTGTTGTTGCTGCATCTTGTGAAATGGAAACACTCAGTGGGATTTGGTTTTAAATTGTTTTTCTTTTTTTCGGCATAAGGCGAAATTTATAAAAGATAAATAAGCGCGATTTGCGAGACACACACACACAAATTCGGGAACAAGTTGGAAGTTAAAATGACTAATGATTTAACGTGTTCTGAAATTAGTTAGTTCGCATTCTTGGCTGCACGAAAGTTATGGGCAGAAAGCATATACATATATATCTCTATTATACAAAAACTAATTTAATTTGTATGCTTGCGAGCATTAAAAAATGTTTTCGCTAAGGATTACATTAAATAATATTTTATTTTATTTTGTAGATTAATATTCTAAAAGTTTTAAAAACAAAAGTCAAATTCTATACATATATGTAGATTTAGATTTGTATTATTACGATTTTTTTGAATATCAAATAGTTGTAAAATAATAAACAAATCCTGTATTTATTTATCCGTTAATTAGAATTAAGTAGAGACAATTTTAAAAATGAAACAATAATACTTAGATATCTTATTTACCTAAGATGTGGTTACAGGGTAAGTTCTAGTCGCCTAATTTCTGTCATCACATTTCTGCTTGTTTTTTTCTGCCGCTCATGCTGGCATATTTTTATGTTAGTAATTTAATTTGCAATTGCAATTCAATTTCATAAATTGCATTCAAATGATTCGCTTTATGGCGCTCACAAGATGATGATTACAACAATTATGAAACGAGTTGGCAGCTTTTAAGCCATTTTGCCTGCCGTTGATTTCCTTATTCGCTTGTGTCTTTATCTCTCTCTCTCGCTCTCTTTCTTTGTTTCTCTCATAGCCACATTTTGTTTAATTATATTTAAGTTTATCAATTTGCAATTTTTTTGATTTTTTTTTTTTTTTTGCCATTTGCTGCTCATTTTCTCTCATTACTTTTTGCTCTTTAATTAGTTGCTCAGCTCGTTTTTTTATTATTGCTATAATTTATTTAGTTGTAATCTTATTTATTTTGTATGTTTCAGGTTCAATTTGCAGCTGATTTAGGAAGCTGTAAAGCTACGTTATAATTGATAACTACAAAGTAAGTAGTTTTTATTGTGTTTATAATACCCTGTTAAGTCGAAATGCGAGGAAGGCGCGTTTAATTAAAAAAAATTGAAATTATTTATTTAATTTGGTATGTGATTTGAATGTATTATGTATTTTATTATTAAAAATAAAAAAAAGCAATACTAAAAGCTGGATATATCTAAAACTAATTTTTAACTACTAAGATCCCGTTTTACAGATTAAAAAGGCTTTTATTTTTTTGTTTTATTATTTATATATTATATCTTTTTTTGTTTTAACCCAAAATTTAATTTGGGCAAATATTGTTTATAAGCACTTGGCTGACATTTCACAACACCTCAATGTCAAAAGCTATAAAGTTTACATCATCTTTCGAACTGTAACTTGTCACACCATATTGTGTGTGTGTGTGTGTGTGTGTGTGTTCGTTCATTGTGTCCATTGTACATTGCCCCCTGAGAGACTTTAAGCATTTTATATCTGGTGGATTTCGCCTTGTTTTAATTGCGTTTCCCCCTCTTTTTCTAAGACACCGTTATACTAGTCGGATCAATTCGTAAGTGGAAAACAACTTTGTTACCGTTCTGATTGGCAACTCGCATCGATTGAGCTGTTGCCAGACTTACAGACATGACGCATCGCATTGCCAATAAATGAAGACACACAGGCCAAGTGCCAAAAGACAGTCAGAAAAGCGGCTTAAATGAAACGTTACAGTTAAAAGCCAATTTGGTTTAGAGCTTGCACAATTTCAGCACATGATTTCGCTAGAAAATACAAGGAAATATTAAACCTCGTGTTAAATTGCACTACTGGCGAGTGTGCTGACTATGTGATACCCCTTAAGCAGACAAAAAGTAGTTTACACTAGAACATTTTTAAAATCGGGCCACTAGATAATCAACAATTGCAAAATTGAAATTTTTCTAGAATTTAAAAATAAATTAAAATGCCGACGATTCCTTGAATATATATATATATATATTTTAAGTTACATCAAGCAAATATTTTTAAGTGAATAAAAATTGCACTGAAACGGAAATTACGCTCAAATGCAAGATAAATATTTTACTAGATCTCCTATATTAATAAAGTTTTAGAAGATCAATTTAAAATATAGAAATTTTAAAAATTAAAAAATGTATGGTTTAAATTTGTTTAAGGTATTTTATACAAGAGTCTATATAACTAGTCTACTTAAGTCGCCATTCAACACTTATATGTAGGGTATAGTGTATGCCCAAACAAACATAATATTTGTTAATTTTTTTAACACATGTGGGTGTATATACCCATTCGTTTGCTATTTGTAGGGTATAAAAAGCAAACCCAATTTATTAAAATATTTTCCCAATGAACTTTCGTTAGGCGCATTTATCACAGGTTCTGCACTATTTGCTTGTTTTTTTTCTAGGGTATAAAGAGACAAACAGAAATTGTTAATATTTTTACAGTGAACCTCCGTTAAGAGCATTTATGTTTGTGCCCTAAGCCCAGCCAAACTACTTAAGTCCGAGCTACTGTATATGAAATTTTTTCTTTCGATTTTTGACTTTTAATTTTTTTTTTTTTTTTTTGTCGACAACGCATTAATTAAACAATTCACGTGTGAATTTCCTGGCCGGACATTGTGTGTGTGTGTGTGTGTGAGCTGGGCAGGTACATCCGCCTTAAATCGATATACGATCGAAATAGAAATGAGTTAAGACTGGGTTTTGAATAAATCCAGAGATGAGCACAGGTGGATTTTAATTGCTGATGGATTTTAGCTTCGACTTTTTTAGGCAATTAAGTGATTTTTTTTTTAAAGATTAGCGTACTATATCTTTGCTCTTTGTTCTCCAAAAAAAAACGTACAATATATATATTGAGGTTCATTTTAGTTTTCGAGCAGCCAATAACCGACGTCAAGGCCAAGGCCGCGCGCACAAAAAAGTTTTTTTTTTAAAGCATCGTGTGTTCATTAACTTCTAAGCTGCGCCAACTACCCCACAACAAAACGACACACACACACACACACACACACAGGCAGCCATTAAGACGAGTTAATGCCACGCATCGTCCGATTTTGTGCGGCTTTTGTGAATGTCTCTGCGCCGAAACTCCCCGCGCCCCTCATTAAGCTCCCCGGCCATAAAAAGTGCCGTTTGTGCGTGACTCGCTAGCTGGTGTCGTTGTACGTACAGGTCCAACACCCCTTCCCCCCCCCCCCCCCTCCTCCGTCTGCCCCTTCACTCATCGCAAAATTGAAAATCATGTTCCACGTTAAGCAACATCAATCAAAAGATGTTTGTTCTAATTGGCTCAGCTTTTGGAACTCTCTCACATATCTCAGCCACCTCTCGCTTGGCGTCCTCCCCCCTCGCCCACTTTCTTGGTACATCCCGCGAATATCCAATAAACCAGCGACAGATCGTATATAGCTTAAGCGATAGCCAGTTTCGATAAAACCAAAGACCGGAAGTAGCAAAAAATGCAAATTAATTTCGCTTTGACACGCAAAGATCGCCGTTGACTAGAAAAGAGTCTTCGACGCGCGGGGGCGTGGGGGTGTGGCGTCAAATTGCTTAAGCTTGGAGATTGATATAGCCCCGAGCTATACTAAAAGCTATGCGACGAGCATGCTGTGTGCTATTTTCAAACAATTCTACATATTAGAATTTTAATTATAACAAGGCGTGCTGGTCGCCAATGCGTGACTGGCAGATACCCTATAGTTAGTTTTGAATTGCTGTAATAGACATTCGTGTTGAATAATACACTCATCAACTCTAGTTAATTTGTGAATAACTTTTGCGTTTATTGTCTAATCTCAAGGATATTTTCCGACTTTAAACATGATATTTTTTTTAATCTATATTACTCTTAATCTTCATCCAATTTAAATTTAAATTTAATTTTAAAATATTTGCTTTTAAAAAGTGCCAAATTAAAAACCTTAAAATTTATTATAGGAATTTAAATTATTGGGTATAATTTTATATAAAATAATAAATTTAAGAACATTATTTTAAATTAATAGAAAATGTTTATTATATGGTTTTTAAAGGGTTGGTTTAAAGGAAGTCAAATTCTGCTTTATACAACTTCATTATCCACTTCTGAATTATATTCTTTTGCACATTGTGCAGGGTACAGGGTATACTTACAATTTATTGAATTTTCTTCCATCTATATTTATAATTATTATTTTATATTAAAAAAGGAGTGTAAAAATATAAATGTTATATATTTAATGTATGTTTATTTCTAAACTCGTCCTCGGTAGATGAGTTGTCGAAGTGCTCAGGCAGGCAGTGATATTAAAAAAATAGTAAGGTTGATAATATAAACATATATCCCACACTATAACAATAATTATATATTTCAAAATTATTAAAACATTTTTTTTAATAAAAATTTGGATAAAAGAAAATATCATAGGTGCTCATATAGTACAACAAATAATACAGCTAAAAGCCTACTATGTTCGCCTTAAACCACTTTTCGTTTATAATTCGCAAACGGTTTTAGCGCAGGGCAAAACACCCGACTTGGACTAGACGTAATTGCTTTTGCCTGAGAACATTTCAGATGAGGTATTGGTTTTGTTTGGTGTCTGTTAATAGAAAGAAAAAGAACGAAAAAACGTGCCAACTGGGTGAGCTTCCGTCTATATAAGAGCACATGGAATATGATATTATGTGTAGCAATAATTATACATTTTACACTATATGCCTGTGTTAATATATATGTCTGTCTGTTTGTCTGTCTGTCTGTATTAGTATGTATTGCGCTTTTTTCAACTTATTTTAACTGCCGCACAACATGCGAAACTCTCACGCAACGGAGCAAGACAAGACAGCGGCAAGACAATAACTACTAAAATACAACAACAACAAATGCGCTAACAAAAACAACAACATAATAAATTTCAATGTCACTTACACTTGATTTATAAACAAGAACAAAACAAACCTGAAAAGAACCTGCAAAAAACATAGAACCAGAAAGTGCCCTAAACCCAAAGAAACTCAATAATCTAATCAAATCAAATCAAATGAAATTAAATTAAATTTAATTACTTCCTGATTGATTTGAAGCATTCATCGAGGTGCTGAAAGAAAAAGTGCATAAACTGAACTGGGCTGAAATGGAATTGGAATAAAGCTAAAGAAAACGGAACAAAAGCCATCACAGAAACCATAAAGCGTTAAGGCTGAAAAAGGCAACTTAAACGAGTTAGAACCAAGTTAACAACAACAGCAACAACAGCAACAGCAACAACAATGGGCCAATCTTGCAGCTCCTCGAGACATTGTTAGCCATAGTATGCAAAAAGTCAGATATAGAAATGGACAGCAACAACAAAAAGAGGGGCGTATACAAGATGAAAGAACAGCTAACTGCAAATAAATAACGAAGTTGCAGATACCCTATCTAACACACCTAAAACTGATATTTAGAGGGTTAAAAAATAGAGCAAATATAATGACAGATTTTATTTAGATGGGGTTATATGTTTTTCTGTCGAGTACTTCAAAAGAGGATTTAAGCTAGTGGCTTTTTACTTGTAGCAGAATATTTTAATTTTGTTTTCAAATCAGGCCTAAATCATTCTTTAATTCCAAATTGTTCGTAAATGAGCATTTTTTAATAAATATTTATTAGTTTATATTTGTTAATTTAATACAAGTTAAATATGTCTATTTAACAATTCAATCCAATTGATTTCGATATAAGCATTACCTATTACAACACTTGCATTAATAGAACCCCTTTTAACAGTTTAGTTCACATAGTTCGAGTTGGGATCGTAAAAATGCGTTGCAGACAAAGCGAGTTAAACCGAAGACTCACGGCGAGGGCATTGGGAATTACAATGTAACTTTTAATGGGGCATTTGTGGCCAAAAATGGACATGTTGTTGGCGTCATTGTTGTTGTTCTTGAGTATGTGTGTGCGTGTGTGTGGCTCAGGCAAAAGCTAAAACACTTGTTGGCCATTTGATTGCAATTGTTATACAAAGAGCTTTCATTGTAATAACAAAAGCACAACAATGGCAAACAGATTGTTGTTGTTGCTGCAGCTGTTGTGTGTGTCTGTGTGTGTGTGTGTTGGTGTTTAGTCTCGCATGATAATGATGTTCAGCAACGCCAACTGCCCCTCCCCTTTGAACCACAACAACAAGTAACTAGCAACAACATTCACACGAACTTTAACACTTACAACAACAGCAACAATGCTCTTGCTCTTATTGTTCTGCTTGTTGTTGTTGTTGTTGTTGCAAATCTCGCACAATGGGCGGCGGCAACGTCGCTGCACACAACAAACACACACACACACACACAGCATTCAAATCTATTTCCATTTCAATACTTGGCAAAACTTCTAATTTTTTGGACGCCCAATAATATTGTGTGAACATAGGGTATTTGAAAGTTATGCAAAAGAAATCACTAGACATCACTCTATATATATATAGAATATTATTTTTATAATGGTTGTATTATTGTTATTGACATTATATTTATTTTTAAAAAAGGAACAAAGTAATTTTTTTTTTTGGACTCGTCAACAACAAGCAAGCACATTTTAAACTGTAACAAAATTCAACTATGAAATATCCAAAAAATTTTAAAATATTAATTTTATTTTTATATTTTATTTAAATTTTATATATTTAGATATTTGGTTTTCTCTCAATTGTCCAAATGCGATAACTTGAGCATATTTGAAAGATGTTAAATACTAGAGATACAAATTTTTGTATAAAGCTTCTCGATTAGTCTTAGAGATAGAAAATAATTCACTTCTTGAATATATATACAAGCATATAAATGCAATCTTCAGCTTCAGCTTTCATGATGATCGGAGAGTAAAACTAAATTGGTTAAGTTAAATCTTTCTTGTATTTTGTTAAAGGAAAGAAGGCAGCAGGTGTGTGTATGTAGTATGTGCAAATGTGTGCAACGAATATTCATAGTCATAAAGTCATAGCTGAGTACAGAGTATCTACTAGTCACGCACTCTCGCACTCTTACGAGCTTTTTCTTTTTTTCACGTTTTATTTTGTTTGTTCTTGTCACGCTGCTCTGCACAGTGCGAACTCTACGCAGCGAGACATAGAGTGTGAGAGCGAGAGGGGGCGAGGAGACAGAGACAGAGATAGAGATAGATGTAGCTTGGCAAACCCGCAGCCGCATAGAGTCAACAAATTAGCAATTCAGTTGATTTTGATGGGGTGTGCGCTTTGGTAATTACTGAATTTTTGATCTCTTCCAAGTCATGTGTACCGTACCAGCCTCCCCCGGCCCCTCTCCGCTCACGTCCCTCTCCCGTTTTGTGCCTAGTCAGCGCTACTAAACAGGAACTCGCAGATACCCGCTGTCCACAGTTAATGAGTTTCAGTTTGTGTATGACAAACTCGCCGATTTGTTTACAATTTAGATTAATGAACTGCTGCCTTTTCAACATCTTCCTCTGCGTGGTATGCAGGTTAATTGGGAGCTGGGCTCATAGTTAAGGTTAGATTTGCGTGCCTCATGCGGAGATATGACAGGTGAAGGCTCAGAAAATTGCCTATTTTTGGAACGACAATTGAGAATAACAAGAAGCTTTTTATTTCATAGGGAAAATTCCTAAATTCTTTATTATTAATTTTTTGTACTCGTTACGAAGTGAAAAATGTCCGTCATTCTGTCCGTATGAACGCAATTTTGTTGCCCACTATTGAAGCTAGAGACTTGCTATTTGGAATATATACTCATGTACACCCGCGTCAGATAGCATGTTCAGATTTTTGGTATACGCCCACTGGGGGCGTGACAAATTGATAAAATCCATACATCGATATTTTTAAAAAATAATAATTAATGCTGTTTTCGACTTTGTACTGTGAAGTCGGTTATACCCGACTGTAACGTTTTTATCTGTTTCCTCATGAACTTCTGAAAACTCAGGAGTTTAGTAAAACTTAAGCATTTCACAAGTAGAAGAAACTACTTCGAAGTTTTCAATTAACTTTCTTAGTCATACTTAGTATTTAATATTGGTATTTATCAAGTACTTTTTTTTTGCCTTACAATCCACTGCAAACTCGTGTGTAGGCATTTTGCAGTATTTCTCTTAAAATACGTCATTTAAAACTTGATTTATGTATTTCCCATGCCCAAAAAACCAACGCACTTACACACACGCACACACAATCCCGCACAGTAGCTCACACACAATTCAAGTTCGTTGCCTAAGTCTTTTGTTTGTGTTACAGCTGATTGCCGCACTTCTAAATTGTTGTTGCCTTTTTTTTTTGGCAACTCTTCGCGGTTCAGCTCAGTTCAGCTACAGTTAGCCCGCCGGGTGCCAGGTGCAGCCCCCTAAGCCCCTCTCGCTACTGTTCGCTGGGCGTCGGCGCCGCTGAACAAAGTACAAGTTCTAATGAAATTTGTCAATAAAAATTCGCAGAATTTCGTACAACAACAGAAGCGAGAAAGAGCGACAAAAAAGGCAGCCATAAAAAGCGAGTAAACAGCTACGACAACAACAATATTGCGTATTATAAACAAGCAAATGCTTTTGTTGCTGCTTATTGAATCAAATTTACTTTTTTACCGTTTTCAGCGAAAGGAAGACGCAAACACGTACAGAAAACAGAACAGAGAGCGGGCGGTCAGCTATAAATATATTATAAATACACGATATATATGTACACATACATACGTACATATATTCAAGTGTGCAAATTCCCAAAAAAAAAATTTTAAAAAAATTATATACATATGTATGTGTATGTGTTAAGTATATGGACCACTCAGTCATTGTCATTGTCAAAGAATTTTATTTTTGGCTTTATTTACTTTGGAATATATGGTATGCACAAAAAAAAACTGGTTAAGCGTGAGTAGCGTAGGCGTTTCTACACCCCTCTCTCTCTCTCTCTCTCTCTCTCTCTCTCTCTCTCTCTCTCTCTCACACACTCTTTTTTTTTGCATGAGTAAGGCGCAGTAACCCAGGGCAGGGCCATCCATGATGCGATTTGCCTGCTGTCGACCAAAAATCAAAACAATGCATTTCGCTGTTCAATTCTCTAATTGGAGAAAAAAAGCAAACTGTGTCATGAAATGCTTATTTAATACAGCAGCTGCTCAGTCTAATATATCATATATATATATATACCCGAGATACACGTATTCACGTACCTTATAATATTTACCAGCTCATTTAAAAAAGACAAAGTAATTAACTGTCTGGCGGTGTTAACCTTTGTCCGTATGACTTGGGCCAACCCAAAGCTGATGCCTGGCAATACTTATCTCTTCTTACACAATACAGATATTGGCTAAATGAAAAAAAAAATAGTAGATTGGTTACGGACCTAAAATAGCAACTTAAATATTTCAAAATTCTTGTTGGAGTTCACTTGACAGTTTGTTTTTCGTGCTTACCTTTATATATATTATAAAATATTAATTATGATTTGGAAAAAAGACATTAATAATAGAAATCCATTATAATAGAAAATATTTAAACGAATATAAACATAAAACCATTTTATTCGTATTTACTTTCTGTCAATAAAGACATTCCTTTTTTTTTATTTTTTTTTATTTGTAATTCTACTATCAGTCTCCCTTAGTTAATCATAAAATTTGTCTTTTTTCTCTACTTTTATCAGTTTGTTTGTCTCTTTCTCTATTTCGCTCTTTTATTTAATATGCATTATCGCCAAAACATTGTCTTTTTAATCTCTCTGTCTCTTTCCCGCATTCTCTCTTACTTTCTATAGGTTATATCTCCCACTATATGTCTTATTCTCACTATCTCACTCCCATGTATTCTTTTTCATTACTGATTGACCTGTTTATTATATTTTATATATATATAATATAACAAATTTAAATATAGAATAAAGATAACGATCTGAGACAGCATTCTAGTTCTGAGTAACATCTGTTTATAGGGTATATTGTGGTCTTTGTTTTCGTATTGCATTTCGCGGCATTTGCTTCATATTAATTATTTATGCAGTTTACGCGATGAAAACATTAAAAATGCAATGCCATCAGCTCGGACTGCGGAGTGGGGCGCCGGCTGCAAAGGTGTGCTAAGGGGCAAGGGGGAGGCAAGCGAAGTGGGGCGGGGAGGGGTGGTTGCTGTTCTGGTGCGACTCCCACGACATTGGCTTTGGTGTGGAGAATAACGCAATGAATGCATCAAAAGGTGCCACAACAACAACAGCAATTGTTGTACGTATGTGTGTGTGTGTGTGTGTGTGTTTGGTGTTCATGATGAACTCATGGAATAATTATCCTATGAATGAGCAGTTTGCATGATCATTGCCAAAGCTTCCGCTTTTGTTTTTGCGCTCAAGTGAATTTCGCTCGTTGTTGTTGCTGGCTATTGCTGGTTTTTGTTGTTGCTGTTGCTGTTGGTTGCTTCTTTGCAATTACGCCATGAAAATGTTGCATTTTACAGGCATTTTCTTATGTCATAGCCCAAGTTGTTGAGGGTTTTTAGTTAGTCAGAATATTCCAACTAATTCACTCAGCCTGTCGGAATGAATAAGTTTGAAATTTGAACTCGTTGAGTGCGCTTCACTGCGAGTTGCCCTGTGAACTATTATATATATATAATACTATATATATAATATTATAACATACATTTTTATTTCACAATTCGGTTTCGGAGCGAATTTTATTTAAACATATTTACAAATATAATATATGTATATAAATAATAATATAACAAATATAAGAAAATAGCTCTAAAACTGAGATAACTTAATATTTTTGAAACTTTGAAAAACAAAATTTCTTAAATGTTTTAATAAAAAAAATTGATTTAATTTTATAAGTTTACTGTAGCCCTTATAGTTCCCGAGTTCAATGGATTATATACATATATAAGAAAAAATATAGATCGATTTTATCTTGAGTTTTTGATGATAAAATTCGCTTTGTTTGTATCAAGACTGTTGCATATTGAAGCTGCGCTTTGGTCTGCCCCTTGTGCACAGGTTCATTATTACAGGGTATTCAAAGGTATTGGTAGCCGAGCTGAATAGGGCTGCAGCTATTGCCAAGACTTTTCTCAGGGTCTCTTGACGGTGTTGGCCTTTATGAATTCCGCTCAGCTGTTTTGTTGTTTTCAGAATTTGGAATTTGAGAATGCCGGCACAGACAGACAGCTAGGAGAAGACTGAAGAATAGAGAATCGGGAGTCGAGAATCGGGAATCGGGAATCGGGACTCGGTAGCTGCTCTAAGTAATGCGCATATAAATGTCGAGCACTCCACTTGGCCCTCAGCCAGTTAGCCAAAGTTAGCCCCGGCTCTTGCATTCTTGGCCAATAAAACTATGCAAAATTATGTGTAGCATTCCAAGGTGTGTGTGAGTGTGCGAGTGTGTGTGTGTGTGTGTGCGCGCTTGTGAGTAAGTTTATTTGTTCTCTTCTACTCCCATGATATAATATAGTATGTTTTGTAACCCGCGTATCCATTGGCCATGCAGCGCAGGGCATACGGATTTGGTGCTCGCTTTGGCTGCGGCATTTTGAGGCATGCTGCATGAAAATGATGGAATGCTGCAGCCAGAGCTCTGCCCCTGCCGCCTGCCGCTGCTTCTTCGTTTGCGTCTTCTCTTTCTTCATCTTTTTTTCTGGCTGATATTTATGCAATTATTATTATTCTTGCATGCAAAATTTGCAATAAGTTGGCATCGCCAAGCAGCTGACAAAAGCACAACTAATCATAAATGCTGTTGCATGCCACCACAAAGCAGCCTGCAGCCTGCAACACTGTGTGGCAGCATAACTTGCACCTCCCCACTCGTGTCCAATGCTTTTCGTGCAATTTGTGGCATTAACAATGTTTTCTGTTGCTTTAGGCAGGTGTTTCATAAATTTTTGTTTAGATATTGTCGCGCTTAACTGGAAAATTCAAGAGGTTGGCCTTAGCTCATAAAGTTGTCAATTTGACGGGACAAATTGTTTGTTTTCGCACTTGGCAACTGTGGACAACGAGTCTGGATAGTTGTCAAAGCGAAACATAAATTGATTGTTATTTTTTGTTATAATATGGCTTAAAAATTGGAATGTGAATCTTTATCAAATAAACTAAACATTTAGACAAGCAAACTCCCGAATCCATATGTGCTAGACTTGAAAGTCCCACAACTTAGTCAAAACTAAACCGATTTTCATGATGTTTACAATTTTCATCATGGTTTGACACGTATTCAAAAACAATTTTTTTTTAGATTTTTTTTCCAAAAAAATCCTTTACTCCCTCCTTACTTATTTTGGAAATTTTTTTTTTTCAAAATTTAGAATCGTGAAATTTTATTTTTAATCGCATGCGGGTACCAAAATTAGTATAAAACGCAACTTTAAAAGTGATTCTGAGCGGGTCGATTTTTCCGTCAAAAATCATGCCAAAATTTAAAAAAATTTAGACAAGTAAAGTTCCCAAATCCATATGTGCTAGACTTCAAAGTCCCACAACTTTGTCAAAACTAAACCGATTCTTATGATGTTTACCATTTTGATCATGGTTTGACCCATAGATTGATTCTCTATTTAAATTAATTTAATATTTGAAAATAATTTTTTTTCGATTTTTTTCCCAAAAAAATCCTTTACTCCCCCCTTACTTATTTTGGAAAATTTTTTTTCTTCAAAATTTAGAATCGTGAAATTTTATTTTTAATCGATTGCGGGTACCAAAATTAGTATAAAACGCAACTTTAAAAGTGATTCTGAGGGTGTCGATTTTTTCGTCAAAAATCATGCGAAAATTTACAAAAGTTTTGACAAGTAAAGCTCCCAAATCCATATTTGCTAGACTTCGAAGTCCCACAACTTAGTCAAAACTAAACCGATTTTCATGATGTTTACAATTTTGATCATGGTTTGACCCATAGATTGATTCTGTATTTAAATTTAATGCATATTTGAAAATAATTTTTTTTTGATTTTTTTCCCCAAAAAAATCCCTTACTCCCCCCTTACTTATTTTGGAAAATTTTTTTTTTTCAAAATTTAGAATCGCAATATTTTATTTTTAATCGATTGCACGTACCAAAATTAGTATAAAACGCAACTTTAAAAGTAATTTTGAGGGTGTCGATTTTTTCGTCAAAAATCATGCGAAAATTTACAAAAATTTAGATATGTAAAGCTCCCGAATCCATATGTGCTAAATTTTAAAGTGCCACAACTTTACGTTTACGATTTTGATCATGGTTTTGAAAAATATAAAGTTATGCAAGCTGTTCAAAATGTTTGCCAAGACTGAGAAAGAACATTTTTCTCATTCATGGCTATTTAGTTTCGACACACGAAAGACAACTGTTCTTTTGTGGTGTTGAGTTCGTTTCCACTTGACGCACTCTTGTATTTGCCACAAGTTGGCAGCTTTGTCAACTCGTTCGTTTGAATCACACCAAAAGCTTTTAATTGCTTTCACGCATCGACTTGGCTGCCCTTTTTCGGTTCTTTGTTTTTGTTTGTGTGCATTTATTTTGCGATTTTCTGGAAATTTCGACTTTAATGAATCAGTGGACAGTTCGCCAATCGGCCCCTCCCCTTTCCCCAATTTGCCCCTTGTCGATGCTTATAAAAAACGAGCTTAATGCAGTCGCCCAGTGCAACAGAAACCTGGACAAACCTCGAATCTGACACCAAATCGAGACAGGGACTGGGAAGAGAGAGAGACAGAGAGAGAGAGAGAGAGAGAGATGGAGTGAGAGAGACAGGCGCCTTTTGGCTGCAGACCGTTGTTTAAAATCGCATAAATTTCATAAAGCTGTGCGAAGCGAACAAAGAAAAACGTTTGTCATATGATTAATGAACAGTCAAAGCAGCACGCCACCCCTTCCCTCCCCTCTTTTCCTCACCCCTCCAAGCACCCTGCACGCCCCCTTGGTAGACCCCCAGCCAGTCCCGCTGTGTTTTATTCGACATGTTGTCGGCCTTTTTATACTCTGTTCCCAAGGTGAAAGAGAGTATATTGATTAGGTATCGTCTGTCTTGGCGGATAAGTGTTTGACTTTTTGCAAGAAATTATTTATTTTATAGAATTAAATTTATTCTAATTAATCACTAATCAAAGACAATTTAAGGCAATCAAAACTATTGCATAAATTAATGTAATTGAAATTGGGATACGATGACAAATCAAGGAAATGTGAAACGAACTCATCCGAAGATAAATAGAGATAAAGGTAAAATCTGGTGAAGCTTGGGGAAACCTTGAACCGAACCAAAAGGTTAATGAATCGAATTAAAACAAGATTAAAGTCGACCCCAAAATTGGGTTATTGTTTCGAACCGCGAACCGCATTGTGAACTAAACCGCCTTTAATCTAGGTATCTGTTCGAATTGTGAACCAAACATTAAAGTGAGGGTTTGGTTTCAATTGCAAACCGAACCGAACCGAATCCCATATTATTATTTATATATTTTGTTTGTTCACTTTTGTACAGTTAACAGGGTATTGCGTGACAGATCAAAGCCGATGGCGACATGCTTATGTGTCTGATCATCTGAGATGTTTTGTCTTGTCACAGCTGAAAGTGGTTCGGACTCCCGGCTGCGGGGTATCGGGGTTCGTCCTGGCCTCGACCGCAAGTGTGACAAGGAGAGCGCCCACAAGCAAACAAAACCGCAGGGCGTGTTTCGGAGTCGGACTTTTGTCGCTCTCCCACTTTGCTGCAATTGTGCGAAATTAATTTGCGGTCAGTGTATGTGGGCAACGGGAAATGGCAACGGGAATGGTTCAGGTATTTGGTATCGGGGGCTTTTGGCTAAAGCCCAGCCGCAATTGCAATCGTCATCGCCGCCGATCGTCGATCGTCGATCGTCGATCGTCGTGCGTCGATTTTTGGTTGTTGACCGTCGCATTTGGGCGTTGTCACAAATTTGTTGAAATTGTTGTCGAAAGTTTTTGTTTTTTTTTTTCTCTCTTACGGTTCAATGAATTTCTTTGAGCATTTTTCGTTGCCTGACCTTGAACATGATTTCATTTGTTGCTTTCGTCTTGTTAATGTCGCAGTCGTGTTGTTGTTGTTGCTGTTTGGCTGCCTCCTGGCCGGCAGCTGTTATAAAAATTACGATTATTTTATTTGACCAGCGCTTGAGTGCATCAGCTCGTCATTTCTGCTCAAGCGCGAATACCCTATAACTGCAGGGCCTTTCATCTGTCAGATGCATTTATCTGTTTCCAAAGCCATCGCATACAATATTATGTTTCACAAAATTAGTTGTATTATTTGTTTTCAATTTTTGAAAATAAATTGTATTTGTTCTATTAACATTATTTTAATTCAATTTAATTTAATATAATTTATATTACATTAAATATTTATGATTTTTGAAATTTGATTGTTTTCTTTTTAATTATTTTTAAAAATATTATTTTAATTTAATTTATTTGTATTTTTTTTATCTGAACTTTTTTCAGATTCAATTGGAAATCGGTTATTTTTAGTAATTTTGACCAAAAAATTGCATTTGATTTATTTACTTATTTATTAAAGGGCATTCGTTAGTCGGCTGCTGCACTTCGCTGCTGCATTGCATGTCTTTAAATTTGCAGCCCTCCTGTAAAAAAAGAAAAAAATAAAAGATGCAACTGCTGCACAAAATTGTAACAATCAGCGCAGCAAACCCAAAAAATATCGCAAAAAGGAGGAAAATAAAAAGTAAAAAAAATTGAAAATTGGCTAAATGCCGGGCTAAATGAAATGTGCAACAGAACTCAGAAATTTGCCGGGCCGCACAGCTGCCGCCAGGTTGCACCTTGCAATCGAAGTCCGTGCATGGGGCTTGCCTCGTTTTTTTGCCTCCTTTTTTTGCGTACAGAACGCCCCACAAACAATCACTTACAAGCTGCTAAATTGCATAATCATCGCATGGAATCAGTTGGCGTTGGCCTGGGCTTTGACTTTGGCTTTGGCCTCTGCCTTCTGCCTTCTGCCTTTTGGTAATTGTTGCCATTATTTGCTCAAAGAATGACACATACGCACGCACGCACACACACTTGGTGTGTGCAGGCAGCTGCACAGATAAGAAATCATAAGGCACAAGCCTCAGCCACAGCTCGAGCCTCTGCCCAGTCTCAGCTTTTAAGTATTATTCCTCTCTGTTTCTCTCTCTCTGCCTTTACTTTAGCTTAAGCCCCTTTCCCAGCCCCAATCTTCATCCTCCATCCTCAGCTTCTGGCTTCAATTTCTGTCTTATGCATGGCTTGAACAAAATTTACTTCTTCTGCATTTGCTACACTCAGCGAAAAAAATAATAATGAAAAAAATAAAACAAAAATAATTTTCGATATTATCAATAGAAGAACATTATACCCAAAAATGGTTTTTGTAAAATTTATAATTTATTGCTTTTAAAATGTTGTTAATTTTGTTAAAGCTAATTTGCCTTTGTTGGCTTTTTTAGCAGCCTTGTTTTAAGAATAATTTCTCTAAATCCATATATACCTGAATATAAGACTTAAGGACTATAAACTTAAGGTTGTTTATGAAATCTATAATGATTCAATCTTAATTTAGTAGTATTCAAGAGAGAAAAAAAAATTGTTTTATTTTTTTTATTATTTTTTTCTCTAATTTATGTATTAATTTGTTATTATTATTTTTTTTTTATAGAAAAGCGAATTTTATTTTGAGTGTGCGTTAGCAGCAGCCTCATCAAATAGTTTCAACATCATCTGCCTTCCCGCCTCATCTTTAGTTTGCGTCTTGGCCTCATCTTCAAGCCAGCTTTAAGCTTCTTCTTTTTCAGGCTCAGGCCTCATCCGCATCCTTTGGACGATCCTCTGGCTCATCTTCAACCTCAGCCTCATCCTTCGTTTCGGGCTCTGGCTTCGCCTCATCCTTCTCATCTCAATTTTCTCCCTCAATCTCAGCCTCCTCTGTACTGCTCCACTGGCATAATCTCTGCTCACATCCCCCTCCAATTCTCCGCTCCCCTCTTCTCTCTTGAGCGCAATTTGCAAAGCAAACAAAAGCCAAAATGAAATGCAATCAAAATGCCTCCAACAGCCGCTGCTGCCCACCTAACTCCACATACCCTCTGTGCCCACTCTCTGCCCCTCTCTCCCCACCCTCGCCCCACCCTCCATCACTAGCAATTTTTTGTGGATTTTTGTGTGTGTTTTTCGCGCTCTTTAATTTATTTGCACTGGCCAATGCCACACCCCATTAGTTGGCTTTGGCTTTGGAGGGGGCAGGGGGCAGGGGGAAGGGGAAGCGGGGCAGCATGCAGCTGACAAGAGGTGGGCGCACATTAAGTGCATCTGTGTGTTTTTTATGCGCTTCTCTCCTGCTGCTGGCGATGCTCCCCCCTCCTCCCCCCCTCCCCTCTCCCCACAGCTGGCCCCGATAAGCAGTTGGCTAACTTTGTCCGTGTGTCCCGAGCGCAACGCGTAGCCTTTTATTAAATTTATGTGCGGCAGCCGTGCGCAAAGAAATTTGCTTTTAAATACCCTGTAAATGTGCCAGAGGGTGGCTTCCAGCTGTGACTATGAATATGTAAGTCCTTAAGCAACTACACTCAGCGAAAACCTGAAATACGTGACGAAGGCTTTTTAATGAAAGTACAAAATTATCTTAGATTACATGTCTTTTATTAAGGGAACGTTTCTTAGCTAGAGTTTTAGTCATCTTTTGCATTAGGTCTTATTTTAAGGAATTTAAGGATTAAATAAAAATTTGTTTAAATAAGAATTTGCTGACCAGGATTTAACTAGACTAAGCGAGGATGAAGGTGGACCGGGAAAACAGAGAAGCGCTTTAGCTTTTGGTGTATTCGACTTGGCTTTTTCTTTCAGTGTATACAGTAAGTTCTAAATAGGCACTTAAAGTCAGATTCATCCAGCTATTTATGTTGGCATAAACCTTGCTCTTACAGGCCAATATACCCTAGGAGTATGGATGAAGTGTGTTTAAAAGAGTTTTAGATATAGGTAAATAAAAATATATATAGAAAATATTCATCGATAGGAATATAAATTTTATGTCTATCCTTTTTTGTTTGCACTTAAGCACAGGGTATCATCAAGTCAAGCAGTTTTTTTTTATTTTTTTGATTGTTGTGTGGCCAAATGGCATGAAAGCGAATTTGATTTGAAAATTGCATACGCCTGGAACGCCAGGCGATTCTTCTGGCTCGCAGTCTCTCCGGCTTTCGGTCTTGAGGCGTCTTCAGGCGTCTTCAGGCTTAAAGTACCGCCCGTCTGGCGCACAGAGCTTTCGGCTTTACATCCACGTTGATTGACTGGCCAAGTGTGGCCAGCGGCTTTTGCGTTTGGCCGACGACAAACGACAGCTAACGGTCGCAGTTTGGATGGTAGCTCCGGCGAGCTTCTTTCTCGAGCAGGCGACCATTTAAAATGCATAAAACTCATTTCGTTGATTAATTGCCATGTGTTCTCGTCGTTGTAGTTGTTGTTGTTGTTGCCTTCAATCTCTGCTACTTTGCTGCAGCTCAGCCCAACAGCAGCTGCAGTTTCATTTTCTCCTATTTAATATCCTAGATACGTGTCGATAAATTGTATTGATTTTAACAGCGTTTATTTGTTGGGGCATATTCGCTAGGTCATCAATTTTGTGTTTCTTCGTATTTCTATTTTCCATCTCAAATTTAACTTAAAAGTAATAATTTTAAGTGGTTTTGTGTCCTCCATGGTCACTTCGTTTTCTCAATTTTTTTTTGACTTCTATTTGTCTCAGCCGGATTATCTTTTTATCTACAACTTGTTCTAAAGATTCACTTTTTTATATTTGTTTTCTGCATTTTAAACCAACTTAATGTCCTCCATGGTCAGTTTGTTTGACTCAAGTACTTGTTTTCAACACTTTTCGTTATATATATATATGTATTTTTTTTTAGATTGACTTTATTACGGCAACTTGTCCTCCATGGTCACTTTTATGGTTTGGGTTATGTGCCGGCCCCATAATAAATTTTTTTTTTTTTGCAATTAACAGCTGCATAAAGGCATACTTACTTTTTTTTTATATTAATGCTAACATGCCAAATTATTGGGCTCTACAAAACATGTCCTCTATGGTGCCTTTAATAAATTCGTATAATTCAGCTGCAATTCTGATCCAAGGTCCCTTTATTTTGCTTGGAATTTGCTTTCACCTGTCCTCCAAAGTCACTTTTATAGAAAATAAATCCCTTATATCTGTTTACTTACATTGTACATCAATGTTTAATTTGTTCACCATTGTCACTTTTATTTTTGCTTCAAAATGCAAACTAAATGTTCTCCATGGTCACTTTTTATTAATTGATTGATAAATGTTATAGTTAAATAATAAATGTTATGGTGACCAGACAATATTTTTGACACTCTTGCATCAGTTGTCTTCCACTGTCACTTTATTTTTTTTCAAACTGCATTAAGCTGTCCTCCATGTTCTCTTGAATGGATAAATATGTTAAGAAGTAATTTTTTCTGATTTTATTAAATTAAACTTTTTGTTAATGTATACTTTGCCAGAACTTAACCTCCATGGTCACTTTATTTATATAAAAACTGCATTCAGCTGTCCTCCATGTTCGTGTTTTTTCCATGCCTTCTATAATTTAGTTGTTATTTTCTTATACGTTGGCAAGATTTGACCTCCATGGTCACTATATTTATACCTAAATTGCAGCTTGATCTCCTGATTCACTTTTTTATATTTCCAACTTTGTTGAAGCCCTATAATTATATTTGTCTTGGCTCTGTGTGGATTTTAGGGTATATGCAGGTCGTTGTGTGGTTTGAACTGTGCGCTTATTTAAATTGCTGGCCGTTGGCCTGCTGCCTTACGGTACATTGGAGTCTAGGGTGTCGTGTGTTAGGAGCTTAAATGTAATGCAAATTAACTTAATTGAAAATTAATGTAAATATTTATGCATACTTTGAGCTGCGACGCGAGTTGGGAAACAAAAAAATAAAATAAATTAAACAAAATGTATAAAAAAATGACTTCAATTTTCGGTAGCCAACTCGTGCTGCGATAAGACGCGGCCTCAGCACCGAAGACAGATGCGCTTTTAAATGCTGCCGCCTTAAATATGCGATAACAGGCAGCATCGACAGCGGAGTGATCAAATAAAATCCAAAATAATACTAATAAATAAATAAAACAAAGGGGTAAGAGACAAATACGAAACTCTAAATGATCGGCGCTTTGTTTCTAACGGCTGTTTTGTTTATTTATTTGTTAGTTGCGTTTTTCGCCTAATGAGCCGCTGCAGATGTGTAAATTTAATTCATTTGCATTCGAGTCGAGCGTGTAGCCAGACGCATTTAGATATCGTTCAGATGAAGCCCCTGGCCCCTCCCCTACTTTCCTCACTTGCCACTTGCCACATGCATTATTGATGATGACTCAACACACGAACTCGAGAGCTGCGGCCACATTTGAACTGCTTTCGGGTGTACCTTTAACGGTAGCTGACCTTAAAGTCCTTGCTATCATCGTCTCATCTATTGTTATTTATTTATTATAGTTAACATAATTCCATTTTCTTCTTGTTTCTTGTTTCTCTCGTTAAAGCGTATTATATTTTTTTCGCTGGCTAGAGTTAATTATTGGAGAGTTTGCTTTTATAATATCGGGCGGACCATTCAACACATATTTTCATAGTTTTAGCTGCAAGATATACTAAATCTTCCATAGCTTTCGTCTCTCGTTAAGTTATTCTGAAGTTATTCTCATACTCAAGCTAATTTTTCCTTTTCGTTTTAACTGTTGACACTATTTATTAAACATAATTCTTGGTTCCATTAATTTTCCATTGAGTTGTTTTCTAGTTAGAGTAAATTATTTTGCTAATATTCTATTAAATCTTCGCTTTTATCTACTGGAAAGTACTCCAAACTCGTTTATAACAATATTTTATCATATATTTGAAATTATTTGAATATTATTAAATTTGATTCAGAAATTGAATTTTCTCATGAACTTTTTTTTCTGTAATTCAATGTAAAAAATCGAATTACATTTTGAACATTTTTTTTAATTCTTGAACTTTACTTCTAGACAAGTATTTTGCTCTTTTAACATAGGTTAAGTTTTTCTTTTTAATTATTGTTTTTTCCTTCAACTTTATCTATTATAACTCGTCTGTTTTTATATATATTTAGTTATTAGCTAACTTTTCCCCTTCCTCGTTGTTCTTCTACAGTGTCTTAATAAACACACATATATTAAACGTGTTTTGTAGTACACGATTTACCATTTGCTGTTCCCTCTGCCCACCTGCCGGCTTCTGCTGGCAGCTTTTGTGCTAACAGCTTCATTTACCCAAAACAAATGACTTAAGACACAAACTAGCTGCAATTGACCCCCAAAAGCAGCATTTAACGGTAACTCGCTGGCTGGCCGTCTGTCCCATTGTCTGTGTGACCTTCAGCAAACAAAATTCACTTATTTTTCACACACAACACACGCACACAACAACAACTCGAACTCTGAAGTGCTGCCAAGTGCGTTTGTCCATTTACATAATTGTCACACGGGCTGTTTGCTTTGGCCGCTTGATGTCTGTGCCATTAACTAACTGCAGGCACTGTTGCTGCCACTGCCGCCAACAGCAGCAACAGCAACAGCAACAACAACAACATTTCAATTTGCTTTGCTTGTTGTTGCTCTTCAAAATGTAATTAACCTCAAGTTGGAGCGTTTTTTGAATACGTTTTGTTTTGTTTTTTTTGTTGTTTTTTCGACCTTTTTTGCGTCATTTTAAGAACTGCGACGACGACTTGAAGTAATTAAGCAAAGCTAAAAGTTCATGTTAATTGTCCAGCACGACAAAACCTCAACAGGTACACACACACACACACACACGCACACGCACAACAATTATGCCCCCAAAAAGGTCAAAGACTAAAAGAATTGTCAAGCTTGGACAGGCCAGGGCTGATATGAGTAAGGGGATAGAGTGCTCTTTGTGTGGAGGGGGGGGGGGGGGAGGGGAAGGGGGCTACAATCTGCAGTTGAGTCATTGAAGCGGCCGCCTTTTTGTTGGGCTCTGTCGCACGGCGGAAGCAACGAACGACAAATCTTTTTTTTTTTCAGTTTTTTTTCGTTGTTTTTCTGTTGTTCTTTTTTTTGGTGTGTGCTTTGTTATTGCTGCCTATTGCGCTTTTATTCCCACTTGCTGTCTCGCTCGCACTTGTTGTTCTTTATTATTATTTTAGCAAAATGCCGTTAGTTTTGTGCGAACACACGGTGTGAATGATACTTTAATTACATGAGCGCAACAACAACAACGAAAATGACAAAAAAAAAACAAACTTGAATTATAATGAAAATTAAACATGCAAAGATTTTGGCTAGTGCGAAAGAGAAAGAAAAATACGTAAACGAGCTTTGGGGCAAGTTACGTAGTTAGATCCTGAACGATAAGTTCGGCTTCTGGCATTCGCAACGGAAATCTGAAAGATTCTTCTCAAGAAAATAAAAACACAACAAAAATAAACAAAGATCAAAGCCAATTAAACAACAACAATAAATTCAAATTGAGCAACTGATAAAACAAGCAATTCATAGTTTAAGCAAAGGAAGTGAAATAAATTTGATCATAGCTGATCAAAACAAAAAAAGAATTACGTTTTCAGTCAAGTGTATTTAAATGCAACATAAGTTTTATTTAAATAAATTGTATAATGCAAAAATTAACAATAATTGTGTATCGAATTTGATAGAAAATCTCTAAAAAAAATTATTTTCTTTCGTTTGCTTTTGCCAAAAATGCTTAAGATAGCCCATTCTCTGTAAGATCATTGTCTTAATATACTAAATATAATATACTAAATAAAATACTATTTATTTATTAATAATACTAGCTAATTACGTAATAATAATAAAATTATTAAATATTTACATACTTTTATTCATCAATAGAAGTTAATAATATTAATACCACATATTTTCATAATTTCATCAGCTGACTAGATACTAGACTTCCTTAGCTCCCCTGTCCCTTCTTTGCGGCTCATAGAGACGAGTCAATTGTCTGGATGTTATGATGGAGTTGCGGTCGTCGTACGCCGTCGTAGAACTTGAGTCCGGCAAAGTGTTCGATGTCCCGTATATCGGAGATGAACGAGCTCAGCTCCAGATTGTTGTCGACCTCGACGTTCGGGACGACGTAGCCCTCCATATAGGGCAGGTCCTCGTTGCCCTTGCACTCGGCGATGATAACCTTGAAGAAGTGCGTCGGCACCGCCACCGTGTTCATGCCGATCACCTGATGCCGTATCGCCCAGTTGCGGAACGTGATGCGCTGCGGCATGAACAGCGGGCCCGTGTACACGTAAACCGAGCCACATTTGATGGCCAGCTCCCGGACGTAGGCCTCGAGTCGTGTCCAGACCTTCGATTTGAGGCCCCGACTCAACGGCGCTATGTTCGGCAGTATATAGGTCTCCACATATTTGAGCGGATCGCAGCGATAGTTGTGCGGCGATGCCAGATGGCCGCCCACCCAATCGCTGTTGCGATAGTCGCGCTGGCTAGCGCGGAATATGAGTGGAATGCTCGAGTCCACCAAAAATTCGGAGGGCTTCTGCACAATCGGCGCCTCCTCGTTGGTCAAACATTCGCTCTCCAGATGCTCGCACACCCAGTGGGCAATGCGGTTGCGCCTATCGTACGATAGCACAAAGTTTCGATAAACGTGTATATCGTCCAGGCCGGGAAACCCGTACTTCATCAGCGTGGCCACGTGGGTCGGCTCCGGCTCCGGCAGCGGATCGGCGCCCAGTGAGAAGGTGAAGAACATGGTCTAAGTGGAGAGTTGGCCTTTAAAGCTAGCTCTAAAATTTGATTGATCCGAAAAATATTTGTGCGATTTTTGGAGGTTTATTTATCTAGCTTTGAAACTGAGGCAGATATATAGATTAAATCGAATACCCACGCCCCTCCTGATGCGGGTTTACAGAAATAAGTAAACCCAATACTTCGTGAAAGAATAGGAAAATATTCAACCTAACCTTAAGAAGCATCTTAGTTTGACCTATGCGAACTGAGCTCCTGGCAAAGCTAAGCTTATGAAATTCGGCATGGCTGCCTTTGCCGGCGTCAGAGAAAACATGTGTTCGGACCAAGCCGAGTGGGTTACTTTAGCATATAGCTGCCATAGGAGCAATCGGTCATAAATATTGATTTTGTATAAAAACAACTAATTTTTTAATATAATTCCCAAATATAAGAATTTAAATTAATCAAAGAAATCAAAAAATTATGACAAGTAGCTAAGTTCTTGTTATGAATGTTTTCTACTTGATTCAAGAATTTTTCATCATAAATTAAAACAAAAAAGAATATTCAAAAATAAAATACTTTTAAAATTTTAAAACCAAAATAGTACAAATTGAATCCCATTACATTGACTAATTAACAAAAATTTAATTTTAATTCTTTTGCATTGTAAAATTTGTTGTTTTTTTTTTTTAAATATTTTTTAAAGCCTTGTCAGCTGAAAAATTAGCTATTTCTTATAGATTGATATTTTTTTTTAGATAGAGAACCGTTGCGTGAAACTATTCAGGGGCTATCTAAAATCAAGATTGTAAAGTCTCTCTTTGTTCTCTACGCCTCATGTGACTTACGCCCATTTGGCGTGCTCGCAATAGAAACTTACCACTATGTGCATGTTAACCTGGAACCATTTCACGTAGTTGGAGAAAATTGAATCCGCCTCCTCCAAGTCAGTGGGCGTATTTCTGTGATCTCCGTGCGAGTTGTTGGTGTCCTCATTGGGCATCTCGCTCTCCGCCAGATGGTTGCGCTCGTTGTGCATTTGCGTACGCGGATGCCCCATCAGCCGTAGCTAGATCGAATCCAACTGATTAGTGCTGATGATCATTGATATCAGGAGCGTTTAGTGCATTTACCGCATCGAAGATTTGCTGGCGCCTCTGAAAGATATATGGATCGTTCTGCATGGTCGATTGTAGATTGCGATAGGAGGCATCCTGCTGGATTAGAGCGCCCATGAGGAAGCCCACAAAGCCCGTTATCACAGCCGCTGATATGGGCAGTGTTAGGGGCAGCATTGCCGTCCAGCACTACAGGGCACCTACATATAGACTCGAGAGGTCTTGAAAGTGTTCGCTAATAGGCCTAGCCGCCACTGACGCACAAATTTTGAACTGTACTTCGAAACTACTCGGAGCAAGCCCCCCCCGGTTATAACGAGAATTTGACGAGTCCCACATTATTTTAACTGAAAGCAGAAGCAAATGTTTGTTAATCTGGGGACTAATAGAAAACCAAATAGAACATTTGGCTTTCGAGTGTCAAAGTCTAAGAAAATATTCGATTTAAATTTAACAAATTTTGTTTTTTAGGAATCAAGTTTAAATTTAAAGATACGGAGAGTACTGATTAAAGATATATATATATACAGTAAGTACAGCTTATGGGCAACAGCGAAAATGCATTGAAATTATTTGCACATAAGCAACGTTTTCATGAGTGAGATAATTACATATATTTCGTAGAAATTCACCGGATATATCAATTTATACATTTATACAATCATTTCATATAAGCGGTATATACTGTATGTGACTTTTTCTATTTTTGTTTTCATTGAATATTCAATTTTAAAAATAGAAATTTTATTTCATATATTTTTAAAAGTTTAGAATTTTGCAGGTAGAACAAATGCATTATATTAGCTTTAAGTATTGTGTTATATATCTAGCTGGTTTAAAGACAAATTTAAACAAAAACTCAACGTTCGTTTGAATAATATATTACCGCCCCTTTGGCCATGCTGGAGGCATTCGACGGCGGAGCCTTCCCCCAGTGACCCTCACCCAAATTGGCGGCGTTTCAGCCGTGGCACGCAAAGCTCTAATAAAGCATCAACTATCGCAGCAGACGATGAACTAACTGCCCATTTACCTACACTAATGCATATGTATATGGATGTGCATGTATTTATTAATATGCGGCTGCAACAGCAACAGCAACAACAACAACAACAACAATCGCCATCAGCCATGAGAAGCACGAGAATTTCGCATAAATTTACTTGGGGCCGGAGCAAAGAGACCCAGACTCAGAGGCAAGTGGGGCCAGGGGCGGGGGCAAAAAACAAGTGCGATATAAAGTTAATGCGCTCTGCGTTAGGAACTTTAAAACGCCTTTAATACACTTTCTGTCCGATGAACCATGCAGAATTCTTATGAGCTTTGCCAAAGAGTCCCATCAGAAATGTTCTTTTTTGGCTTAATATTAAGTCAATATATTATTTATTTATATACTTTTTCCAGTTCAATATTTAGCACTCAGTTTTAGTTGCTATCAATTCATAGATTAAATATTATTCCAGTTAAATAAATTAATAAATTGATAAGAAATATATACCCGCGTCAGATAAATTGTTAAAGCTATTTGGCTACGCCCACTGGGGGCGTGGCAATTCGATTTAATGCAAATATCTCCCTGAGTTTTATAGCTAGATACAAAAACAATATTTAAGACAGATGAACTCCTCTAAATATCCCCACACAATTACAAAAATCTATATTTTTCCCACATAATAACAATTAACACGTTTTTAATTATAATCAAAAATTAGTTAAGCTGATATACTGTGTATGAGTATTGCGGAGTCGGTTACACCCGACTTCTTATGTCACATGGAAAAGAGGCTAAATTTTTAAATATTTTTATCTGACTATAAGGTCTGCTATTGGTTACTTAATTAATTAATTAATTACAATCAGCTTTAGTTAAAGAGTATTTCAGCCTTGGTTATATATTATAGAAATGTTGCTACTCTATAATTTTGTGGGAATAACCGCAACTGTGGTAAGCCACAGTGGAATAAGGCGGAAGCAGCAGCCGACAAAAAAATTAGAACCCACAAAACAAAAAACTAAAGAAGAACTATAAAAAAAAAAATCCGAAAGCAGCTAAGCAAAGCGATTGTAACCAAAAGCAAACCAGTTGTAAGTAGTCATCAAAGCATTTTGTGACGTTTTATCGTTTCCGATAAAGAGGGGGAAGAATTAGGAACTGTGATGCGAATTGATGGCATATCTACAGATCCCAAGATAAGAGAGACTAAAATAAAAAATGAACGATCAACCGGTGACAACTCGTAAAAAAAAAGACTCACAACAAGTGGCAAAACTCATTTGACTTCCGAACTTTCAAACACAGATTATGGGTTTTCTTCTTGGTGTCCCCCCTGCCCCTATTTCGAGTCTCAGGCAATCGCCGAGCCCACACCCTGTATTCCGTTTTTCCCATTTGTATTTTTGTATAACGAGTTAAGGCTACAAATTATGTGCATGCCGCATGGGCTTAGCCTCAGACGCTGCCTTAGCTTCTGATCAATTGAATTGTTTTCGATGCAGTGTCGGAACTTGTGAAAAGAATTTAAAGAACCACAAAAAAAAAAAAAAAATAAATAAAGGGGAAATATAAAAATAATACATGCCCACGCCCAAGTTCCGAATTGTTTTGCGTAGGCTCTTTTTTGGTTTTGGTACAATTTTCACGTCCAAGGATTGAATATAGCCAAGATTAGTGTCCCCGCCTGGGTGGCATTTATCCAAGTGGGCCGTAAGCCGATGAGCTCTAAACGTTCCTTTGTTCAATCGAACAGTTGAGCTGATAATGGACCCGATTTGAATCGAAAAACTCGCCTCCATAAAGCTCAAATGAGCTCAACAATTGGCTTATGAAAGCTACCATGGAGCTGGTTAACGAACGAATACCTGTGAATGCATTCAAATGCATTCAATTCAGAATTTCTATATGAACTACGACTGCTTGAACTACTTACGATTTTTGTAACTCTACAATAATAAAGGTAATTATGTTTAAACGAAAATTGTAATTAAAACGCTTTGAGTAGAAATTTGAGTTCTTTTTGGACTTAAATCCAAATAAATTAAATTAAATTCACAACTGAATTTGGTTTTAAAGGAAGGCTTAAAACTAGTTGAATTATTTTAGCTTATTTTTTTGGAATCAGCCTAATTCGACAGTTGAAAACTTTAGAGTTTGAAACTTCACTTTGGTAAATAAGTGAAATCCAAATAAAATGTGTTTCAATCGCAGTAGGCACTGCCCTCTAGGAAATAATCCCAGACCCTACAGCACACAGTATTTTTTAGTATACACAACATTGCCAAACAGTAAACAACAAATTGAGAATAAAATATCTGTTCCAATATTGAAAATAAAACCAAGTCAATATGAAGTTGCGCAGCGGTCGTGTATTGCAACAGCCGGAGGACAAGCGAGCTCCGGGCGGCAGTCGCGGTGGCAACAGCGTCGTTGCCGGCGGCGTCTCCGGCTCCAAGAGTGTGACCAAAAAGCGTGGGGATCGTCCCGTCAATCAGGCGGCTTTGATCCTGCATCAGGATTTGATTATAATAAACATTACGGCCTCATCTGTGAACCAGATGTAAAGTGCAGAAGTCGTCCGGACCGCAGATTCATCGGGGAGGGGCGTGGCAGGTGAACCGCAATTGGGAATGCAATTGGATACGCAAATGGGAACACCAAGTAGGTACAAAGTTGGGTACACAGTTAGAAACGATGGAAACAGGAAACACAGTTAGGTACACAGATATCGATAGGTATCGGAACACGTGTCACAGCAGAGCTTGAAATACAACAGGAACGCGAACAAGAACACGACTTGGGGAATGTGGGGCTTTAACAAAGAATAATCAGGAAATAAGGTTTCGGGCAAATTACTATAATACAAATTTCACATCAATCTAGAGATCGGTACAACCGTCAATGCAGAGCTAGAAATAAAGCAGGAGCTACAGCAAGACTTTGAGAATGTGAAAATGGATGGGTCCAGATGCCCGCAGCTATTTAGAAGATATTTTGGTACATAAAAATCCCGATCGTTGGCTCATGATCGAAATCGTCGTTAACGACCAATAAGTTCGATCGAAGTCAAAACCGAGCCGAATAAGCCAAATTTGGCTTTCCTTTAAGCCGCGCCCTCTTCAACCTGCCCTTGTTCTACAGTTTTCGAGGATAGTTACGATATAACCAAGGCCCTGTATATATTTTTTAAACAGTTAATTTCCACAAATAAATGTTAAATTGAAAATGTAAAAAAAAATCCCCAGTGGGCATTGCCATAAATTCAATTTTTAGAGGAAGTTATCAGTAAGTTGTAAAATTATAAATTTAGTATAAATTTTATATATCTAACTTTAAAGATGAGGGAGATAAATAGCTTTATTCGAGTATATATTCCAACAAACAAAGTTACTAAAAATAACTTATTTGTTTCTTATAAAATTTCAGTTTTAAAATAATTTATTATTGTACAAAAAAAAAGTGATTCAAGCTTTAGCCACACACACGCACATCAAATGTGGCAACTGAAAGAAATGCAAAATACTTGGTAATTGTTGTTGTTGCTGCCTGGCGGGCCAGCTGGAAGTTTTAGAGTGTTTAGCATGGTAAATGTTGCGTTTATAAATTTAAAAACCTATAATAAAGTCATTTGCGCAGGCCATGTGCAACAGGCGGTTGCTGGTTGTGGTTGTTGTTGTTGTTGCTGTTGCTGTTGCTGTTGCTGTTGCAGTTGGGCAAATTTCGTGTCTGGCGGCAGCAGACGATGCTGACGACAGGCATACAGACAGGCAACAAGCGGCAGCAACAACAACAGCAACAACATGCCACGCTGATTATTGTGTTCAATTTTAATTTGTGCAACATTTTGTGGCCAAAATTGTTGCTGTTCTTGTTGACAATTGCCTGATCTGGCGATGATCTGATTATTGCTGCTGCTGCAGTGGCAACTGTTGCTGTTGCAACTGCATCTATATCTATATCTACAGGCACCTGCTCTGATTGCCACTTTCTTTTAACCGTTTGAACCACTTTGAGAACCAAATTTGCGAGTGCATTGCGATTGTATTCGCGAGAGCGATTTGAATATCATTCAATTTGATTCAAGTTTTTAATCGCGATTTAATTAAGCGCTCGACAATTTCGCATTTGGAGAAGCGTTCAACAAGCGAACAAATCCCCCACACACAAATCCTAAATACGTTTTAATGAATGTTTAATGCAAAATACATTCAATTCAATAAACACAATAAACAAATAATAATAATAACGATACCACGCCATATAATGATAATGCGAGTACGTATAACAAAGGCAGCTGCCTGCGCACTTTTTGTTTAATTTTATCCACAAAGAGTATTTAGAGGGTATTTGGGCTATGTCAACAATTGTATATTTAATCGTATATTCTAAACGAACTCGAATTTCAGTCGAACTTTATTAATGAAACTTACTGTGAAGACTTTTTTTTTGAGTGTATATATTGAAATAAGTACGATCGCTTAACTATATCATATAGGAATTATCAGTCCAAACGGATTTCTTTTTCCAGTATAGATCGATTAATTATTTTATGCTCCTAACAAATAAGACACCATATCAATAATATATCAGAAAGCTACCATGGAAAAAACTGTTTAAAAATTAAGTTAATATACATTTTCCTTTTGAATACCTCTTTTTAATATACTTAGATTTAAACTGTTTCATTTAAATTAAAAAATTAATATTTAGATTTTTACTACAAATATATATACTTAGTATAAAAACTTATTTAAAGATCTGCTAGAGTATTAACTTTTCGGTGCCCGGTAAAAAAGTGCGCAGATTCTTTGCTCTTTTGTTTCAATTGAGAACTGCGCTTGAGCTTGAGCGCACATTCAGTTACAGATACAGATTCAGCAGATACAGATACAGATACAGTGAATGCGATTGGGATTCAGTTTCTGATTCAATTTGAGTTGCTATTGTTGCTGTTGTTGGGTTTCTCACAATTAAGCAGACAATTTGTTGCCGCCATTAAACGAGCGCAGGCGAACAAGTAATCAAGGCGCAGACAAAACCAAAGACAACAACAACAGCATCAGTAACAACAACAACGAACAACCCATACAACCCGAACAACCTGACATCGCAAATGCTTTGCACAGGCGTATGAAACAACACACATTATTCAAACACTCGCAAGTGGGGCGCCTTCAGCTCTGTTATACCCTGTAGATATGGCCATATAATGGAGCTTGAACAAATCCCATATAACCCAGGGTATATATGTAGTCTACAGCTTTTCGTATAGACACATTTATTGTCTCTTCGTACTTTTAAAAACGATAACTTAATATCGATAACAATATATCCACAGTAAAAACCCAGCAGCTTTTGGAAACCCATCTCTCCACTTAAAACAGATTTATTTTAGCGTAAAATTGAAAATACTGGTAACAATTGATAAGATTTATTGATAACATTAGGAAGTTTATCTATTTGATTGAATTCTTATTTTATTGCATTGGAATTTGCAGTGTTTTAGCTAAACCTAATTATTTTAATATAACTTTGTTTAGCCTAATGCTAGTTCTTAGTGAATTAGTTAATAATGTAGTTATTTTTGACAAACAAAAAATTGTGTTAATTCATTTGCAATAAAAATAAAAAAGCTTATAGGCAAAAATTAATGTTTTAAATTCTATTATTTTTTTTTTTGTTTTTGCCTCTATTTTTTTCACAGTCTTTCATTACTAAAATTTATAATAATTATTTTGTATTTGTTTCTAAATATCATCTCTGAAAATCGATTAAAATTAAAAGGAACTATCTAAAAAAACAGCATTCACTTGTATTTACTATTAGAGAGTATCTGTATATCAAGTTGAATATATTTAATTCACATTTAGCACAGCTGCTGTTCGAAGTCAACGCAAAATGGCAAATCTCGAGACCCCATTTGGCCACCCGTCCTACCCTTGGCGTTTGTATTGCCTTTGCAGTTATCGTCAGCGTCTAAATTTGATGCCGAGTGCTTTTTAATTGTCAGCCTCAAGTGCTTTTCGAATGTGCGAACTTAATAAATCTTTTTTCAATATTATTTGTACCGTTTTGGCCGTTTGCTGACGGTTTTTGCTTTGCTTTGTTTTGCGCCGGGGTCTTGCGCTTTTGGCCCGTAATTGAAGTGAGTCAAGTGACAAGACAAGACAACTTGAGCAGCTTTAGATATGCATATCAATTGCTTGAAACAATCAATTTGTTGTATTTGATTTTTGTTGAACGCCCTTGGCAATCAATTTGCCGCTGTTAGGCACCTGGGAACAGGTGCCAGCAGTCGGCCAACACAGAGCTCTAATAAAATTCCTTTGAAGCTTTACACAAGTCATGTGCTGCTAATGAATTTTGAATTCTTTTTTTATATTATATTTTTTTATATACATACATATATTTTTTGAGCTATGAATTCGATTTGGACATTAAGCATGCGGGTAATTTTGAGATTTTAGTTCGGAAGTGTTTAATTATGTCAGGGAATTTTAAAATAATTATAATTGATAATGGCACTTACGAAGTCGACAAGTGATGTGTAAGATATTTACATATGCATATATACTTTAATATATGTATATATATGCATAAATCTAGTTTTTTTTTTTTAAATTAATATAGTATATATATATTAGAATTAAAATGTTTATTTTATAAAAATTATTAAAAATATTATATTTTAATCCTTTGTGAATATTTATGAATTTTATTTCTGAGCAAACATTACTCTTATTTTTTTTTAAATTAAAATTAAAATTCCTTTTAATTCGAGTTTCTTATAGCTGCAATAGAAATAGTCGGTTCTTAATTGATTTTCTATATATATCAAACACGTATTTCTCTTTTGATTCAAACGTCAGCTTATTCATATAGTTGTCATTTATCAGTTGCAATCTCCTTAATGCCGATCCTCGTTTTAGTTTCTAATTTGTTGAGACAATTTCGCGAATAAATTAAACAACTTTATTGAGTGTGCATTTTGGTGAATTGTGCGTTGTGAGTGGTATTCATGCGGCATTTGAATGCCAATGCTTTGAATGCTGAATCATTTGCGGCCAAGTTTGGCTGACAGAACTTGTCTTGACTTGTGCAGGAGCTGCAGCTGCAGTTGAGGCAGAGGCAGAGTCTCAGTCTGAGGCTGCAACTGAAGCAGAGGCAGATGCGAGATCCTAATAAGCAGCAGGCAAAATAGCTGCACTGAGAGAAGTGTTTAAGCAATTTTATAACTTGAGCAATAATCAAAGACCCAATTGCAGTTTTTTATGAAGGAAACATTGGGTTTCTTTTAAGAATGTGTTAAGTTTGTTTGAATTATGAACCGATTTAAGCACGGAATTCGAATATTTTTTTAAATCATAAAGTTCGAATGTAAAAAAAAGAACACGATTTATTTTTCTTATAACCAAATTGAATTTCCTTTTAAATTTCGAGTCTTAAGACCATTGACAATTTTTTATAAATTTAAAAAAACTATTCTATAACGAATTGTTTTTCCATTTTCTCAGTTCTACTTTTGTCTCAGTGTAAGAGTTGGCCAGTTGGCCGCGTTGGCCAGTTGCGTGAATATGGCATGCCTGTAATACCAGTTGCGCTATCAAAGCGACAAATACCAATACCCTTTCGGTAACAGTCGGTGCCCCCCTGCAGACCCCCTGCAACCCCCCTCCCCGGTTATGCATCTGTATAGATTTCTGCATCTTCTTGTGCATTTGTCACGGGCGATTATGATTGTCGTCGCCCTGGCCAGGAAATGCATTGGCCAATGGCAAATGGTCAAGTGCCTTGAAACCCGTTCCCGCTCACGTTTCGCTCTTGGCCACCAACAACTTTGGCCTAACGCATTAAACATTGCAGTTAATTAGTCAAAATGTTGTCGAACCGGCACAACAGCTGCCAAGCGAAATGTTTCTATTAACCAACTGCGAAAGAGCATTCAAAAAAAATACGAAATAAAAATCAAACAAAAGTTCTCCTATAAAATCCATTTGCACGCACTCGAAACTGTCTATTGATAAGTCAAAAAACCACATAAAATTTTGCAATTTATGGATATCAAAGAAAGACAGCTCGGCACTCTTTGGCAATCGTTCAATCAGAATGTCTGACAGTAGGAAATATGTTTTTGTCTTATACCCTGTAATTAAGAAGCGAGAATAGGACAGTGGCTTTAGCCATGTACTCGGTTGAAAAACAGATATTGATATATACTGAATAATTATTGATTGATTGATTAATGGCTGATTGACTGATTGATGATTGATTTGATTGATTATAATCAATCAACCTAAAAACTGTTAGATGACTTACTGTTTGATTGATGGCTGGTTGTTGATTGATGATTGATTTAAGGGTTGATTGATTGATTATCAGATGATTTACTGCTTGACTGATTGATGATTGAATGCCTAACTGATGGATATTATTTACGTATAGTTATAAGAATACGTATAGCTTTTACCACAATTACAGGGTATTACGTGGTCAATCACACTTAACTAGATCATTTCTATTACAATTTGTGTTTCAACTGTTCCTAACGGCAATCGATAAATGCAAATTTTCATCAGCCGCCTTTTGGTTAACTTTGGACTCTGCGCCATAGATCGATATACGATCGTTTTTATAAACTGCTATACATATATCCACATCCATATACTCGTACATTTATTTAATTTGCTATGCACAACGTGTTCCTTTGAATTGCTTTCAGTGTTTCTACAGTTCGTGTGGAGCTACTGGGAGAACACATTATGAATGAAGCATACCAAGCAGCTGCTGGGGATTGTTTGGTTGACATAGAACTTTTTTGCTTATCAGCGAAGATCGATTGCTTGGTGTAACATTTTGCACCTCGACCAGGCAATAGATCATTTCAGCATGTTCTTAAGATAGCTGTCGCTTTTATGGCTTACTCTTTCACTATTTTTATAGCACATTTCGAATGCAACTCACTTTTTTCAAATAATTCAAACTTCGTTGAAATTTAAAAATAAACTAAATTTGTAAAACAACAAAATAGTATCTTTCTTTATATAGAAAAGTGTTTATGTATATTGCCGTTATTCTAAACCAATTCATAGATTTGTAAGGATAGTTGCTTAATGTTGAAAAAGTGTGCCTTGTGGTATATATCCCATATCTGCTTTATTTTTGTTGACGAGTGACTGCTTTTTGTTGAAAACCCTTTTGGTATTTTGAGCCGCACGTTTTTTTTTTACTTTGTTTATATATATAAGGTAGTCTCTGTTTTAAACTCTTTAAAATTTGTTAAACCCCGTTAAGAATATATAGTAGTAGTATTTTTTTATAGCTTGATTGTTTCCAATTATATATTATATTCCTAAGTAGTTTCTTGGCATTCGAGTAAATATTATGATATTTTTCTATATATATATTCTCGTACTTTATTTTTGTTAAAACTTTCTGTATGAATTATTTACAAAATATTTGTAGTGCTATTTTTATATTCAAATATAATTTTAGTATTGTTTTCAAAAAATGGCTCAAATATATTGTAATTTGTTTGGAAACTCATATTATTATTTTAAACCCATTTGAATATTTATATTTTATATAATTTTTTTTAAATATTGTTTGGGTTCAAATTTAAAGTAGAGAGTAATAAAGTAATATTGTAATTTTAGTATTTTTTTCAAGTTTATTTTTTGGCTCAAATTATATATGCAAACTTTTTACTCCCAGGATTATTTGCAAGTATATTCTAATTGTAATTTTATAATATTTGTCTCAAATTGAATATAGAGAGATTTCCTTTGGTGCGAAGATTAAGATTTTTGAAGTGTATTTTATGGCTTAAATTATATTTACAAACTTTTTACACCCAAGATTATTTGTAAGTATATTCTAATTATATCCCAATATTGCATATTCCAATTATAATTTTATATTTTTTTGCAGAGAAACTTCTTTTGGTGCCAAGATTATAAGCAATCTTGCACTCCTCGAGTTGAACTGTTCTCCAATAGAATTCAGTTCTCGTGAATAGGCTTCCAAACTCGAGTCCGAAATACCGCACTTGGCATGCGGTAATGGCTGCTCGTAGTCGTATTTATCGACACGTTGGCTTTGGTGTCTGGCGAGCTTGTTGTGCAAATTTAAACATCAAATTGATTTGAACATGAACGAAATCTATAACAACGGCAACAACGATTTCAATTGTCTGCGCCACGTTATCAGCTGCAGCAGCAACAACAAGCTAACAAAAAACAAAAAAAAACAAAAGCAAAAAAAAAGGAAAAAGAAAAAAGATAAAGCTAAAGTGTTTACGATCTGTTTAATGCTTTGTGCCTCGAATCGCAAGCAGCGCATGGAGCTGCTGCAGTTGTTGCATGTTGCAAGTCGCTTGTTGCATTGTGTGTCCATGTTTCAACTTGAGGCCGCAGTCAGTGGGGCTCTGTGCCGACGATCTGGAAAAACTTGTAACCTTGCAGCCTTGTCATCATCATCATCATCGTCATCGTCATCATCATCATCGTGCAGAGGTTGAACCACCAGTCGATCGAGTGCACAAAACCACCAAGCGATCGAATCGAACGACCCACCGAACGACCGCGCAAATCTTGTTAGCATTTTTCAGCCATTTCCTTTTTGTGGCAACAACTCTATGAGGCAGCTCCAGCTGTGTGTGTGTGTGTGTGTGTGTGTGTGTGTGGCTTGCTGCTAAAATTATGTTCGATATCAATTTCGCGTGGACACATGCCAACAGACACGCAACGCCACCAAACACGCGCACCACATTGCTCCACCTCTCCTTCTCTCTCCCACCCTCTCTCTCGCACCTTCTCTCTCTCTCGCTTACTGACCGGATTGTCATGGGTTCGGCATGGGCTTTTTTTTTAAATACCAGGTACCCATTAAAAATGTCCAAAAAGGGTATAATTGTTTGTGTAACAGGCGGAGGCAGCTGGGAAGTAGAATCAACAAAAAAAAAAGCTCTATATTTTTTAGCACGCCCTAAAACTAATATTATCTATAATCTATTTTTTTTATTTTATTAAAATTCCAAAATTTTAATTTTTATTCTTTTTTTGTTTTTTGCACTTATCAAATATTGCATATTGCTACGTCTTATCTCCTCTTAGCACTCTTTATTTTCACCCTTATTCTTAAACTAAATGTCGTATCCTCTTTCTGAACTTCATGAGGCTATAAGAACTTAATACTTGAAATCTGTGATGTTGGCTTTTATAAAGAGAATTTATTTAAAATGATCTATATCGATTTGCATCCCGTAATAAATAATATACAAAAAAAGATGAATACAAAAGTAAATAAGAATTAATGCATTGACAACTCAGCTACAGGGCATTTCCCTGTCGTTCACTCCCGACGAGAGCACTCTATTGCTTTTCGTCTTGTTTTTTTTTTTTTTGGATTTACTGTGTGGTTTGTCCGAATAAAATTGCCAGCGCGATGTAATTGAAAATCGCTAGAGAGAAGCGACTAGCAGCTGCTTCCTTCGAGCTCGGGATTCGCCAGAGTTGTTTGTTTGTTCCTGGCTTGGTGGGGCTTGTCGCTACTGCCCTCTATATCAGTGTACGCGTATATATAGTGATATATAGTGCCGGGCAGTCGGGCACAAAGTAGGAAGTAATTACGACAGGCGGATAGCACCGCAAGCGGACTTGGGATCGAAAATTAGCGTACGCGTTGGTTAAATACTCACTTTAAGATTTGTGCGTGCTCTGCTTCTTCTTATTCGCGTACGCCTCGAGCCATGCCAAGTTTTACAGCCCCGATGTGGGCGTGGCACAGCCAGTGGGAAGTGGGCAAGTGGGCAAGCGGCTGCCAACGCACTTTGCTTTGGCCAAATATCGAGCAGTAGCCAATGAGTTAGTTGGTCAAAATGATTTCCTCATATTTCCCGGGAGGAAGAGGGAGAGAGAGGGAGAGATATGCATATAGGAAGTGGTAGCTGTTTATCTTTTGTCGTTGCAGTTGCAAGATTTTGTCGCGCTTTGCTCAAAGAACTGGTTTCAACTTATTTCTGTCGGGTGACAAACGCGGTTGAACAATTAAAATGGGGTTTAGGAGGTAAATTAGCAATAAAGTAATAAATAACTTAAAAGCATGGATTTTTGCATCTTTTTTCGTGGATTTTGATAGCGAAGGCAGCAGACATTTTTGTATGTTTTATATTTTTTTTAAGGTAACTTTTCGATTTCATTAAAAAATAAAATTATTTGTGTTAACCAAAAAATTTATATATTATTATGGTAAATATTGTGCTTTGTAAAAAACTAAATTTAAAAGTGGTTGAGTGAATTTGTTCATTATTTTTATTTTTTTTAATTTTTTGTTTGTTTATTATTATTGTAGTATAGTAGAAATAATATATAAATAACTGATTGTAACTGGGTATTTTTTCGTTTATTTTGATTTCCAAGTAATTTAGGCTAATGTTAACTATTGATAATTTAACAATATTATGAGGTACTGTTACCCAACCCTGATATTGACTACTTAATCTTATATTCTTAGTCGATGCATAACTTTAAGTCCTACTTCAGTTGGAAGCTGAATGCGCAATTACTGTAAGGCTCTGGGGCAGTTGAGCTTCTTTTTACCTCTTCCAAATGAAGAAATACTCGTATTTTAACATTAGCTGTGTAAAGATACACTCAAACAAAAAATCGTACTAAAACAAAAATTACCCTCGAATTTAAAACAAATTTTTTTGATATTGGTAAAATTAATAAAACTGTTCTTATATTTAAATAACTAACAATATATAATATATAACAAATAATAAAAACAATATTTCAAATTTATTTTTGAGCCTTTTTGGGCCGTTGTTTTTCTTTAAATTTAAATTTAAAAATTTAAAATGTCTTCATTTTTCAATTAGTGTTCCTATAATAAAAGCTTTACTCCACAAATAAATTACGTAGTAATATATATTTTAAATATATAAATGGTGGATTTTATTGTAAGAACATTTGGCCAATTTCTTAGAATTTTAAGTTTAAAATGTTTGAAAATTAGTAATATTGTTCTTGTTTTAAAAGCTTCACAAAGTAATTTAATAGTCGAATATTTTAAATTTAAAGATGTTTGCTTATAATTTAAGAAGATTGCGCACCTACATTTTTGTTGAGTGTAAAGCTCAATAACATAAATATGTTGAGTTAGGGTATAGAGAACATTTGAAGACATAGTTTATAGGTGCACAACAATGTTGTGGCTCCTTTCGGGCACAGATCAGAGCATAGCGAAAGATATTCGTATATAGGTCAGTTCTCTGTTACGCCCCACACACACACACACACACACACACACACGCAACCCCCTCTGGGGCCAGCTTTGATGCACGCTTGGAACGTTTCAACATTTCATGGCCATTCATTTTGGCCATTTTGGTTGGCCATATATTTAGGCGGCTCGATGCGCTAATAAAGTGCTCAAAAGTGCGCCACAGCCACATGTGAGCAGGTGTGTGTGTGTGTGTGTGTGCGTGCTGCACATGCATAAACATGCATTCATAACTCTTGAATGATGAGTGCTCCAAGTGCCGCCGTCAGTCGTCGTGTCGGCAGTTTGATCATTTTTGCTTTTATCTCGGGCAGAGCGTACAACATTTTTAGATATCTGTGGCAAATGCATAAAATCTTATAATTTGCGCACGTGTTAATCAGACATTGCGCCGGCCAGCCCCAGCTCCAGTTGAAACAAAAACCAGACAAAGACCACGGACAGCCGGCCAGGTGGAAGGCAGCTCCGGCATTGCATGGCTAAGTAACAATTTTAGGCTAATGATGTGCTCATATTTAAGTTAGCTGAAACGCTTTTAGTGCAAGGCATAATTCAGGCGATGCGCAGTGCCAGCAGCAGCTGAGTTGCTTGGCCAGATTTTTGTATACCCTGTAAGTGCGCTCATGTGTCAGGCGAGTGTCATATGTCAATGTTAGTGAGTTTATATATATAAACAATTAATAAGGTATATAAGGGCGAATCACATTCTAAAGGTTTTCACTGTTGCCAACAAAAATATAGTGCTGCAGTCGGGTGTAACCGATTATTATTATTTTTGAAAAATATAGATTTTTGTACTCTGTGGTGTGGCTGAAATTTTTTTAGCTCAGAAAACTGTCTGCAACATTTGGTGTTTCTAGCCCTAAAATTGTGGGAGATTTATCGAAATTCTAATACTTTTATAAACATTTTGCGTTCCATATATATATTTTTTTGTTGATTGTTTTTAGCTTCGATAATTGAGTTTTAAATAGATAAATTTTAACAAACCATTGAAGAGTTTTTCTTAATATAATCCCCAATTTTAGTGTGTTCAATACATTACTTAAACTATTTAGCTGTTTTGCCCACTTTTAGCACAATTGTTTATTTGAAATTGCAAACAGCTGTGCGAAATGTTTGGATGTGATTTATAAGCGTAGTAACTGTTTACAGGGTATGCGTGACTGTTGGCACATTCAAGCTGGCTTTGGCATGTTGTTGTTGCTGTTGCTCAGGTGCTCGGTCAGGTGCTGGGGCTTGGTGCCCGGACCGCATGCTGTTGCATTTAATGATTGCACGCCTTGACTTTGGCAATAAAACAAATTTGTGCCCATAATTTTCGAAATTCAAATAACAAATGCAGCGGCAGCAGCATCGGAGACAACGTTTGGGGATGCGAAGGCAATGGCCATGGCTTGATAGCAGCGAGATGGAGCTGGAGATGGCCAACTGGCCAATGGCGATGTCGACTCTCCGATTTCTGCCAGTTGCCGCGCCGCAACTTGTTTGCATTGAAAATTTATTGTTACGCAGTTTCTGGCCGCTGCCGGGTGCCGGGCTAGATGGAAGCGTTTTGGCTTCTTGGCCAAACGATTTATGGCATTGCCGCAATTGTTGCCAACTGTAAATGCTGCGGCAAACAAGTCAATTGAATTTATTTCGTTTATAAATTGCAGCAGCAGCAGCAGCAGCAGCAGCAGCAGCAGCTGCCTCCAACTGCTGGCCAACGCCTCAAGTGTCAATTGGGCGACGTAGTTGTTGTTGTTGTTGCTGCTGCTGCTGATTGAATGCACACGCGTTGCCAAGACAAATCACTGCGCAATTTGACAGCTGGCGAACAAACAACACAAGTCGCCAGCGCCCAAAAACTCTCGCAAATCGCCAGCACAAATCTATGCAGCAATTGCTGCTGCTTCCTTTACTTCTACTGCTGATGCTATATACCCTGTATTTATTGCGCATGCATGAAGAGGGTGTAATAATGCTAATGTAACCAAATTGGAGTCCATGAAATGTGTATAAATATAACATATATTCCAGAATTTAGATGTGCATTTAAACATAGTACATACCCGTCAATCATATTTATATATAGGCATAAATACAAATATGACTGCTTCAAAAGATATTTAAATTCAATTTATATATTTGCATTTTTTTTTTTACATTTGAACTTTTATAAACAATTTGTATTAAAAAAAATTGGGAGTGTCTTGATAAAAATCCAGGAAACCAGAGCTGTTTGACTTTTAAATAATATAATTAATGTAATTATTATTTTTTACCTTTTAGAAAATCATAGTTTAAACTAATTTATCTTAAAAAATTATGATGACAAGTTTATTGGAACTTTAGAAAGCTCTAATTAACATATAAATATTGGCAATCCTTTTTTCTGTAGAAAACTTTATTCATAATGACTTGTTTAGTTAAAGTTTCATGTTATAATTATATAACTAACTGTCCATGTTACATTAAAAATATGTTAAATAGTGATTTCGAAATTTTTCGTATTTAAAGCTCAGCTTTGACACCAAATACTTCAAAAATCGGACATGAAAGTTTGTCATAATTTAATATTGATTAATATTTTTGTTTTTTGATTTGAAGTTCACCATCAAAAAAATGAAAATAAAGAGCGCAAACTATACACTGTATATATCCTTTTTTTTCGTATAGATTGCAGGGTATCTTATTCGCTAAACACTTTGCGCAGAGCGCTTTATCTTCTTCTCATTCTGCTTTTGGGGGGACACAAGTTTTGCAGCTGTGGCGCACGGCGCGCGTGATTTACGCTTTTTCCGCTTGCTGTTTGTTTGTTTGTTTGTTGTTTGTCGTTGTCTTGTCGCGTTGTCTGGCCGTCGCGTTGTTTAGTTGTTTCGTTGTTTGGTTGTTGTCTCTGTTTGTATTTGTGGCTATCCAAAAGTCAACATAATGCAATTTGCATATGACTCAAAAAAATATAGCTTCCTTTCACAAAAAACCTGGAACTTTCAAATTGCGAGCACAACGCATCACACACTATATACACACACACACACACATAACTCTTTTAAAATTAGCGCAAAAAGGCCTTTGAATTTCCTTGCGCCCAAACAAAAGACTTAGGCAACGAACTTGCTTTCACAAGCCACACACCGCAGCATCAAGCGTCTCTTAACAAATTATTGATTTATAGCCAACAAAATAATAATAAACCACACACAAAACACGCACTCACACACACACACACACACATACACAAATTGAGCTGTTGCTGCTCAGTTTTTACTCCAGAGTTGACAACCAAATTTTATTTTATTTCATATTTTTTGTATTTTTTTTCTTCAGTTGAAGAACTTGCTTCATAAACTCTGTGTGGCTCGGCATTTGCTCATCTGCTTGATGGGTTTTATGTCTGGCCACATAAAATGATCTGGTTTTCGAGAGCCTATTGGCAGGAAGCCAAAGAGTAGATTGGTTGTTTAGTCAGTTCGCATGAATGTAATATATTGGAAGTCGCTTAAAATAAATAATAAAATATATAAAATTGAAATATGTATGCTTAGTTGGTGTCTTGGATATCTAATGATTACATAATTTATAATAACATAATACATAATATATATATTTATATAAATATACCCAAATATGTGTTGGCCATACTTAATCCCAACTATAATCTATGATTTCCACAGTTCTTGATTTACAAAGCCATAAAAACCTTTCAGAAATATATTTATACGTATATACATTCTCGCTCTAACCCAAGAACAGAGTATCTCTCAGTTGGTGTTTATTTCGAAGGCAACTTACCTTTGCCCCTGGCGTCCAATTAAGTTGGAGCTGATCATAAAATATTTAAGTGCCAGACAATTAGTCATGACATTTGTCATAAAAAAGCATTCGAAAAACGGCCCAGCATAAAAGCTTGCCAGACTTGTGTGTAGTTAATGTGTGTGTGGGTCCTATCTGCTATAAGGCTATATAGGCGCAGGATAAGTTGGCCAACTCCTCAGCTTTGCAGTTGCAGTCAGCAGTGTGTTTATCTAAAATGACGCTGTAAATGCTAATGTTACATTAGGCGATTTTGTTATGTTTGGAATTCCTAAGATTCTGACTGGAAATTATAAATTGCCAATCACAACAGCAATGTAATTAAATGAGCGTATAAGATAAAATCCAGCTCAGTTTTGCTAATGCAAATGTAGATTATTCTCTGAATGAACCTCCTCTTCATATCCCTAAGGAATATACTTGCATTGATGGGATTAAAGCATTATTTCTCTTGCAATTGGTTCTTTGTGCAAGTTAATTTTAGACATATTTCACATTTTAAAAAAATGCATTCTACTTTTAGAGTTAGATTAAATTTGTTTGACTTTAGCCTCCAACCAATGTTTAAAGCATTGCGTTAAAATTGAAAAAAGCGCAGAAAACTAATTTTCAAAGCTCTAAATAAGAAGTTGATAAATATGCGAGAGAATGTATTTCAAATATATTTTACTTACATTTAATTTTTTATTTGCATATATAGATAATTCGCATATATACATAAGACAGATGAATATTTAAATTAAAAAATAAATTGAAATTCAAGTTTAAATTGGAAAATCCAATAAAGAAACTGAAAACTGTTAATCCAATGCGAATGTTAATTTTGCAAGGGGCGCTAATTTAACTGTATATACATTTTATTTAAATATATAATAAATAAACGAGATGTTATTAAGCAGTTGCTCCTCTTATTGTTATTGCTGCTGCTGCTGCTGCTGTTGGTGGCAACTGTTGCTGCTGCAGTGCATATCAGAAATGCCAGCGAGTGACTTATTGACGCAGCATGATACACGATATTGCGGCAGCAACTGCACACGACTTTAAACTGGGCGATAGATGTGTGGATAGGTGGATGGATGGATGGAAGGATGGCCGCATGCATGTACAGCATGAGGAGTCAGGCAATGACAATGACAATGGCAACTTGGTGCGTCAGCTCACGTACGCAATTGCGTTGATGATTGGAAAAACGAAAGAAAATACCAGCCGACGATTCAAAGTTGCGGCCCCGTTGACCGCCGCCGCCGAGAGTGAGAGAGAGAGAGGTGCGCGAAGAGGGCGGGATCGATAGTTTATCGTCTAGAGTCCATGTCCCAGTCGCACACATAGCTCCACATAGTTCATTCAGGCAACAACTGCGGAGCGATTCCACGAAAGTGATTGATTACAATCGAAATGCGGTGCAGAGCGAAATGCAAGCGGCCAAAGCGATCAATTAAAACGACTGATGATGATCAATTATCGGGCAAAAATAAGCGGCTAAAGATGCACAGCCAGAAGGTGGGACAACCGTGCTGAACGAAGTCCAGATACCCTGGCAGACATTTGACCAATGGAGCATATTCTCATACATTTTACTTTTTTTTAAACATCATATATGCTGGAGTAAATTAATGTTGATAAGTTATCGATTGTTAATCAAACAGAATTTTTACTCGCCTTTTTTTTGCTTGCTATATTTCGATATGAACTAATCGATATCTTTATTTATGTATTATATTTTTTCTCATATCAAACCAAAAACACGGAATTTCTAATCGATGATTGCTCAAGGAGCTCTGTAATAAAGGGTTTTGCTCAAATTTCTAAGAGCTTAATAAAAGTTTTGCTCTGAAAAATTCAAGAACATTTTTTTTTTAAATGTGCAAAATATAAGCATAATTCTTTGCTAATTTAACAATCGGCTATTGATAAAAATATTTATGATTTAATATTTATTATTATCTCTACCGAGTGGCAAAGTAAGTACGCCCCATCGTAGGGTAGCTCAAAGATGAGCGCAGAGCAAATGCCGCAAACCCGATACCAATTCCAATGCCAATCCCAACTGGCCAAGTCATGATGTGTTCGCAGCAGCAGCCGCACTTGATGCAAGTCAAAGCAAATGTCTAGGAGTACAATGACGATGACGGTGACGTTGACTCTTCTGTGTGTGTGTGTGTGTGTGTGTGTGTGCATCTTGCATTCAGCACCAGCGTCAACATCGTCGTCATCGTTATCATCGCATGCTCATTCTCAGCCCTGCTGCTTGTCATTGCCTGCCAGTTCATGTTGTTGCTGCAACAATTTTAACACATCATAAAGCGGCTTAAAGTGTTCGCCTTGATCTTGCTTTGCCGCCTGCCGCCTGCCCCCACCCCCCAAAAAGCCACCACGCCTCTTACGGAACCTTACATAACTCCGCCTCAGTCTCTAGATTTTAATTTTGGTCAGTCTTTTGCTTGATTGACACCTCGCTCAATTTAGTTTTAGAACTGAATTTGTGCATATTTATATATTTGTATATATATAATAAAATACATAATATATTCAATCGCAATCAAACTTCATCTTTTCCACCCAAAAGCCATTCCTGGGTTAACATTTCTAGGGCAACAGTCTGGCAACTCTTTATCATCGTAACTGTCACCGAAACTTATCGAAGCTTTACATTTGTTTAGCAGCAGTTCCTGTCAAATCAATGTTAATCCTTCAATCCCCAAGTTGGCTATAAAAGGCTCGACAATTGCCTTCATGCTCAGTCTGCCTCCGGGCCTCATCGAGTTCAGACTCGTTTTTTTTTTCTTTTTTTTTCAAATTTTCTTTTTTTCTTATTTTACTTATTTTACTTATTTGCTACTTTTTTTATTTTAAATCAGAACTTGTTCTGTGATGTCCTGAAATATTCTCGACATAAGAAATCAATTTATTTTACTTCTTATTTTCACGAAAAAGTTCCTGAGTTTTATTTTAACATTTGTATTTGGCAATTTTTAATTTTTCAATTTTAAATCTTTCTTCTTTGAACATCTACAAAAAATGCCTTTTTTGTTTATTTATGTATGGATTTTTCAATTGCAAATATTCCAACTAAACCTTGAGCTGCAGTAGCCATAAGAAATGCGAGTCTGTAAAATGGAAGATGGAGTTATATCAGCAGCAGAAACTGAATTTGCATAAAAGACTCGAAAATTGGCTTCATGCCGTCTGGCTTGTTTCAATTTTTCTTTTTGGAATTATTTTTAATTTCCAATTTCTTATTTAATTAGAATTTATTCGGTGAATTCCATTTAATTGGTATCCGAAGTTCGCTTACCTATATTTCTACTCGCTCTTATCATCATTATCATCGTTGATGAAAGTTGTTTATTAACCAATCTTGTGATTTTCTAATTTTGCACCAATAAACGTACGGATTAGAGGCTTCCGACGTTGCTTTTTGTCTCCTGCTATTCTTTGTTAGACTCGATTCCTTTTTTATTTTTGAGAACCATATTTCTCGCTCTTATCATCATTATCATCGTTGCTCTCAATTGAGTCTTACTGAGTTGCAGTAAACATTTGGAATGGGAGTTATCACCCACTGTGGTTTTGTCTCCTGCTTTTATCGTCTTATTTGTTGCTAATCAAGCTGAGAATCTATTTGGATATTTCGCAATGATCCTCGGATTGATTGAGCTGATTTCTATTTAATCAGCATTAGAGACTGAGTTCATGTTCGAACTTTTGCAATAATTCTACAAAAGCAGCCTATTAATGGTGACTTGTAAAGTAGATTGTAAATTTACCGCCTGAAAAGGATGCGTTTCTTATTTATTTAACTGCCAATTAATCATTTTTGATCTTCTTATTTATTCACGTGAAATCTTTCCGCGGACACTGTTTTGGCCTCGGCAAAGTTCATTTAATTCCTTTTTTGTTGGAAATAAATACGATGTTTGAGTTTGGCGACTTGCAAAAGTTTTGCAGCAACAATTTTACATAATCCGTGATTTGCCTTTGTATTCCTTTTTTCATCTTTGATCAGCTGTTTGTTTAGTTATAACCAGTTGCTTAGGCTTTTGGCTTTCAAGTGCTTCTTATTTATTTAAAATAATTGAAAATAGTAATTCAACCAATTTACAACTTTGTATTTCGGGTCGTAGGTGCGGGTGTGACTTCGTATTTCTTCTTGAGACTTATGTTGAACTTCTTTCTGTACTCTTCCCCATGTGGCATCATTTCTTTGAAAGATGCAGTGATGGATGATGGATGATGGATGATGGCGAAAACGATTGTTTATAAAGTTTGCATTTGTGTTTTGGTGGAAGTTGGTGTTGCAGTTTCTTAAATGAGAAATTCCTGTTTTTAATATGTATTTGGTGATTAATTTGAAGTCTTCTTATTGTGGCCCCTCACTCGGGATTCGATTCGCTTGAACGTAATTGAGTTATAGTCGGCGATGGATGCGGAATTTCCCAGTTGATCAGTCGGAGCAAATGCAGTGCAATTGGCTTTATTTGTCGGTGATCAAAGAGCGCCATCTGGCGTGTGGAATAGACAGCAGAGCTGAAAGCGAATCGAGCGAGCGATCGACTTATTGGCTTTAATTAGATTTGCCTGTTAGCCATCAGCTTTTGCCAATGGCATTTGGCTCATTTATTTTAGCTATTTGCCAGCCATCCAATTCCCAAGTCCAAGTCCAGATCCAGATCCAGAGGCTCCACAATTTCCATTAGAGCTGCCCGAGCTAAGCTGTCAATTAAGGCGCTGCGACTTGACTCCGGCCACGTCTGCGGCTCAGCAAAGAGTTGGCCTGATGGCTAATTAGCATAGCCAACCGCTGTCTTGGCCCGGTCAGTGTCGGCCTCTACTGCAGAGTCGATCCCAGCGTTGGCAACGGGCGCCCGCCAAAAAAGAGAAACAAAATCTATGAAAAGCTAAGAAAAACCGGAGCAATAAACAAAGACATCAACGGCCCGCAGGCAGTTGGCGGCCTTTTTGCAGATTGCGACCAGATGCGGGGACCAATAAATAATAATTCGATCGCACTGGCGAAACTGGTAGAGCAAATAATGCAAACGTCGAGCGATTCCCGAGAAGCGACTGCGCGATTCCCGGCTGACAGTTTTTGTATTTTCAACTTCTTACTCGTGACTCGGACTCTCCACAGCTGACAAGCAGCTTACTCAGTTTCCAAAACTTCCTCTTTCTGACTTGTGATTAACAACCCCCGACCCTTAACGCCCTACCCCCGTCTAGGTTTTCGACTCCCGACTGCTTCTCCCACCTTCCTATCCTCACTTCTTTGACCTTCTATCCTATTCCCTATCTCTGACTTCTGCTTAGCAGTCCCGACTCCCATGTTCCCATTCGAACTTTCAACTCCCTACTTACGACTCTTACTCTCGACAGCATTTGCCGATTCCCAATTCCCTATCTCTGACATTGCTCAGACTTTCTTTTTACCTTTGAGTCCTACTCCTATTCTTAGCTCGGCATATTCTCTCAACTCCCGATTCTCGGACTTCCTTCCCAACGTTCCCAGTTCCAGACTCAACTCCCGACAGCTCGACTCCTCGCAACTGGCAAGTCCTGACTCTCAGCTGCCAATATCTGGCCCCGACGACACATGCAAATGCCGCAACTATTGCGCCCCAGAGGGGGCGGGGGCAGCCGCGCAAGTTCGCCCAGAGACCCAGAGCAATCAATAATCCAGAAACTCAGCCGCCTGTTAGATGTGGCCATGGCCAAAACCTGTTCGCTGTGTTCCACCCAACGGGCCGCACATTGGCAAGCGGTGTATCCTTTGGACACAGAGCGCTAAAGCTGAAGCCGAAGCTGATGCTGATGCCAAAGCTGATGCTGATGCTGCTGCTGCTTTAAAAATAGCCACAGACCCAGCAAACAAACAAGTCACGGCCAGAAACATGGACCAAGGCTAACAGAGCAAAGGCAGGCGCGCATAGAGAGGAAGCGGGACAGCTTGAGCTGCAGTCACGGAGCGAGGGAGAGAGGGAGATGGAGATGGAGAGCGCCAGAGTCGCAGGAATGTTGCAATCTTCTTTCAATGCCTCGGCGCACAAAAAATATTCCTGTTTCTGTGGGCCAGTTGGCGGACATTAGAAGCCTCGCCTGACGTTGATTGAAAAACGCAAAAAACGCAGGAAAACAGCAAGTAAGAGTGCACTAGTCGAAAGTGCCCAACGCGCAGATATCCTGTAATTTAAACAAAAATGTACAATTAGTCTAGAAATAAAGTTCAGTTGAGTTTTGGCTGAGTATGGGAAGCTTAAGATATTAACCCATTTGGAAATTATTTTTATTATCGAATTTCAGGCCAGACGGATATAAATACAGACAGACAAGCCTTGATCGATTTTCTATCGGCTTTTATGGCACCGTTATACCCTCGACTCGTTGCCATGGGCACAGGGTATGGGGAACACAATCAAGCCAAAAACAAATAGGAAGGCAGGCCAAACAAGTGCAACACTGGACTAATAGATGCTCTCTATACAACACTTAATAATAGGATGTACTTGGAGGCACTCAAGGCTTCCTTTAACGAAATTAAACCACAATTAAGCACGCGCCACTCGAATGCACTCGACTCCGCAATACTCTGTTTGCTTATTGTCTAGGTTAGGTGACTCTAAAACTGTTTCCTCTTAGGAAGTAACGAATTTGTAAAGACAAGAAAATTAGAAATAAAAATATTCTATTAAATATTTTCTACGCTCAGAAGAAGAGCCAAGAATTCTGTATTTTCTAGTTGGTAATTTCTTAACTAGAATAAATAAATAGAATAAATATATTAATCCAAACATATTTTATTTATTCAAATTTGTAAAGTGCGAAAAGTCCTATAAGATGTTTGTGCTTAAATAACGAATTTTTGAAGAACTAAATCAGAAATGATTTAATTAAATATATTTATTTAAATTTTTATTAAAATATTGCACAATTATTTCAATTTATGTTCTACGTAAATTTAAAGTTATAATTGGTGATATTTTTGTTAATTAACTGTATTTAAATTAGATTTGCATAAATGTGTAAATATTGAACTGAGCCCAACCTGTGTTCTACCCTTTAAAAGCCGCATTGACAACGGCTAACACTCTTGTAAAACGCTGCCAAAGTGGCAAAAAAAAGAGAACTCAGAACAGAAATTTTAATAATAATAAAAAGAATTGCAAACCGGAATTTCCTGATCCTGTTGTCTGTGGCCCAACTGTGATTCCTTTTTCTGGTTTTTTTCTCATCTTTTTTGTGCAAGTTTTTTCTTTTTCCTTAAGTTCGTTTGCCGCAGATGTTCATCGGCTTTTGGCTTCGGCAGCGGCCTTCCACGATTCCTCCTGGCTGCTGCTGCTTCTTCTTCTTCTGCCACACAGAACTAACAGAACTCTTTGCTGGACTCTCTATGTAAGGCATTGGGTTTTGCCAGTGGAGCCGAGGTTGCGCCAATGCCTGTTGCCCCTTTTCGCTTTCTGCTATTGATTCTTGGCCGAGGTATGTGTGTGCGTGTGTGTGTGTGTGTGCGTGTGAAGGAGGCGCAGCTCTGATTGCTGTTGATACCCTGTTATCATGGAGTGCGTTCAAATGTGTCACCGACTTGTCTTTGAGTCTATAAATATATTCTGTGTCTACATGATCTCAGCAACTAGTTGAGCCAGAGCTGTTAAATTGGTTACACTGTAAAAAGAGTGCATCAGAAATAAATTTGAACAAATTAATAATCAAATTTGGACCAATTCCCTATTATTTACAAATATGTTTCTTATGTTTAGAAAACATTTTAAAATTGTTGAGTGCAGTTTCTTGTATGCCACTATATTAAATAGAGATTTTTAATATATTTTAATTATAATCAGGACTCATTGTGTAGGCTAGTTTATGTGTGGTTAATGAAACGGAATATTCATAATTTTTTTAATTACTTTTTTTTTGCTTATCTTTATATTTTATTTTTTATTGTATTTGAAATACTTTTTTAATTGATGGGAAGCTGCGTCGGCGTCGACGTCGTCAATTAATTCGATTTTGTTGCAGATGAATTGGCCAGGCAAATGCGAGTGCAATCAAAGCCGAGCTATTTGTGAGTGCCTGCTGGCGGGTTGCCATCATTTCTCATCGCGCATAATTACCTGGCTGCCCGGCTGCCTGCCACTTGTTGCCTGCCCCAGCCGTTTCGCCGCGTGGCCGGCGGTGTGAATAGCCCGATTGTGAATGACAACTTAGCTCGCGTCGCGTTCATCATTCAACTCGGTTGGTGGCTCTTGAAGAATTCTAGCGCATCATCTCTTCAATTGCCGGCACTTTGTAAGCTCCTGATATCACAATTAACTCGCATTTCTCTCAGCTCTAACAGTTGGCCATCAGTCAAATTGATTGCATATGTAGAATATTGCAGAGATTATTCTAAATTGAATCTTTAAAACTCGCTTGCTTTTTACCACTGCGCGTGAGTTTCTGATCATGCTTTCGCAGATCAATTTAATCTGCTCCAGATTAATCTGGCAACACCATTTTTTGGTAATATTTATGTTTAAGCTCTTTAGATTGTTCACAACTCAACCAATTTCAATAAGGAATTTATTTTTATCTAATGGTTAAATAAAATGCATTTAAATCTGGAGCATTGTGTAAAAATGTGTTTCAAATATATTCATGGTTCTGTATTAAAAATTTATGTATTATTATATATAAAATATCAGGTACAATTAGTGAATTTCCCATTTTCAGAAGAAAAAAAATTTATAAAAAACTATAAATATATTTTTTTTATTAATTGTATTTACTCTTATATGTACATATATATATATTTACATCTTTACCGAATTTTTGTATTCTTTGGTCTGCCTTAATTTCGTTGTTTGTGTTTTTTTTTTCCTTTTCTGCATTTGTCAATATTTGCACAAAATTGAGTGTAAACAAAAATATTAAAATTGATAAAGAAGAAAAAAAGCCGCCAAAGAACACAAAAAAAAAAATAAATAAATAAATAAATAAAAAGCTGAACGTCGATGCGTCAGACGACAAATTGGAAATGGCACATGAAATATGGAAATTACCATATGTACATATATATCTATATTTAAATAACTGTGCTTCAAACGAAAACGAAGAGATTTTGTCATAAGTAGTTGTTGTTGTAAGCAAGCAAACGAGTCTCACAAAAAATCGTGAATTGCATTTTGAGTGCGTTTTAATAAAGTTGCAAATGATGCAAGAGGCTGGTGGAAGGTGGAGGGCGGGGCGCGGTAAGGGGAGGCGCGAAATCATAATTTAATGCACAAAAGCAACCCAGACAGTGAGCCTGAAAGAGAGCGAGAGAGAGCGCGAGAGAGCGCGAGAGAGACAGCCTAATAAAAAGCCATTACGGCAGGTTCAGGCAGGTCATGTGACTCAGAGAGCTGGGGAGCCAACCCCGGCCAGTCCGCTGCTTCTCGATTCGCGGCCATAAATCAGCGAAATTAGAAATGGCATCAACACCAACAGCAAACCCACTGCGGCTTCTTCCCTCGCCCAAATGCAATTTTCAAATATTCTTAAACACGCCCCAGAATTGCGCAGGCATTCGGAAAGCCGCAGCAAAAGCAGCAGAAAAAGCAGCAATCGTTTGTCTGGCGTCGCGTCTGCCTTGGCTTCTGCCCGCTTCTCCCTGCTGGGCGCTTCTCCCTGCTGCCCTTTGCTCTTTTGGGGGGCGCTGCTCGTTCTGTGGCATGCGGCAAATGTTGCCTTTTACATTTTGTTCTTCTTCTGCTTCTTTTTTTATGAAGGAGCCACAATTTTGCTGTATACCACAGCTATGCCCTCTCTTGGCGCTTCTCGCTGCCTTCTCGGAAAGCAACTGTATTTGAAAAGGAAAAGGGAGAAACCAGTTTTCAGTTTTCTGTTTTGTGTTTGTTATTTTTTTTTTTTTTTCGCTCAACTTCATTTTCCTTTTTGGAATTTGCGTTAAATGCTTTTTTCTTCGCTCGTTGTGGCCTTTATCAATGCTTTTATGCTTGTGCTGCTTCTCTCCTCAGCTTCTTTCTGCTGTTGCTTTGAAGCTTTTTGCTGCGCCTTCTCCACACAGACAAACATTTGCATTGCGGCTTTATCATGACATCACGAATGCCGTCAATATTCCTCGAGATTCCTTCGGCCAGCTTTATTTTGATTTGATTTGCGTTTCTTGCCTCTTGTATTCCGAGTTTTTAGTTTTTAGTCGCAGTCCGAAATGGCGTTTGAAATGGCTTAAAAATTGTCTTGTGATTCCTTTCTTCAATTTGCCCAAAACTACTTAATTTTTTTGTTTTCTTAAATTATAATTTAATTACCGTTTCTTTCTTGTTTTTTATTCATTTTAAACTTTTCTTCTTTCTGAATTGTTATTTTATTTCTATTTTTTCGAAAAATAGACTTACCTAAATATATATTTAAATGTATACCCTAGAATTCATATATTTAAGCTTTTTGCTAAGAATTTAATATCTATTTTATTGAAAATCAGGATAATAGTTTATACGGAAAATAGGTAAGAAAAATCTTGTTTTATTATTTAATTATCATTTTTAATTTTTCTAATTTTTCTTTTATTCAGGCATTTCTTCGCTATATTAGAAATTCCATAAATTCTAGATACAACACAATACCCGATGATAACCGCTAGAAATTCGCCTTCTTTCAAAATTCTGCGCATTTTGTTAGTTTCACAATAAAAAGGAATTCGCAAATCTGCCCGCGAAAATGTTGAACAATAATAATATTTGCCAAATCAATTGGGTCAAGTGAGTGGCGCAGACAGCGGCAATGGCCGGAACAACACGTAATGCCAACTTTTCGAGATATATCCACAGTCTATGTATTGGAATATGCTAATCAAATGTGCGTGTCCATATCGAGAATTTTTGAAATTAATTTCAGTTGAATGAAGCGACGCCTGCCCCTTGGCCACGCCTCGCGTCCAACTGTAAATGTTGTACAATGATCAAAATCAATTTTGTTGTTGCTTTTTATTTATTTATTTTTTGTAGTATTATTTTTGTTGCTTTAGCTGGTTGTCAGGCGCGAAAAAAAAAACACAATTGGCCATTAGCATAATGTTGCCATAAAGTTCGTCAGCGGGGTGCTTTGTGTGGGGTGTGTGGGGGGCGGGGGGAGGGGGGGGTATCGCATAGGCATTTGCAAAGAATGTGACAACGCAGAGAAAATGAACATGCCAAACATGTGCGCACGCCTCCCCGCCCCCCGCCCCTCCCCCAAACTAAACGCGAGTGTGACTATAAAAAAAAATAGTGAAAAAAAAGTTCTGAATGCGTCGTTTCGTTTTATGACAATTAACACGACGTTGATCCAGCTCCCCCCCACCCCCCCTCTTCTGTTGAGGGGGGTTCATTTGCTGGTTTCTTTCTTGTCTTTGGGTAATTGCATATCGGCTGCCTCGACTCGGGTTAGCTTTTGGCTTCTGTCTGTGGCGTAATAAAGTGACGTCTATGCGTCAAGAGTTGCCACCTTTGAACAGTTTGAGTGTGTGCGTGTGTGTGTGTGTGTGTGTGTGAATTCTCACGTTACAGCTACGCGCAGACAGGTAAAGCACTCGTTGTTATTGTTGTGCTTTACTGTTTGCTACTTAGCTCGAGCACTTTTATTTACACATTATTTAGCTCTCTCTCCCCCTCTCCCGCTCTCTTTCGTTTAAGCCATCTTGATCACTTTTACGTCAGCCAGTTGCATAATAAGCACAGAAGGAGAATACGAAAATGCATTTGCCTCAGCTCAAATATTATGCAACTGATTGTAAATGTTGAGCGTGTGTTAAACAGCTGTCCGGCGATTTTAATAGAAAAGACATGTATCTAATATTTACACCAAAGAATAAATTGGCTAAAATAGTAGATTCATTCTGGACCTTAAACTCTTGCCGGAGTTTTAATTTTAATTCATCGCATATATTTTAGGAAATAGAATGAAAATAAAATCAAAAATTCAATAATAAAACAAGTAAGAAGGTGGCAGTCGGACGTAACCGACTACGTAATACTCACTCATTATTACATTAAATATTTAAATGATTTTGGTTGTCACAATTTGTCATCATTGCCGCCATTTTGACATGTGAAACTCTAGGATCCATAGCTCCCATATTTCAAACGCCCATAACTTTGTCAAAACTGAACCGATTTTTATGTTTGATGGCATTTTCTTCATGGTTTGTCCTCTGCATTGAATCTGCATTTAAAATAAATGCATTTTTGAAAATAAATTTTTTTCTGATTTTTTCCGAAAAAAGCATGTACTCCCCCCTTACTCATTTTCGAAAAAATTTTTTTTTCAAAATTTAGAAATGCGAATTTACATTTTTAATCGATTGTGCTTGTCATAATTAGCATAAAAAACATCATAAAAACCGATTCTGAGGGGGTCAAATTTTTGGTCAAAAATCATGCAAAAATTTACAAAAATTTTGACAAGTAAAGCTCTAGGATCCATATTTCAAAGTGCCATAACTTTGTCAAAACTGAACCGAATTTGATGTGTGATGGCATTTTTTTCATGGTTTGTCCTCTAGATTGAATCTGCATTTAAAATAAATGCATTTTTGAAAATAAATTTTTTTCTGATTTTTTCCGAAAAAAGCATGTACTCCCCCCTTACTCATTTTCGAAAAAATTTTTTTTTCAAAATTTAGAAATGCGAATTTACATTTTTAATCGATTGTGCTTGTCATAATTAGCATAAAAAACAACATAAAAACCGATTCTGAGGGCGTCAAATTTTTGGTAAAAAATCATGCAAAAATTCAGACAAATTTTGACATGCAAAGCTCTAGGATCCATATTTCAAACTGCCATAACTTTGTCAAAACTGAACCGATTTTCATGTTTGATGGCATTTCTTCGTGGTTTGTCCTCTATGACGTACGTGGCGTGGCCAGACAGTTATGATGGCCAGATATGGAACCTATTTAAATTAAATATTTGAGGAAAATGTTAAAAAATATTTGTAAAACTATTTAATGTTATATTCAGGATGTTGAACAATAATTTGTTCTTGGATAATTTTTAAATTAAAGAGTTTTCTTAACTTAATTTCGGTTAAAGTTATTTGTTTGTGCAGTTTTCGGTGTTCTCGTATTTGATTTGTTGAAATATTGCAATGATGAGCGATTGATTAGCTGATTGGCCGTCCGAGTGTGTGTGTTGGCTTTGGGCTTGGCGTTCGCATGGCTGCAGCATTTGAGACGGGCGGCATGCAACAGCCACATGGCCTAACAGGCGTCTGTCAATATGTGGCGCGTGGCAGCCTCTGGCAGCTTTGTTGTTGCTCTCGTTGTTGTTATTGTTATCGTTGCTGTTAGCCGGTTGGACTTGACTCAATTCGTCATTTAAATGATGCCGCTGCCATTGGCAGCACTTAGCGCAACATCAACTCAAATTGCGGCAGCAGCAGCTTGCAACAGGAGCTTGCAACCGGCGAGGAACGTGCCAAGCCAAATTAATTGCTTCGTTAGATGGGCAGGCAATGTGTGGCAGTGGCAATGGCTGTGCTTGTGCCAGCGCCTGCTGTGGCATTAAATTGTGGCAGGCAACAAAACCGCTTTGGCTATTTTTTCCCATTTTTTTTTTTCTCTTTTTCTTTCTAGCTTCTTCTTACACTTCCGCCGTGTGGCGAGTGTGGCCCAACAGCGATTGACAAATTTCCAAATGCCATTAAGAAGGCGTTGCATGCAACATTTGCCTGCCTGCCCCAGCTGCAGTTCATCTCTTGTGTCCGGGGCCGGGCCTAGACCAACAAAAAAAAAAAAAAAACAGGTGGCCAAAACCGGGCTACCAGGCTAGTTGGCTGCCTGCCTGCACCGCTGGCGTTTGCAATTACGCGGCGTTGCCACTAAATCACAAAACGCTCGCAAATATTTCATTTGTTTGCAAATTCTTTTTTTGACAATCAAGCACGCTGCAAAATGCTCCGTTTATAACTTTATCATTTGAACCGGCTGCAGCAGCAAAGTATCAAGCAAGAAGGCTGCCGTCGGGTGTCCCCGACTGCCCAATACTCGTATAATAGTATAATAATAATGATGGTTATTTTGGAGAAATTTAAATAAATAGTAAATAGCAACTCTGGCTCTAACAAGATATATGTATAAAATTGATCGATTTGCGATCTTTAGTGGGGTTCAGTAAACGGTTTGAAACAATTTGCTTAAATATATATGCTTAAACTGATTAGCTAATTAAATTAAATCGGTTTGCCACGCCCCCAGTGGGCATATGCAAAAAATACTTGGGCTATCTAATCATGATTATTAATTTGGAAAAATAGAAATAAATAGCGATCAGAAAAGTGAATTTGAAATTTGAGATACGGATTTGCGTCCCCAAGATAGATAGATTTAATCGATTTGCCACGTCTTCAGTAACTGATTAAATTAAATCGGTTTGCCACGCCCCCAGTGGGCATACCCAAGAAATATTTGCGCTATCTTTAGAGGAGATCGTCAGCAGACTGTCGAAGAAACCTTATGCATCTAGCTTTAGAACCGAGGGAGATAAGTCGATTCGATCGAGTTGCCCAAAAACGCATCACACTTTATCTGATATATATATTTCAACTTTCAATATACTCTTTTCGCCTGGTGAACGAGTACGAAAAGATACTCAAAGACAATCTGTGGCAATCTGCCACATGCCGCATGCCACAGCGGCCGCTCGTCTGCGCCTCGTTATTGCCTCGGCTAATTAATGATGCAGCTGGCGCTGGCCTAACAAGCTGCCCCAAACTCTCGCGCAGATACGCTCCAAGATATTCGCGCGCCCAGCTCCGATGCGCAATCTGAACGCTTCGATAGGCGCTACGCCTGCCGCGGCCACGCCCACTCGCCGCCTGATTTTGAGCTTTTCCCAATTGCAATCAAGCTACTTATAGAAGGGGGCGTGGCGCTGCCTCGGCCTCTTCTGCTTTTGCTTTGCGTGGAGCTGGTTCTTCTTTTTCAGTGAGGTCCTCACCCACTATAAATAACTGGGAGGAATACAAAACACAAGTCCAGACTCTAGGCACTAGTCAAACTAAAAGATACCCTGTGTTGGTGTTGAAAGTTTGGCTAAAAAAGTAATCTTCATGAAAATCGGTCGAGTTATGGCAAATTGCGGCAAGTTTGATAGTTTTTGATCCACATGGAAATTACAGGGTATGCAATACCGCAGCAACCGAAATATTTGTTATACAAAAACATTTATACCAACTTTGATAGCTTTAGCCCTTAAAAGCTACGAGACATGTTATATAAACCATATTTTAATATCGATATTTATCGATTTTAATAATAAGCGGCTTATGGAAAACTTAATTTTATTTTTTAATTTTCAAGTCTCAGCTGGATAGGCTCAAAATCATTATACCCTCATTTTTATACTTGCAATGGCTACAGGGTATTAAGAAAAACTATTGAATAGCCTTTGCTATTATCTGCAAATCTCAAAGCTCTGAACGAGCATGTTATTTAGTAGCTATAATAACTATATTTCAAAACACAATCAATTTGAACCCGACTCAAATTATTGTCTGCAGCAGTTGGCAGCTCTGACCCTATAAAGTGAAAAAGCTATAAAACTGCGAATCGAATCGATAAAAAGTTATTTAAACAACGATATACACTCTTAGGTTTCCTATTTGGATTTTAGTGTAAGGAGCGATATTATATATTTATATTAAATATTTGTTATGCATTATTAACCAAGCTAAACTCAAAGTTTTATTTATATATTTTCTATTTATATTGCCATTTTCTTTTGTCCGATCACTTGGGATCACTTGTTGCACAGCTTTCAGAATAGTTTTCGCAGAAAAGAAATACAAAAGAGATCTGATCTGCGCGGATTTGCATACGAAAGATATTAGAGCCTGCAGACAAAGATCCAAAAATAGCTATCAAAAGCATATTTTGTGATTTGTGATCTGTCGGTATTTTTTGTTTCTCCTTTTTTTTTTTTTGCAAAATACCTAAAACTGAAATCAATTTCAAAATGTAATCTGCTTTGCCCTTCATTTGGGTTACATTTTTTCCAGCTTATTCGATGATATAATTCACAAGCAACAAAGGGCATAACGATAACAAAAACGTTGATGATAAAACATGATGATGATGATGATGATGCTGTTCATAATCATAGTTAAGATGTTTCTAAATATATTTGGCAAAAAACAAATACTGTTGGCTTTAAATAGCTTTAAGTCACAGCGCAAAATGTAATACCGCAACGAATCGATTGGAAATGGGAGATGGGTTGCCAGCTTTTTTCTCTCTCTTTTTTTTTTTGTTTTTTTTTTTATTATTTTGTATATATTTTTATTTTTGATTTTCTATCGAATTGACAAATGTCAACGAACAGATTGCCGCCCCAAAACAAAACAGAAAAGCCGAACAAAAGCCGCCAGACATTCGAAAATTGTATTGTTACAAATATGTTGTTGGCAACAAAAGTGAGCGAAAGAACGAGAAGGGGAGCTCGTGTTTTGTTCTTCTCTCTCTTGGACACACACACACACACCTGTCGTCTGTGGCTTTATCAAAGTCGTACGGTACTTTAAATTTACAAAACAACCAAAATCAAGACCAAAATATGTCTTGTATAAAGCCCCAAAAGAAGTTTTGGCCCAAAGTTCAGATGTCAGCTGAGACAAAATCAATACAGAAATCGATTGCCTAAAGAACTGCTGCTTCCTCTTCTCTCGTTTTTTTTTTTTTTGATTTGTGTCGGCATTTTTAGTTTGTGGTATTTTATTTATGTTTTTCTTTACGCTTCACCGTTAAGCTAACTGCACATCTGCTTTGTCCGCTTATTGGCGCTTATTGTTTTAGTTGATCTCTGACATGATTTGTTTTTCTTCGGCGACCTCGGGCCCCAAATGTTTTAATTATAGCCCACAAATGTGAACTCTGTCGCGCTGATATTCAACATTCGATTGGCCTGACAGCCGCACTTTTTTTGTTTTTAATTTATTTCGGGTACTGCGCGTAATTAATATTCCAGACACCTCTTTGTCTCAGTATCAAACTGGGGATTTGGTTAAGAATAGAGCTTAATGAGCCGCATTTTCCACACGATTAGTAGCTAAATCCAATTGCAATTGCCCGCCGGATTTTCACGGCTCATTACTTAAAGGCAGCCTTGGAACTTGCGCTGTTCTTAGGCTACACTCTGAGAAAAAATTCAGCATTTTGTACTTAAATCAAGCATTGCATTAAATTCTGCACTTTATCTAAGCGATTTTTAATATACTTGATTACAGAATTTTTGTTTTTATGTTTTTGTTTGAGTCGATCGTAGCTAAAAATAATAAATTAAATATTTAAAGAATTCTATACCACTCGTAATTGGATTTAGAATGGGCTTTTTTCTCCAAGTATACAGCTAGCAAATTTGGCATGTAGTTTTCTCACAGTTAAAACCATTTGTAAACTTTGTTTTATTGACAGTTTTGTTGTCTTTCAACCCACACAGCTGTAAAGCGGTTAAAAACAAATTATTCACCTATTCGAATAAATGCTCTTTTGATTCCGAAACTCTTGAAATATTTGACTACTTGATTGCTTTGCTCAAAAAGTGTGAGAAAATAATATAGCGCTGATCAATTTTCAATTTCTATGGATTGTGAACCGTTCTCTGAGTGGGCGGTTTTGCAGTTGCGGTAACAAAATCAATTGAAAACTTTCTTAAACAGTAGCAACAGTATCGATAAGATCAGTAAGTAAATGTAAATAAAAAGAGCACAGTCTTCAATTACAAGGTTCCGTTCTGCGTAGCAGAGAAGTTGGCTTTTAATTTAATACCATTTGTTAAACCCTCAGGTTGTGTTCTCTTGACGAGCGAACTTGCATTTGTTTTTGTTCTTATTTGTTTACTTGAGCCAAAAAGTCTTAAATACTTCAAATATGTCAAAATACTAAAAATAAAATCTTTTGACTTTGTAGCTAGTCTGGAAGATATATTTATTTAATTTAATTTACTCTTCATATTGTAAACGTAAAATTTATTAGTTAAAATTGTAATATATTCTTATTAATATTATTGTAAAAAATCGTACAAATACTTTATGAAGTAATTTTGTTTATTAACTATTTTCATATTGTAAATATAAAATTACATACTTATTATTGTAATATTAATTTTTTATTGTGACTGATTCGTACAAATACTTTATGAAATAATTTTGTTTATTATATTCTTAAACGTAAAAACAGAGGCAAGATTTGGCTAAGTTGGCAGCGCTCTTTGACTCAGCGGCAGTTCCGCCGCAGCCGGTACAGTTGTGTTGCAATTCGACTAATGAATTGATGACACAATTGCCTTGCTGAGCAGAGTGGCCGGATTAGGCAGCTTTTGGTCTGGGATTGGGAGTTGGAGAGGAAGCTGGCAGCCTGGAAACCGTTTTAATGGACCATCAAACGCAACAGCGGCAGCCTCCTAATCATTGTTTATGTTTATGACGACTAACTCAAGCACCACCAGGTAGCCACCAGTTGCTGCTGCTTGCTGCATGTGGCAAGTGGCAAGCATTACGCACACTCTCGAGAGGCGTGTGTGTGTGTGTGTGTGTGTGTGTGTGTGTCCAGTCAGTTCTCCCAGTGCGGCCGCCCATGCAAGTGAAATTTATGCAAATGGCTTTTGCAATTCGCCTGCATTGGGCTTTTGCGCAATTACCTGAGCAACTGGCCAAATGCTGCGTCACCTGCTGTGTGGCATTCGATTGAACTCAAGTGTGCCAGTTACGCCGGACAGCGCGGCACTCCGGCTGCGAACACGTGACAAACGCCAGCGGGCGGGCGAACTGAAATTGAAAAGCGTTTGAAATTGAAATGCGCCTCCAGCAGCAGCAGCAGCAACAATCGACAACAACAACAACAACAACAGCTGCCAACGAGGCATGCAAATAACAAGAACAAGAAAATACTTGCCAACTTGCTCAATTGTGGGTGGCGTTTGTCTCTCGCATGTGCTTGGGCCGCGGCACAGTGGTGCACATGAATAAAAACTTAAACAAAAAATATTTGAAGCCAAAAACACGCAACAAAAATTATGCGCAAAAAAAACTGTAGAAATTCCAATAAACTCTATTTTAAATTTTCAAATGAGCGAATGGGAACAACGAGAACAAATAAAAGTCAACTTTTCTCAACTTACGTACAAAAAGTTAAAATTATAACTCAGGCGGAGTTTGACTGAAACAAAGAAAATATGATGGTTAAAATAAACTAGAAGAGAAAAACATAAAAGTCAGATTGAAGAAGGCAACCGCTAATCAGTTTTTAATCAAAAATGGAAAGAAGAATTCCTCTGCTCTCTCGCGCAGAAATCTGAAGTAGCTTATTGATATTATCGAGACTGCTAGTTGTAAGAAATTTGCCCGCTGCTTGCAATTGATTTTCGAGCAGTGTGCGAGGGCAGGCAACGGCATTTGTGCAATTGCGGCATGCAAATTGTGGCAAGCTGATGTGTCAACATCTCGAGGCCTGCGTTCCAATAGAGTTTGCGCCCCGTCAGCCCCCAGTTGGAGCAATGGACGCGACAAGGCTTTTCCTTCTGCTACGTACCGCTAATCGGCGCGTAGCATTCAAAACTCGCACCGGATGAATGGGGCTGGGCTGGAAATTGGAAATGGGGCTGTAGATGGAAGCGATACGCACGCCCGACGCAGGTGACCGACATCGAGATGCAACGTGACGTGAGAAAAGCCCCTGGAAAAGAATCTTATACACAGCTAGGCATTGTTTTGATATTGCCTGCACACGGGGCGTTGCAAATAATAATGATGATGATGAGGAGGAGTAGGAATGCCGAAACGAGAGCTTTTTAATGTTTATTAAATAAATATTGAATAATGCAGTTGAACACGCATGCAAGCATGGATACAAAAAGAAAAAAAAATTTAAAGATAGCACAAAACAAAAAGAAATTCCATTTAATACATCAGCAACTGGGAACGCATCTCATGGGACTTGTTTGGCTGGAGCGCTTAAAAATTTTATGTACTCGTTATTGTTACCCTTATTTGTTTTCGTTGTTCTTGCTCTGCACTTTGGGCTGATCAATCTTTATGGCCTGGCTCCACACAATGGCTTTCGATGGACAAGATGCGTATTAAAATTTACGACCCCAAATTGTTAAACGAAACTGCGTTTTGGGCGAGTGAGATCTTAAGATTGGAGTAATGCACCTCGTTGGTGGCAACACTGGCAGCTGGCTGGCAGGCTAATCGTTGTTGTTGATGGCAACTCGTTACCTCGTACTCGTTGCGTTGTTCGCGTTTTTTTTGCACTTGGTTTCGTACTCGTTACTCGTTACTCTTAACTCGTTGCTTCGTACTCGTTGTTTGTGTGAATTGTTAGTATTACTCGTCGCTTTTTACTCGTTGCTTTTAACTCGTTATTTTGCATTCGTTATTTTGTTCGTACTCGTTGCTTCGCTCTCGTTGATTGTGTATTGTTAGTATTACTCGTCGCTTTTTACTCGTTGGTTTTAACTCGCTGTTTACTCGCTGCTTGATAATCGTGGCTTAAAATCCGGTCGCTTCCTACTCGTTACTCGCTTCTCGTCGCTCATAACGCATCTCATGTCGTGTCATCCTTGATTTAAAAATATAGCAGCACCGATAGCACCAATATGGTTACGAAAATGGCAATTTGCTTGGGCAGCACGTATTGGACGGCCGAATCGTTGTCGAAGGTGTAGTGGATGACGCCCCGCTTCGTCCTCAGCACCTTGCTCTCCAGCGGGGACTCCGAGATGCCGTCCCGCTCCAAAATGCACTCATGCATCAGATCGTCGGTCAACTGGATGTGAAATGGAAAGCAGTACATCCGGGCCGATTTGAGCTTAACGGTACGCTTGCCCCCGTCCCAGTCGAAGCAGACGTACTCGTTCACCTCGATCAGCTGAATGATCTGGCAGTCGTGCAGTTCCGATTCCTTGAGGGCGACCATCACGTAATCGAGGGACTCGGGCATGAAGAGGGCCATGCGATCCGTCTGCTTCATGAAGGTGTCCCGGAATTTTGTGTACGCGACCAGTGGGAATTTGCCCTTGCACCTCTGATGCATCATCTCCTTCGTTTCCTTCAAATATTTACAACGCTCGGGCATCTCGTAGGCCAGCTCGCCCTGCGCAAGTCCACCAGCCTGCTGTAGTTGATGCAGCAGCATCAGCAACGGCAGCAATCGCTTCAGCACCAGCATTAGCCCCAGTCCCAACATGAATTTGGTCTAAAATAATACATTTATATATGCACATACACCTGTGTATATATGTGTGTTTGGGGCCTGAACTGGTATAGGGTTGAAATTAAATATACCTACTGTCGAGAATTTTCCAGGCCCGATTGCTATGTGAGTTTTCACAAATCAAACTCTTGCCAATGTCTTATACCCTGTAGCAATTGCAAATTGCTGAAGACAAGGGGTGAACGGCCTGATATTATAAAGACAAATTATCGATCACTAAATAATAAAAAAAAAATAAATAAATTCTTATTTAAAAAAAAAAAAATATTTTAGCATATATAAACTAGCGATATATAATATATATATATCAATTATCGATTACAAATAAAACGGGTATAAATATATATTATAAATTTTAAATTTTAATTATAACTCTTGCATAACTATGACAGTGAGTACACCCTGTAATATTGCATCAAAATTAGTTTTTTCTTGGCTACAGGGTATCCCGAGTGAGATACTTTCGAGGCGTGCACTCTGACATGCCTTGTTACGATTTTGACTCATTCGGTTCGTGACTTCAACGTTGATTCAACTGCGAAATTCCAAAATGCCATTACTCACAAAGCCCAAGCGTTGATTTTGCCGCTTTAATTGTTTAATTATAGAAAATTATTTCAATTAAACTATCAGCTATCAGCGGGTGTGGGGCTCTGATTGTGATGGGGATGAGGGGAGGGATGGATAGACTCATTCTAACGATACAGTCCATGCCTGGGCTTCTCCTAGAGTCCGGCTAATGAGTGTCAAGAACGGACACGACATGACATGACACAACATGACCAAGTGTTGCAACTACATCAGCTGCAGCAGCAGCAGCAGCAACAGTTCTTTCTACATTTAAATACCCTAAACATGGGCTTCATTTATTTTGTCGATTTCTTTGCAACTTCAAAAATGTAAAAAAAAGATTGGTAAATTCGTAATTAATACAAAATTATTAAATTGTAGATCTACACTTGGCGAAATTTTATTGAACTACTTGGTACACTCTTTAAAATTTTATTTGTTTAAAAAAACTCTGTTTTGTTTTAACAGATGTCTTAAACAAATTTTAATTATTTCAGTTCTCTCTCTTACAAGCTAATTATTTCAAGAGTTTTTAATGGAATTTAATAATCATTTATTAAATTAAAATAATTAAATTAACAGTATTAGCAATTAAATAAAATGCATAACTTTTTTATTTTAATTGTTAATGAAAATAAATGTATATTTTAATTGATTTAAATATTTGTCTCAACTTTAAAGTAGATTTTAGCTTAGATCAAATATATTTAAATGTTGGAAATTATTTAAATTTATTTTTGACAGCAAGAGCATTTAAACTTCGGCTAGCCAGAGACGCTGTGTCATCTCTCCCCTGTTAATATGATTTTAAATGGTCTGCGAGTTGCAGTAATTTCATGATTAATGCAACGGCATATTTAAATATCAATGTGGCAAATTGTTGGCCCCCGGCTTCATTTGCAAAGCCTCCCGCCCAAGTTCTTGCAGTCACCCGAGTCCAACAGATTGACTTTTCCGGGCTGCAAGCAGCCTCCGATTGATGTATCTCAGCAATCTCCACAATCTTGCTGAGCATATGATTGCATAATCCGCTTGTCACATTGCGAACGGCATTGAATATGCAACTAGCTGCATTAATGCCATTTACAGTTGCCTGCATTGATGGCGTTGGGAGTAAAAAAAAAGAAAATACAAAGCGCTTGATAAAGCTGAAGTTGGGTGTTTTATTTTGAAATGAAACGAAATATTGTTTATTAATATTCGAGTGTTAAAATTGCAATATTAAGATAATATATAATATTATATAATGCCAAAACCACTTGGGAATTATACCGGCAATGACAGCTTTTAAAGCAATTTATGCACTGAGATGATAAACCACGAGACCTGCCTTCAAAATGTCTCTGTTGAATGCAGCTCTGTAGTTGCTGTCATCTTGTATTAAAGTGTGTAATTAATTGTAAATTTTATGTGAGTGTCAACAGAGATTCATTCACGACAGCTACAACTAAGGAGCACCACCGAGCACCACCGAGCACCACCCGTTGCGTTTGTGCGCGCATTTTATTAAGCAATTTATTAAGTTATTGATTCTGTCTGAGAATTGGGATGGAACTTAATTAATTTCGTATTTCTAAATCCGACAGCAGCAGCAAAACAATCACAACAAAAACAAAATACACGACAGCATTTAACTTAACGGCATTTTGTGTGTGTGTGTGTGCGTGTGTTTGTTGTGTTTTGTGTGTGTCATTTGTTTATTTACATTTATTTATGCATTTTGTCGATGAAAACAAATTAATTTATCGATTTTGTCATTAATGGGATTTCCTTCCAACGACATTTTGTTTATTTTCGTCTGTTGTTTTTTCTTCAATTTTTCAGTTAACTTGTCTGGAGAGTGCCTGTGGCTAACATGACTTTGTGAACAGGTTGGTAACTACAACGATACTCTTTCTTTGTTCTGCTTTTTCCAATAAATATTCTATGGCAACAAATATCTATATAAATAAATACAAATAGCAATAATATGGAATTTCTTGTATGTATATAAAATAATAAAAATAAAAAAAAGATAATCTATATAAAAACAAACTAATTTATTTAATAACAAAAATAGTTGCATAAGAATAAAATCCTAATATTACATAAATTATCATTGATTGAGACAACTTGATGTCATGTCTGGGTTCATTAGCCTGTGAGTGTATTCGCCTTGGCGACTTTTTGAAACTTAAAAATGTTCTTGCTTGCTTGCTTGTGCTTCTCTGCTTCTCCCACCCCCTCTCCCTCTCGCCAGCGCTCCCTCTTTGGTTGCTTCTTTTGTTTGTTTGTTTGTTTGTTATGCCCCGCCACAGGTGGCAATTGCCATGCGCATCAACAATTTCCAGGCGGTCAGGCACCTGCAGCAACTCCGCCCCCACCCCCTTGCACCTTGGGGTGGGGGGCAGAGCTCTGCCAAATTTGAGCTGGGCTGTCGATCGGAAGTTGGTTCACCATTTACGACAACTGTCAACGTTCTCCATATTAATTATGAGTTTTGTTATTTTTGATGTCTTTTCGTTTGTTTTTCGTACACTGAGTCAAAAGCCGCTCCAAGTCTGTGCACTTCCTGTGCCCCTGGCTGCCTCTAGGCCCCGCTCCCAGCTCCCCGCCGTCCTGCCCCCCCCCCCCCCCCCCCACTTGGAAATTGTGTCACGCGACGCGTATCAAAATTAGTTCGCAGAGCTCCAGTCGAGACGGCGGGCTACGTACTCGGAATGGGAATCGTTGTAGGCATCGAAATTGGCATCGGCATCGAAATCGGCATCGGCATCGAAGCGGGCAGCGCACTCAATATGCGCACATTGTGCCAGTTACTTTGAGGTTCCCCTGAAACTCATAATCAATGTCTGATCACATATTGCTTTTGTACGCACTCGCCTGGGCTATTGCACTTGACTTTGTGTACCCTGTAATGCGTGTGAAGTGCTGTTTAACTGACCTTTATGTAAAATGTCTCAGTGCCTAAAAGATTGTAAAATTCTTACATATAAAGTATTTTAATTTATTTTCATTTGTACTTGACTGTAAAACTGTATTTCATATTGTCAGTATGAGCTAGGGTATTTTTTAGTCGCGCACCTTTTGGCTGCCTCGCTTTTCGTTTGTTTTTCCACGCGACCTTCCGCTTGTCGACGCGAGGAGTTCGTTGTTTTTTTAGCCAGCGGCGGCAAATTTTTGTTGATTGATACGGCGAAACTGCTGAAAGCACCGTTAAACTTTTGCCATTGCTTTGACACCTGACATTTGACATCTGACACATGGGACATGACACCCGATGCTCGGGGTATTTTTTGGCTGTTTTCTAGAGTTGTTTGTTGAAATTCTTGGCTCATTAATCGTTCGCAATTAAGCGCCACTTTATATCAAATTCACACTTTTTATTTTCATTGTTGTTGTTGCTGTTGCTGTTGCTGTTGCTGTTGTTATTGACTCTTGATTGTTTGCTGTCGCAGCATCGGCTTGGCCCTTTGTGCCGCAGCACAGCCGATTGATTTGTTGCCCGTCTGCGGCACGTGTTCAGCGCTCGCTCAGCGCTCGCTCAGCGCCTCGGGTCGACAGTTTCACATTGAGCTTGGGCGCTAAAAGTTGGTCAGGCCTTTGTGAAACAAAGGATGGCCGAGCTGGGGGCCAAAACACGCACGACGGCGGAGAAAAACAGTTAGAAAATATTGAATTCTGAATTTTAAATTGATTTTTGTAAGAGAAGTCGAAATTTTCTAGCTTTGACAAAGAAATACATAGAGAAAAATGGTGAGCAAGGGAGGGAGAGAGACCTAGTGAGAAAACAGGCTAGAGAAACGGAGAGACTAACAAAGGAAATTGACAACATTGCAGAAACGAGAAAAGAATTATGTTGGATTCAAGTAACGATGTACGAAGGACAACAACAAGTTAAAGGTAAATTAGAAATCATGCAAATAAGAAATTAAAAAAATGTAAAATTTTTTATGAAAAGAAAATAAAAGTTTAAGAAGAGAAAATTACTAACACGTCACGTTTTTACTGTAATCTGCCAACAGACTGCGAGCGAAATTACAGTGAAAATCAAAAATAATTTATTCCTGAACGCAAAATCAAAAGACTTAGGCAACGAACTTGAATAATATATCGATGATACGAAAACCGGGGGAAATATTAGAAGAAAGCGAGAGTTAAAATAGTATATATATTGGTATTCCCTTAAGATTAAACAAAAACCAAATTTCTAGCAAATCAAATATATTATTTATATAAGGAAACGGCTAACAAACTGTTTATAAATGAAAACCAACAAACTTGGAAATTCCGGAAAGCGCGCATTTCAAGTAACATTCATTCAGGCCATATCCAAATCGAAAGATTTAGACAACGGAAAACTAAAGCATTTTCAACCAGTTTCCGAGCATTACGAATACTGCCCGAAACGACAAAGACCAAAAGCCAAATGGTGAAAAAATCTCAGCTGCCACCTGTTGCATGCGGCATCTTCTCAAGTTGGTTAGCCTGAAAGCTTTAGCCAGCTCCTTGCTTTCTTCCACAAGGCTCATAAATAACTGAAACGCTCTCTATCTATGCTACCGAATCAGTCGAATAGCCGCCGGCTCGCAGCGTCAGCGTCAGCGTCAGCGGCAGCGGCAGCGGCAGCAACTGCTGAATTATGATATGCAGCGAGTGCGAGTCGAAAATTCTCCAAGTGCGCCGCGTCTATATGCCTGACTACCTAACTGATTAGCTGACTGGCCAGCAACAACAACAACAACAATGGCCATTTGGGGTGGGCCTCGACGTAGACCTTCTGTGGAGTCGGGCGCGCCAGACGCAGTCGCAGTCGCACTTTTAATCTGGTTCTGGGCGCTGAGCGCATTAATTATGCGTTTTCAAGCAGCAAATACTATTTTTTTTTCCTCTTTTTTTGGCGTGCATAGCTGCTCTTCGTTGTTGTTGTTGCTGTTGCTTGAGATTCTTGGCACGAGTTGGTTAATTAATTTAATTAATGTTTTTCAAAAGCGACGGCGGCGCTGCCGTTGACGCCGCTGATGAGTTCGTTCGAGCATTTTGTTTGCCCCCCTTCCCTCTGCTCGTTCGTTTCTAACGGTAGCACGAATGCTTCAAGCTAAAGCTACCAAAGAGAAAAAAATCTAACACACACACACACAGACACACAACTAGCTGCAGTTCACATAATACACTCTGCTGTAATTTCCATATAATTATTCAAATTTCTTTTCGATTTCGATCGCTTTTGCAATTAAAGTCAATTTTTGAACATTTTTTTGCATTTGATTTCATTTCGAATAACCAAATCTTTGGTTTAATTAAAATTTATGAAACTAGCATACAGCTATATCTTCCAAAAAAGAAAAGAAAAGAACTTGTGCCTCTTCTTCTTCGTCTTTTACTTGGTCAGCTAATGAAATTCGTTTGAATTTCCTGCCAATAAAAGATGTCACAACATGTTTTTCAATTCAACTTTTTATCGATCATATCGTTTCCTATCTTCTGTTGCATAATGTGGCACACAGTGCGTGTGAAAAGTATACGTCGCCATCTAGACGCAGCCTACCCCCAGCTGAGCCCAAGTGAAAATTCATTTCAATCTTGCGATCGTTATCCGTCCCGCGCTGAAAGTGATAATCAAATTAAAGAAAGCAGCTTGATGCCAGCGCCAGAATGCAGCAGGTTATCCCAGCCGGGTCAAATCGCCGGGGTCAGCCGATGCTCTGCGGGCCGTGGCAGCTCTCTCATTAGCGGAGTGGGTAAAAGTTCCAAAAACCACAAATGCTTCAACTAGTTGTGAGTATTTAATTTATCACAATGTATTTAATAATCCCAATGTAAGCGTACATTATTAATTTTTTATATAACAACATTTTAACATTTAGCAGAATAATACATAAAATAATAGTACTAAGTTTGTGTTATTAGTATTATTATTTATAATATTAGTAATTAAGTGATCATTATTTCTGTTTCAACTATATTACTATTTATTATTGTTTTTATTATTATATTTGTACTATGAATATCATTATTATTTTTATATTTTCAGCATATACCATCCCATTTTTATAGCTACTTAATTATTAAATTTAAAATTATCACTAGCTACTCTACTCGTGTTTAGTTTTCTGTATAAAGAAATTATTAAATATATATATTTGTATTATTTAGTATAATTTATACAAATTTTAATTATGTTGACTTATTTATCACATTATAGAAAAGAGTGTAGGAAATATATGTATCGGATATATTTATGAACAAATTCAAATATTAAAGTCCTTTCACAGACCCTGCGATAAGCCAAATATAATTTTAACTCATGCCCCAAGGAAACTTTTGCTCCCAGGGAGGAGTTTTGGTTTATTTAACCACATTCAAAGTTGTTGTGTCGAAAATCGCCATAAGAGTATTTTGAAAGCCATACTAATTGTAGTTATCATTAACTAATGCAATTTTCATGTACCAGATTATCATAAAAAACAATCAATAGTTGTTTAAAATAAAAACTTCAAGTTTGAATTAATACCAAGAGCTGCAGCTGAGCTAGCCGCAAATATTCACAGGCCCCTTCCCCCAATTTGCGGAACATCAAATTTGCGCAGATTTGCCAAGTTGAAGGCCAAAATGTGCGCATTGTGCAACCGATTGCGGCACAAAAAACATTGATGCAGCAAATTTAATTTGTTACCCATGGGCAAAGAAGGAGGAGCTGGGGGGGGGGGGAGGCAGCAGAAATGCCAGCCGGCAGCGCGCAGTAGCGTTTGTCGCACTGCCAACGCCAACGCTGACGCTGACGTCGCTGCCGCGGCTGCTGCTGTTGCATTTGTATTGATTTATGCGCAGGCGGCAACTTCAAAGGCGCCACAGCGACAAGAGGCACGACTATCGACTGGGATTGGGCCTGGGGACTGGGGACTGGGGACTGCAGATGGGGGCTTGGTATTGGGTCTTGCGATTTGCGGATGCCACTGCAAATGGCTTATGATATGCAGCCGCAGTGCCACGGAGCGTATGCGTAATATGCCAAGGCTATGTTTTCGAGTGTGGCAAACGGGGAGCCGGGCAGCGGGGCATGCCCCATGATTAACTACATAGAACACGCTCGACATGGGCAGATACACCGCTACAGAGCATTGACACTAGCATCATTATCAGCAGGTTGTAGCCACGTGGGGGGGGGGAGAAAGGGGGGGGGGGCAGCAGTTAGAGCCCATTTGGTGAGCGACTATTGACAGCCGCAGTTAACAAGCGCTTTAGGAAATTTATCTTTCAAGCATCATAAATCATAAAAACAAAAACAACAGCAACCAAACTAAGAAGAAAAACAAGTAAGAGTGTGTTGGGCGCATGCTAGACTAGCAGTTACCCTGCAGACAGCTCCCAACCTCTATTCAAATGCAAAATACATAAAATGTTATTATATTAAAAACCATTTTACACACACTTTAAAATATGGTTTGTTAAATAACTTCTTCATCAAAATCAAATCAAAATCCACAAAGAAACAAGGAACAACTCAACCAAAAATAATCGAAGTTATTTCATAAGTTTTAAATACAAATTCATATCTGATTTTGTAAATTTTACATACAAGTTGAAAATAGGTAAATTATTTAAAGATAATTTCTGCTTCAAAAACTTAAAATATATGCCGCCTGGTAAATATATCAACTCAGCTATCCTTTATCTTTATGTACTAGGCCAGCCTTTTAGCTATTCGATATGCCCACTTCCAACTAATGCATACAGGGTATGCAAAATCTAAGAAAAACAAAAACTGACGACGTCTTAGCTTAAAAGTTATATAACTTTTTGGATTCTGCTGCACAATTAGTGGGCGCTTGGTGAAGGGGGGAGACTTGGGCAGAGGGGGGGGGGGCAAGAATCGCGCACTTGCCATGCTTGCTGACTTAATTACCCAACTGAGACTTGTTCTCCTCTCCACCTGCCCCCCTCGCCCTCTCTCCCGCCTGTCCCTCGCTTATGCTTAATAATTACCTGAGGTAAGACTCATGTGTTTTTTTTTTTTTGCTTAACTTAGTTCCTCATATGCCACAGCAGCTGCTGCTTCAGTTTTCTGGCTGTTCTTCTTTATATTCTTATTTCTTGTATTCCTTTGTTTTGACTGATTAAGAAAATGATGAAAATGCAGCCAAGCGTCCAAAATGTTGCTGATAAACAACAACAATTACAACTAAATATGCGCAGCGAGTGTGTGCAGTCAATAAAACCAAAAGAATATATTTATACTAGTGCATAAGATATAAAGGTGTATATATACATACACAAGAGTATTATAAAGAATATTTATGTAATTGCTATATATTTATTATACCCTTAAAGAAAAATCAACTATTTTCCGGTTGCCGAACTTCAAATAACTCTGCAGATGTAATGAAAGTATGCGCTATATACTTTAATTAATTAATTTGAATACCATCTGCAAGGTATAAAAAATATCAGGCTTCTAGCAAAATTTATATATATGCATATATAAACAATTCTTATTTTATCGTTAAACTGTTTTTAAAACCGTAATCAAAATGGTAAACATCATGAAAATCGGTTCAGTTTTGACAAAGTTGTGGGACTTTAAAGTCTAGCATGTGTGGATTTGGGAGCTTTACTTGTCTAAATTTTTGTAAATTTTGGCATGATTTTTGACTGAAAAATCGACAACTTCAGAATCACTTATAAAGTTGCGTTTTATGCTAATTTTGGTACGCGCAATCGATTAAAAATAAAATTTCGCGATTCTAAATATTGAAAAAAAGATGTTTTCCAAAATAAGTAAGGGGGGAGTAAAGGATTTTTTTTGGAAAAAAAAATGGGAAAAAAATTATTTTCAAATATTCATTAAATTTAAATACAGAATCAATCTATGGGTCAAACAACGATGAAAATGGTAAACATCATGGAAATCGGTTCAGTTTTGACAAAGTTGTGGGACTTTAAAGTCTAGCATGTGTGGATTTGGGAGCTTTACTTGTCTAAATTTTTGTAAATTTTGGTATGATTTTTGACGGAAAAATCGACACCCTCAGAGTCACTTTTAAAGTTGTGTTTTATACTAATTTTGATACCCGCAATCGATTAAAAATACAATTTCGCGATTCTAAATTTAGAAAAAAAATTTTTTCCAAAATAAGTAAGGGGGGAGTAAAGGATTTTTTTGGAAAAAAAAATGGAAAAAAAATTATTTTCAAATATACATTAAATTTAAATACAGAATCAATCTATGGGTCAAACCATGATCAAAATGGTAAACATCATGAAAATCGGTTCAGTTTTGCCAAACTTATGCCATTTTCAAAGTTATAATTTGGAAACTACATTCTTGTAAATTTTGCCATGACTTTTGACAGAAAGTGCAATATTCGGTAATACCAAATTTGGCATATAATTTATTCTCTGCGATTTGATTACAATATCGGGGCCTAAAATGTAATTCTCTAGCAGCTAGTCCAAAATCGAGGCGTTTATAAAGACAGACAGACGGACCTAGGCTAGATGGGCCCGGCATCGGTTGATGCTGACCTGTCCCTTTCTCGCTCGACGCTTTCTCTGCTTCGCCTCGCTTCTCCACGTGCTTTGCCATCGCAATTGATCAATTGGAAAATTGCGCAGCTCGACTCGAGTCGAGTGCAATTAATTTAGCCTTCGCATCGGCCCCACCATTTTGCACAGGCAGTCGTATATAGCGATAGATATGAGCGACATCCAATCATAATTCAGCGCCTTATCGCATTCGTGCGCATCTCCAGTTTTGCTAGCTGCCACAGGCCGCGGGCTGTGGCAAGTTGCGGCTGACCGTAAACTTGCGACAAAATGTCGCGTGCTCTCTAAACTGCAGTTATGCAACTTTACAATGCCTGACAGCGCGCTGTTGTCGCGGCCATAAAACCGAGAGCTTTATGATCTGCAGCGCTTGTCTATCGGTCTATCGGTCTGTCGCTGTTATCGCTATCGATAGAAAAGCCCATCGTTGCTGGCACTTGACAAATTGCTGGCTGAGAAGCGCGCACAACAGCTAAAAAAAACGAGTAGAGTAAGAAAAAGAGTCGACAGTGCCCGACTAGAAGATACCCTAAACACTGTCCTTACATACATTTCAACTTAAAACTGTGTTTTTTTTATATGTTATGCATAGAAACCCTAGTCTTGAAATCGAGTTTTATCGGTGTAGCAGAATCTGTAATTTCTATCTATCTAAAAGTTGATGCCTCTGGCTTTTAAAGTTCGTCCTGCTCAAGAATATATATACTTTATGCGGTCGGAGGTGCTTCCCTCTGCCGGTTGCAAACATTTGCACAAGGCCATTATTCGCTTTTTGGCCGTTTGCAATGGGTTCAGGTTTGGACTTGACTTTTAGAGTTTCTAGGTCACATGCCACATGCGGCACATGCCACGAGCCACGAGCCACGAGCCAGCTAACTGCGTGGGTGTTAAATTATAGCCGCAGGCGCGACAGACGCGACCCGAGCTTGCAACGCGCGCTGATGGACGTGGCGGCAGCATTCTCGCATCAATGTCAACTGGTTGTTGGCCCGCGGCGGAGCGGCTTCTAGTTGCGGCCGGAGAACAGCCCGCCCCCTCCCGTTTAATAATTGTATTTTGCGCAGCTATTTGGTGGGCGTGTCGCGGTTTGACACTCGGTGGCGTATACTTAATGCCGGGCATTTATTCAACTCGTCCGCCGCATAATTTGGCAACAGGAGAAAACCGAACGCAAACGGCAACAAATTCAAAGTCAAAGCCAATGCCAAAGTCAATAAAACGTTGCAGCCACTGCGGCAACTGCAACATTGGCGGCAAAGATGAGAGACGATGGGAGACGATGAGCTCCGAAGAGCTCCGATCACCGCCAGCTAAATTAGTTGTCATGGGAATTTATTGTGCCATTTGTGCCCAGCAAACAGAATCGAATTCACTGCGCCACACACACACACACACACACACACACCCCGAGTTGTGCGAGGCGTGTGTGGATTATCAACAACTCCGAAGCAAAGAGGCACGGGAAAAATCCAAGCACGAAGCACGAGATACAAATAAAGCACGCTTTGAGAACTTTCAGTATTAAATCCCTCCACTCTAAGAACCAACACTGCAATTTCATAAAAAAAAGTCAATTGTTTCTCTCAAGGTTCGAACCCATACCCACATCTACGCAGGTTTTGGTTCGAACCTTGCCTTTCAATTTAAAAGAAGATTATTTTATTATTGTATATACTAAATAAACATATTATCGCTGCGATACGACAGGCATTTAATTTTGCAACGGTATTTTAATACCCTGTACCCACTTATAATGGATCAAAAGCTTGTACTGTTACTATTTAAAGTAAGGAACATGATTATAAAGCCTAATCCATCAACCTAACTATTTTTATATATCACAGACTATATAAATATACACTACATTTATACAATAGCCAAGGATTCGAACCTTGATATTCAATATAAAATAAAATTTAAGAAATTCACAAAATCAATTAATATCGTTTATTTTCGTGTTTTCATTTCAATATTTTGCAGAGTTTCTCTTTCTACAAAATAAGGAACCTGAGCTAAGCTTTGCAATTATATTTGTATCTATAAATTAAATTATTTACAAAAATGTAAAATTGTATTTGTATTTTATTCTCGTGCTTTTAGCTTTGGTTTCGCGTGAGGCACGCTGCCGTCGCCAGGTGCCACATTTTGATGCAGTCAAGTGTGAGCGACTCCCAGACTGTGTGACTACTGCAGCAGCCATCAGCCCCACTGGCCTCCCCTTGCCGCCCCCTGCCGCCCCCCGCCAGCAGATCATGCGCATGATTAGCCGGCAAAGTGGCAACGAACCAAGTTCTCAGCCGAAGTCTTCGCTGCTGCTGCTGCGGCTGCTTCTGCTTCTTGCTACTTGCTGCTGCTGCTGTTTTTTGCTGCCCCACTGCCAATTTGTATTAGAGTTTAATTATGCAAATAACGCGAGATGCGCAGATTCTCAGCCTTTGCTTTCTAACTGTCAACTGTCACACGAAAGAATTTTCTACTGCGTTTTTTCCTATACCCTTGCAGCTGGGTATTCAAATACTGTCTGCAAATAACAAAGAGATTTCTGAATATTCAAATATTTATCAAATATTTAATGTATATTTTTTTAAATATAGAATATTTTGTATTTTTAATTGTGTTACGCAAGGGAGACCTAAAAAGTCTATATATATATAATTGTAAGTATTTGTAATTATAAGTTGACAATTATGAATTTGTGTGTGAAAAACCTCTTTTAAGGAAAATTAAGGAAAATATATCAGCAACATCAATATATATACTATATAATCTATCCTCCCTCCAAGTCTGTTTATGTCTGGAAGGGTATTAAAACTTCGTACCCCCCAAGATAACTGTTCTTTCTTGTTTATTTTTGAAGTTTTCGTTTTTTCAGAGATTATTTTTTCGCTTTTCGTGTGTGGCTTTTGCACATTTGTCTCGGGGCGCCCATCAGCTCATCTTCGGCTGGACTCTCTGCCGGGGCTGTCGTCGCCATCATCGTAATCTATTATTAAAATGCCATTAGAGCGGAGCTGCAGCCGTCCCAACGGCAATCGCAATTATTGAATGTAGATGTTGTATATCTGTATATGTGTATGTATATGTATGTAAATATATTTTGCAGAATTTCATACATCATAATTCCGGGCAACCAGTCGAAGAGATCATATTTCAAAGCGCAGATTTGATAGAAAGCCAGGCCTCATAAATGCTGTTCAAATATTTGGCGCGAGCAGATCGCGTGTCCCCACGGCGATACAGTTTGCGCAAATTTCCTATACCCTAACAAAAGGGTATTGACATATTTAAGTGCAGCATAATATGGACGGGTGTCCATATACCCATATGTCCGCCATAGAAATAATCGACTTAAGTTAAAAAAAAAGAAGCTTAAATCTATTTTTCTTGCAAAACTATTTTTATTATTTTATTAATCTGATTACTAATAAAGTCATCTATATCACATAGCTACTATAGGAACAATTAATTTTGAATGATTAAGAAAATATTTCCAGAGTGTTTTTATGAGACTTCTTATATATCTTCTTCATATATTTATATAAAAACAGCATATATAGACATACAAGTGTATTTAATTTTCGGCGCTTTCCCTCTCAGCTTTTCTCTGTGGCTCGCTTTATTTGTCGTGTTTGTGTAAACCAATTAATGTGTGGCCCAAGCGGCTTCGTTTAGCCAAATTAAGACTTTGCATAATCGAGCGCCAAAAAAGCAGAAAAAAGAAAACGAAACCAATGGCAAAAAAGGGGTTTGCATACCACAAAAATTCATAAGCCATTAAATACAATTAAGTTTTCAGCATTTTCCAACCTCGCTCACAACGCTCTCCCCTTCGCCCGCTCTCGTTAGTTGCCTGGCGAAATTAACAGTTCATTAGCCAAAGATCTGGCAAACATTTTGCTTCTTGCTGGCAATTACTTTGCCCCCTTTGGGCCAACCCCGGGGGCAGCTTTGATGATGTGTGTTTTGCCACAGACACCTTTGACAAATCGCCCGAGCCCCGCCCCCCTCCCTGGCACTCCGCTCCTAAAAGCTCAGCTGACACAACTATCGAAAGCCGTTATATAAATCTTTTCGCACCGTCCATTCGAGCTGTGAAACTGGCCCCAGGTCAAATGGGATGGTTTTGTCTATTTATTTTTTTCTTCGGCTGATTGCAATTTGTTGTCCCATGATCGATTAGTTTGCTCTGAAATCAACACGCTGGGTTCGCAAATTATTACTGTTAAAATGCCATATCGTAATACTCGGGTGCAGGCTTTTGAGTGGTCCTCCATGGTCAGTTTGACAGATGTCAATCGCTTCATCAATCTCCTAATCTAATTTTCAATTTTGATTTCCCCAATTTAATTTTTTTTATGTTTTAAGTAACGAAATTCTATACATTTAGATATCCATTTATATATATTATGTCCTATAATTTTTATACTTTATTTAAGAATTATTTTTTAAAATTATAAATAGAACTTCTCAACTGCTTTTCTTTGAAGCTGTCATGATTTGTTTTTCTTTTTTCAATATGCAAGTACTTTTTCGTCCTCCATTGTCTATTATTTGCTTCCCTTGAGCTGCTTTGTTTATAAACACATTCCCTTTTTATGGCCATTTTGGTTTCTTGGCATTTGGCTCAGCATTCTTTCGAGAATAGAGCCGCATTAAGATGGATAGATTCCAAATTTATTTTATTATTGAAACCCAGTCGAACTTATTCAAATCGAGGCATTCAGCGCGTGTCCATTAAAAGTGCATTAGATTTGCATAAAAATCGCGAAGAACGCCGCAGAGCCAAATAATTTAGATGGCGCAATAAAAACAATCGAGGCGAGACCAGAGCCCAGAAAATATCCAAATATGCGTAAATCTATAACAATATTTGTTTATAAATATGCATGGCGAAAATTTGCATAAACGTCGAGATCAAAATGCGTATAAATTGATCAGTTGAGCTCAGCCGATGAAAGGGCATTTCAGAGAAAAGCAACTGTAAACTAATCTGGATTAACTAAAGATATGTGAGGCATTTATAAATATGCATATGTGACATTCCCGTTTGTATCTCGCATCTGGTATCTAGTATCTTCTATCTTGTATCTCGTTGTCTTATTGGCCGGCGTCGCGGGCGGGGGCGTCGACAAACATGGCCCTGTTGCATACCAACAGGCGCTCGCCGGCTCCGGGCCAACTACTGTTGCGGGCCGGGCCTAATTGGCATGCGTTGTGGGCCGCTGCCGGTCGAGCGTTCTGTCTGTCTTGCCTGTCAGTCCAGGAATTTGTGCGCCCAAATTGGCAGCTATTGTGGCTGGAGGAGCCTGACCTACTTAGGCGCCAGTGCGCCTTTTGGCTTAAATCCAAAAACAGTCAACGCAATGCGCGGCAGTTTGTTTGCGTGCGTGTGTGTATATAAATATATGTATGTACATATATGCATTAATGTATCTGGCAGATACTCTTTTGTTGTTGTTGCCCATCTTCTGATGCCTTGCTGACAAATTATCATACGCAGCACTCGTTCTCACTCTCCCGCTCTCGCTCTCACACACTCTCTCTCTCTCTCTCTGTCCCTCCTCGCTGTGGGAAGAGCTTCGCCCAAAAAGGCTTTCATATTGCATTTGCTGTGCCTGGCGCTGTCCGCTTGCGAGCGTTTAACTGATAATTGATTGATTTATTGCTTTATTGTTTGCTAAATAAGCCACAAAAAACACAACAGCAACAGCAACAACAATGCAATGCACAAAGCAAAACGAAACGAGACGAAATAAAGCAAAACAAAGCAAAAAACTAAATCGCAACGCATCCAATCGAAATCGAATCGAATCGAGTCGAGTCGAGTCGAATCGATCTTTAAAACGCCTCAAAGGAGATAAAGCCAAGACAAAAAACAATTCTATTTTGGTGTAGCGCTGGTTCAATACCCTAGAAATCGTTCTCTCTCCCTCTCTTATATACTCTTCATCCCTTACTTCTTTATTGCTCTCCCTCTTTACATTTATCTCCTTTATTTATACTAAATCTAGTTATTGTTTTCTTCCTCTCTCTCTGGGTTATCGTTGCTCTCACTCTTTCTTATCACTTGTTTATCACATATTCCGATATATTCTTTCTTTATAAATTTGACAAAACAAACATTTGCACCATTTCAAGATGCCCTTCCTTGAATATCGTATGATTACAGGGTATACGAAACAAGAACCCGCGCTGTACTTGGCGCTACTCTTTAAGACAAACTCAAACATGTCATGTTTTGGGGTTTCGGGCGAGGGGTGCTCGAGGGTTTGGGGGGAGGGGGTTAAATGTTGCCGGCAGTTATGGCCAGATAAGTTAAGGTCTCTCTTTTTGCAGCGTTGACGCGCCGAAGGACATGAAATGTCGACTGGCAATCCTGTCTTATCTACCTGTCGCCAGTCAAAACTGCAACAATAAACAAAAATCGTACGACATGAACTGCGATTTGAAGAAGAATTATGCGATCAACTTGGAGATATTTAAATCCCAACTAGGACTTACATTTAACCTTAAATAGTTACTTGAGGATATCTTAAGGAGAAGAATTTCTAGGACAGTTTTATATTTATATTTAATCGATAGTACCTTTAGACTAATTTCAATATAAATATAAATAATATTCATTTTCATAATAAATTGCAAATATGTATAAAAAAAAGCTATATATAGAAAATAATAAACAAAATATATTTTTGTTTAATATCATAAAAAAACGTTATTAAAAAGCGAATATTAACTCACAAATTTTTCAACTAATAATTTAAATTTTCTGATATTGCTTTCTCATAAGTTGTCTACTTTAAATACAAAATAACTCTACAAATATTAGGCAAGATAGATAAATGTAAAAAACTAAAGGAATTAAATAACTAATTGAAATGCGCTCGGAATTACAACAGCATCTAATTGGGTGAGAAGCGTATTGTGTAAGAAACTTATGTATATACTGATATTAAAATTGCCAATTGCTGCTATCGGCCATATCCGATATGCTAAGTGTTTTGGCCATTACGTGACTGCTGCGCACTGTTGCAAGCGGCCATAAGTGTGGCATCGATTTGCATTGAGCTTGCAGCTTGACTCAGTTGCATACCAAATGGCCGTGTTCATTGGCTCATTAACAACAGTTAAGGTTCGGAACGAGCAATTATACAAGCGACGAATTGCAAATCGAGCACCACCTGCAGACACAAAGATACTCAGATACTCAGATACTCAGATACTCGGATACTCGGACACAAAGATACAAAATTGATTTGCGTTTGATTGGAATTAAATGCTTTTTATATAAACACACCGGAACTGCGCGCATAATCATGCAAATGTGTCGCCCAGCCCGCAATGAGATGCGGCAAATGGTAATTTATAATGCGGCCCCCCTCTTAGAGCCCCTCTTTGATCCACCCCCCCTTTGGGGCACACAAGAGAAATGTGCATTAAATTGAAATTGAGCCAATTTCTTAGGCAAATCGGCATGCTAATGACTTGGCCAACACTCGCACACACACACACACATCCTGTCACAGATGCGGAAGCAACAGCTGATGCACACACACACACACACACACTTCGAACGGATGTGCGGAAGTTGCAATATGCGATATTAAAATGCAATTAAACAAATAATAAAATCAAACAGCGCGCGTAAATTATAAACAAATGAGCTGCAATTCATGAAAGCGTTGGGGGGGGGGGGGGTTAGGGGTGAGTGGAGTGGGGGCGGGTGGGGAAGGGGTGCAGCGATTGCCGTTTGCCTGCATCATTGCTTATGCATACGGCGCATTTGGTATTTGTGTAAACAAGCATTTTAATACCTCAATCAAAATAAATTGACAAGAGGCAAGCAAAAAAAAAGCAAGCAAAATGAAAAGAGTGTGCGTAAAGCTAAAAAAAATCGACGAAATGGAAGAAGCTGCTGCGGATAGCCGAAGTTTGAATACACTCTTATCTAACATTATTTGGTATACAACAAGATTATTTATTTTTACATTTGATTTTATTTTTACCAACAATTTTAAGCAAAAAATCTTGGGCTTGTATCGTAAATGATATAGTTTATTTTCAAATTTCTTGGCATTCATAGTCTTAATTTTGTTAGCCCTTATAAATATTAATATAGCTGTTATTGTTATAAAATTAATAATTTATTTGTAATATATTGATAAAATTTTAATAGGTGATATAAATCAGACTGTATTTGCTTGAAGTAAATTAAAATATTAAATAGCATTTATATTGTTTTAAAAATTGTTTATTAAATATTTTATATTTAAAAAAAGCGATAAAAATCGATTGCAAAACCTGTTCTTATTTAATACAAAACGAAAGCAACGTGTAAAAGTGAGCGATAAATATAACAAATATATATTTATCACATATTAATCCATCGCTTCCTTCTTTCTTACGTCGCACATTTCGTGGCAAGTTTGAAGTACCCCGGGCCATGTGCAAAGTGTATCGAAAACACATGCATATACAAAATAAAGCGAGAAGTGGCCGGCAATTTGGTCAAGTGGAGCCAGAGCCAGGCTGCAGGTTGGTAGCTGGTGCCAATTTGATGGCCATCACTTGGACCGACTGTCAAACGCATGCCAACAACAGTTTAGTGCAACAATTAGCAACACATTTTCGCCAAAGTGCCACAGACAGAGGGAGCCAGCCGAACAGCGAGACGACACAGACAGACAGACAGACGGACAGACAGACATACAGACGGACAGACAGACAGTCGGGACTGCCGGGACAGATGGACATTCACTCAGCCAGGCAGTCGGCCAAGTGGCATCAGCAGAACCAGAACTACGAGTAGCCCCCGTACCCCTCCCCGTACCCCTGGCCACGGCCAGTCCTCTGTCTGGCTAAGTGCCTGGTTGCCCGGTTGGTTCTTAATCAAGCGTTAATTTGCTGGCCAAGAGACAAGCTCGATTTTCTGCAACACTGTTGCCAGCCGTCTGCAATTGAACCTGCATTTGGCTAGAGGTTTTCTTTTTCCTATTCCTATTCTTCTGCAGACGGTCACATATCAAAATTGCACACAACTGCACCGCCAGTCAGATATGTTGCTAAAAATATTGGCTAGATACTGCAGAAACTGTGAAATTATCAATAACAAATTGCCTAAAATACTTCTCTCATAAATCTCTCATAATAAAGAATATTTTTTACATCTGTCTGAACGTTCGCTCAGAGTCTATCAAGAAACGATTTTAGAAACTCTTGAAAGTACTTAAATCAGTTTAAATCATCATTTGATGTCTAAAGTTAACGATATGAATATTTTTTAAATAATAAAATTTGACTTTTAATCCTCTTTTTATCATAACATTTAAATTTACAAACCCGAAAACGGAAAACAATTTAATCAGCAATAAGTAGTTAAAAATTAGTCTGAAAAGAATTAAATAATATGTTCATCATTTGACAATAATTTTATTAAATCATGTATATTTTGTCTACTGCAAATTAGATAAGTTAACCGAGATTCAGAATTAACAACATTTTAAATTTACTAAAGCTAAATGCAGCTGTAAAAAAGGTTAAAAAATTCAATTCAATTCAATTCTTTAGTTAATTAAATGCACAAAATTAATAAATTAAAATTAAAAGAGAGTTTGGAAGGTGTTCTTAAAAATAGTTTACAAATGTTGGTTAATACTTATATAATAATTATACTTTTAATTAGAGGTTTACAGAAAGGGTATACAAAATTTAGAAAAGACGTTGGGGTATAAAAAGTGGTTTAAACATAAAGTTAAAGAAGTTTGAAGAAAACTTAAAGAGAGTAAATTATAAATAATAATCAATAAATTTGCTTAAGGAGGAGGAAGCGGACCGAAGTAGGCAACTGCGAGTCTTTTTTATTTTATTAGTATTATTAGTCAACATTTATTCCGAGACCCCTGAACAGGTTCGATCCAGCGATTTCAGCATCCGGGACGTCGCTAATTGGGTGCGAAGTACAGCTCCTCGAGGAGGTCAGGATTTTGTGGGCCGATTGGACGCGCTTGTTGCATGCATTTGTCGCCCCTGTCGGTTGCATGCCACATGGCTGCAGCTCGCCGTGTCCCATTTCGTTTTCTTGCTGTTGTTGCGAAAACCTGCAAATTGAATTTATCGCCAGAGCGATCAGCGCTTTAGGATAAGATTCGAGCAAAGACGAAATCTTTTCACAGTCATTAGTATAATCATGGATTGTGTTAGATTTTGCATTTAATTTGATAGTGTAACGCTCGTAAAATTAATTAAAAACTGGGCCTAGGGTGTCAACGAGAGAAAGGGAGCTCCAGCCAGAAGCAGCTCTTGGGCAGGTTCAACAACCTGATAATTTGCTGCTGCTGCGGCTGCGACTGCGGCTGCGGCTGCGGCTGCGGCTGCTATCATATCAGCATATAAAACGCCCAACAAAAAGCACATAATTTGTATGCAATTTGAATTGAAATGTTTTTGCAGAACATTTAACAAATATACAACGAAATAGCCAAGAATCAGGGAGACGAGAAGATAGACAGATCGCCAGCCAGATAGAAAGACGTCAGCGTTGAGGCACTTAAGCTAAACACAAGCCAAGGCGAGTGAAAAAAACAAATATATCGGTAAAAGATAATAAATTTTATGACAAGCTTTTGTTCAATTTATTGTTATTATTATTTTTTCGGATATCTGACGAATATTTTGAGTGCGAGCGACGGCTGCTGTTGAACAATAAAAATCAGGACTATTGTCTGGCAATCTAAGTCAATACACTCCACACACAGCACACAATGGGCCGAAGAAAACCAGAAATCCGACTGATCATCTGTCAGTATGCGAGTGTGTGCGAGTGTGTGTGTGTTGTGTGCGCCACACGTTGACAATTAAAACCGTTACCAAATAGTTGACTAGTTTAGCGAGCAGCTTTTGTTCCAAATCCGCCTCATTATTATTTTATTTTTTATCTTTATTGTTTTTCTTCACATTTTTTTCGCAAATTGAGCGGCAATTTTATGATTGTTGTTGCTTTTCGTTTCGTATTTTATTTATTTTTTTTGATTTTAACTTTGATTTGCATTTGTCTCCATTATCAAACGGCGAAAGAAAGTCTAGCTAAATCGCTGCAATTATTCATAATGGTCTCGCTTATCATAACATCATACGTAATCTAATTTAAATGTATTATAATCAAGGCGACTAGGTACCAGAACCAGTTCCAGTTCCTATGAGTGTCTCAAATTCACACAACTCCCAAGTGCTTAAGATAATATTGCATGTGCTTTAGTTAATGTGTTCACAGCTTGGAACTAGTTCTAGTTCCAGTCATAAGCTGTAGTTACAGTCTAACTAATGACCTTGTAAACCGAGTGGTAAATTACCTAGTTCCAGATCCAGTTCCATAATGAAATCAGACATCAAATCTGATCTAATTGCAGTTCCGTTCGTGAGCTGAAATATTTTAGTGCACTAATTAAATAAAAATCAAAATTTAATTCCATTAGTCATGAACTAGATTTTATTTCTAAATCTCATCGTATAAAAAAATAAGAAAACAAATTAAGGAAATTGCAGTTACAATAATATTAAGAATATTATACAATAAACTTATATTCTTAATATACTCCCGACAAGTCTGCCACAAATATCTCTTCTAGCATATATTGCAGACTGATTTTACATCGTTCTGATTTTACATCGTTCTCATTTTACATCGTTCTGCCAAAGTCCAAAGTCCGAAGTCCCCTCCAATCAAGCTCCTCCGCTCCTCCGCTCCTCCGCTCCTCTGCTCCTCCGCTCCTCCGCTCCTCGGCTCTTTTGCCTCCCGCTCTTCAGATCCTCCGCTCCTCTGCTCTCTCCTCTCTGCACTTTTGCCTCCTCCTTTCAGTTCCTCTGCTCTTCCGCCCCCTTTTTGCGTATTTTTTTCTTCTTGTTCACCTATTGGTCATCGTTATCAGAAAGATATTTATGGGTCTCACATGATTCGAATGGAATTTCGACGCTCAACGGCATTAACTTCACGCCAACAACCAAATCAGCCGATGCTAATATTTGGCCCAATAAATTAGTAGCTCTTTAGTGTTCGACTCGATTATGCAAAACTTCTTCTGTCCATAGTTCTCAGTCGGGGATTGATGTCTCGTTTGACAATCTGATCTAATCTGCTTAATCCGCGCTAATCAGCTGCGATTGACATCGCTGAATTTTTAATCAGTTTTGATTTCGCTGTCAAAATATTATTACTTTTGTTTTGGGGAATACAAAAAAAAAAAGGAAAAAAATTAGAAAAGAAATGGAGCTTCTCCTAGCCTCAACATCCACATATGCAATAGCCTCTAATACAAAAAAAAAGAAAAACTTGATCCTCAACAAAAATACCTCTTTAAATTCCACCTGCACCTCAAAACATTTGCATAGTTAATTTGTCAAACTTTCTATCGGTCAGGGCACCTTTCACTTAGACGGTTGACAAGACAAGAGAACGACTGAGCTGAACTGGATTGAACCTTTAAAATGAACTCAAATTATCGCCCATAAATATCAATATAAAGCAAGTGTTTAAAGTAGCCAAAGATCGTGAGAAAGGCTGGCGGCCAAGCCCCCGCCAAATTCATTATTGATGTTTCCAAATATTGTCGCTCTCTCTCTAACTCTCAGAGCACCTCTCCTTCTTTCTCCTCTTCTTCTTCTAGTTGACAATGAACTGCAGTTAGCCCAAAATTTGAACTCGAAACACAATCCCCAAAAGATTCTTTCATTCATTCACACTTCGAATGGGGCGCTTTCGGGCGCAATTAAGATACATAAATTGCCTTGAATATATCTATTCCAATTGGAATTCAAGCATTTTCAGCTCCAACTCATTTCAATGCTTAAGGCGGGACCGGCAACTCAAGCCCTAAACTGGAACAAAATCTGAAGCTAGCCGTCACCATCCATCGCTTCATCTTAGAAAAGACCTCCTGCAGATCAGAAAGAAGTTACACCCGCACCTACGACCAGAAATACAAAGTTGTAAATTGGTTGAATTACTATTTTAAATTATTTCAAATAAATGAGAAGCATTTAAAAGCCAAAAGCCTAAGCAACTGGTTACAACTAAACAAACGGCTGATTAAAGATAAAAAAGGAATACAAAGTCAAATCACGGATTATGTAAAATTGTTGCTGCAAAACTTTTGCAAGTCGCCAAACTCAAACATCGTATTTATTTCCAACAAAAAAAAGGAATTAAATGAACTTTGCCGAGGCCAAAACAGTGTCCGCGGAGAGATTTCACGTGAATAAATAAGAAGATAAAAAATGATTAATTCGCAGTTAAATAAATAAGAAACGCATCCTTTTCAGGCGGTAAGTTTACAATCTACTTTACAAGTCACCATTAATAGGCTGCTTTTGTAGAAATATTGCAAAAGTTCGAACATGAATTCAGTCGCCAATGCTGATTAAATAGAAATCAGATGGGGATCCTTGCAAAATATCCAAGTAGATTCTCAGCTTTATTAGCAAAAAAAATAAGACGATAAAAGCAGGAGACAAAACCACAGTGGGTGATAACTCCCATTCCAAATGTTTACTGCAACTCAGTAAGACTCAATTGAGAGCAACGATGATAATGATGATAAGAGCGAGAAATATGGTACTCAAAAAAAAAAAAAAAAAAATTTAAATTTCCATGTCGTCTGATTCTTGGCGAAGACACAGAATTCGACTAGGGATACGAAAGGCCTCTGGAGGGATTTTAATCCTGAGAATTCGAATCCCATCGAATGTTTCAGGAAACACAGAACAAGTTCTGATTAAAGAAAAAAGTTGCAAATAAGTAAAATAAGTAAAATTAGAAAAAAAGAAAAAAAATAAAAAATAGAAAATTAGAAGAAAAAAAAAAGAAAAAAAAAGACGAGACTAAGCTCGTTGAGGCCCGGAGGCAGACTGAGTATGAAGGCAATTGTCGAGCCTTTTATAGGGAATCCGATTGACAGGAACTGCTGTTAAACAAATGTTAGGATTCCATAATTTTATTTCAATTGACACTTACGCAAGTTAAAAGTATTTGCTGCCCTGTTGCTATGTAAACTTCAGATGTCACTTGCGTCAATTTTGGCGGGAAATTCAAATAGAAATGTTCAGAAACAATTAATGCTGATGCATAGATTAAGTCTGTCAATTGATAATGGGATATCCTGTGTTTATATTTTTAATACATAATTAAATATTGTAAACTTAAATGAGACTCAAAACAGCCGCATTTTTCCAAATTTAAATAATAAATTTTCATAATATAAGGGAATATATTTCAAAATTATAAAAAAATATTCCTAGAGAAAAGCGATTTACAACAGTGTAGAAATTTAGGGCGGAAACATGGATAGTATTTTCATTTCGATATTTGACAATCGCTAAACTCTTAGGCTACTATTAACAGGCTGAATTGATTAAGTTTTGATTAAGTTGTCTGCGGGCCTTGGGATTGAGGCGTCTCAACAACGCCTCGCCCAGTTAACAAACGTGCCGCCCATTTATAATCGATTGATAGGTGTGAAAAATGTCTTTTGGCTCCAAAAGAGACAAAAAAAAAGCTACTCAAGAGTGAGAAATGTTTTGATTTCGAACAAACAAACGCCACAGGAGTCGCACAGCAGCTGAATAACTATCCGAAGCGCTCTCGACTCGAAGTCTTCTTTTGGGGCCCCCTTTCAAAAATATTCAAATTTCGTTGGGAGTTTTGAAATACGAACGTGTATTTATTAGCGATTAAGTATCAAACATAAATATACATAGACCGAAGTGGACAGACGGACAGACAGTAGGGGCCGGAACGCTTGGCTCTGCTCTATTCGTGGCTTGTTCTATTCTGTTCTATTCGGCTCTGTTCTGGGAGTCGGGGAGTTGATACTTCAACTGCCGGCATAGATTAGAATTAGGAATTTACTGTGAAATTATGCAAATCGTTGCTAACAAATTTCCGAAAGTGTCAAAAGCCACTAAGAACTATGAAAAACACGGGTATCGTTCATACGAATCGGATGGGGTCGAACATATTGATTGGCCTCTTCTAGAGATGGGCTAAATATGGGGTAAATCTCACGGACACGCACGCCTTTCAAATTATATTTTTAATTAGTTTCCTATTTGAAAAAAGAGCCAATATAAAATTCCAAATAATTCCTATTTTAATAATATTAATAAGTAAAATAAAATAAACTAATAAAACAGTAATAAGGATAATATAATAATTCAAAATTTGTATTATAAATAATATTTGTTTCTTTAATTAGTTTAATTTTTTGAAGCAAACAATTACTTATATTTATAGAAAATTCAACTATTTTTTTCTATTATTGTTTTAAATAATTTGTAGTTCATTTTAATTATTACATTTAGATTTTTTTTTCCAAAATTTGAATATAATTTGCAATAATTTGTTAGCATTTTGTTAAATATTTCACGAGTTTCAATTGAATTGAATTTGTTGCTGCTCAATCACGGCGTGTCCCAGCTCTAGATGGAACTGAGGCCAGGTGGAGCAGGTGGAGCACTAGGAAACTGATATCTTTATCTGCTGCGTCTCGTTAGCGGCGCAACGAAAACTTATTAGACAGTGGAAGGTGTGAAAAGCCGAAGAAACAACAACAACGACGAAAGGTGAATGTAAACAGTGAAGAGTGAATCGTGAATTGTGACTCTTCATTCGTTTTTCGGCTCTCGGTTCTCGGTTCTCGATTGGCGCGCGCTAAAGTTCAACACTCGTCGTCGTCCGCAGATGAATCAATTGAAATGCAAATGTCGCAGCAGTCGATAAAATAATATTTGAATACAGAATGACAAATCGTTGAATTATGAACGGCATGTATGCACAAGACAGCACCTGCTGCCCCTGCCCCTGCCCCCCGCCCCCCTTCCCATTAAGATTTATAATGAAGGGTCATGCAGACATTCTTAAACCGGGCTCTGTTGCTCCACAGGCAGATGCCCTATAATCTCCCGAAATTGAGTTTGAGAATTGAGGCATACCCTGTGAAATTGACAATTTCATTTAAGCTAAAGCTAAAACTAAAGCTAAAGCTAAAGATTTTCATTTTAATTAAATTGACTCGAACACAAAAGCTATCAATTATTAACCCCGTCTAGTCATAAAAATTGACATTTTTATGGGTCTCTAAAAACACCTAAATATGGCGAAAGAAGTTTTGGCAAAGCAGAACTTGTTTATTGTGATACACTCAAAAAAAAAAATATATATATATATATATAAATAAAAAATAAAAACTATAAATTTTAATGTTTTTCTATTTTTAATAAACTGTATTTTAGATTTTTAAAAAAATATTAAAACGCAAAATTTGTTCTTTAAAAAAGAATCAAATTTTTTCAAAGTTAGATTTCTTAAAAAATGTTTAAACTTTTGGCTTTTGGCCTTAGGGCGATTCTTAATTTCTTTATATTTATTTGTTCTACTTGATAACTAATTCTTTTATTATTTGAAACTATTCCACATATTCCACACATAACTTAAAGCTTTATCCACGCGTCTTTGTCTAGGGTATATTGGGTGTATTGTTTGGGCCATTTGCTTCGCTTTTGTTAGCTCTGGAGTTCTATGCTGGTTTTGTTTTGTTTTTCTCAAATGTATTGAGAGATATTTGGCTTGCGTGCTTGGAAAAGAGAAAGGAATCTTGAATCTCCGAGCGGCACAAGTCATAATAGATAGATATACATATGTAGATGGATGGGTAAATGTTGTGTGGCTGGATGAGTGGATGGTTAGTTGCTCGCCCAGGCGAGCGACTCGAGCTTGTGTGGAAAGATGCGGCAACAGTTTTTTGCAGGTGTTGTTGCCAGTTGTTGTTGCTGCCCGACTTGACATATGCAACAAGCTGTCCAAAGCAAGGCCAGCAACTGGCTGCAATAAAAAGCAGAGTTGCCGCAGTCGTTGCTGCTGCTGTGGCCATGGCCAAGGTCCATGGCTGGCACGACAGCAGCAGCAGCAGCAGCAGCAGCAGCAACTAACGAGGCACGTTGCCAGCGAGGCGGCCGTGCGGCAAGTAGTTGCCATCTCTGTGTGTGTGTGTGAGTGTATCTAACAGTTAACTATGCAAACATATATGGCTAATATGATGCGATGCTGGGCAAGGCGAACACACGTGGCGTATGCGCAATGTGTGTCGCTAATTAGATTGCAGCAGCAACAACAACCATTGCAACTGCAACAGCAGCAACTTCTGCTGCTGCTGCTGCTTCTCGAGTTGGCTCGTAAATTAGCGAAGCGACAGCAAAATGTTTTTGGCTGTTCTTTGTGGCCAGTTATTTCTGCGGCTCTCGCTCTCCTCTCATTCCCCCGCCGTTGCTGATAATCTATCGTCGTCTATCAACGCGCATCATGTTGCCAATGTTGCAATGTTGCTGCCGTTGTGCGTTACAGTTGCTGCTGCTGCAGCTGCGCCCCACCACGGCAATCATTCACTTTTAGCCAAGGCATAATAATAATATTTCAGCTAGTCGCAGTTGCCAGGCACGCGATTCATCTTGGCTCTATACGAGCGTGCTCCACCGAGAGCGGGGCCAAGGGGGGCGGGGGGCGGGGGGAAGCGGGTCTCTAAGAAGCATTGCATTTCGATTTAATCGAGTTCGCCGCTGTCGCCGCTGTCGCCGTTGCTGCTGCTGCTGCTGCTGCTGCTGCTGCGGCTGCTGCTGCTGCTGCTGCTGCTGCTGCGGCTGCTGCTGCTGCTGCTGCGGCTGCAGCTGATCTGATCTAAGTTGCATTTAATAATCGTCGTCGTCGTCTTCTTCTTCTCTTGCGGCCGCAACAAGTTTACAACAGGCAAAACAGGCTAAAGCAAGACAAAAAAAGAGAGAGCAACGAGCTGCTGACGTTCAAATACCCTTCTGTCAAATATTTCAAAAACCCAAAAAAAAAGTCTTGTTTCTTCGGTTCACAGTTCGAACTACCAATACACCAATATCACATTATTTTATTCCCATCTTCAGCACATTATTCCAAAATTTTAAACTCGTATCTAAAAAAAAAATATTTGATTTATTTTTTATAAGAAAGCATCTTTTTTTATTTTTATTATTATCTCTTAGCATATTCCCGTGAATTATTAATTACTAAAATTAAAACAAACCATCTCATCTGATTTTTTGGTTCAAGGTTCTTTTATTTGTTGAAAACTGCAATGATCAACTGCGATAGTATATATAATATATATATATGTATCTGACTCAAGAGCTACTAAGTTAGAACTTTAAATCAATTTTCAAGCGATTTATATTATAGTTGCCATATCATAGATTTGTCCGACTTCGCCAAACAGCTCTCATTGAGATAGCTTTCAAGGTGCGACATATATACAATTTATAAATAGCTAGAGGCGTTTGCCGCGTCTTCTTAATGAGTTACATATTCCATAAAAAACAGATATGAGCCCCTGTTAGTGTAGATAATAAAAATGCAGCTCGAGAACATTGTTGTTGCTGTTGTGGCTGTTGTTGCTATTGCTGCTGTCAACGTCAAAGTCATGGCAAATGCGTTGCTGTTGCTGCTGCTGTTGCGCCTACATTCATATTTCAGCAATTAAAAATCTAATTGACAAATACTTGAAAGACAACGTGCAGGCAGCCGGAGCCAACGGGCAACGGGCAACGGGCAACGGGCAACTGCAGCTGCTCCACATGCAATACGAGCAACACTCGCAACAATCTCCAGCAGCAACAGCAGCAGCTGCAGCTACATTAGCAACATTAGCAATTGCATTTCTCTGTTTTTGGCCGCATCTTGTTTTGATTTTTAACTGCCGTTTGCCAGCAGCAACAACAAGTTTTAATAACTTCATCAGCTGCATTAAGCGAAGGCCTTAACTTGGCTTTGACTCTGGCTTTTGGTCTAATGCGCTCTTGCTGAAGTCTGAACACTTGCCCCACCTCCCTCCCTTCGGCCCGGGGTGCAGTTGAGCCCAACTTAACGGCAAGCTGCGTGCAATGATTGGCCATTGAGGAGCGCAACAACAAAAACAACCACAAGAGGCGGCCACTTGGCCGCTTGGCCTAACAAGCAGGGCACGTGCCCTATTAAGCTTTGTGGTCAAAACCACTTGATGAATGCCTTCTGCCTATGGTTAAGGCTATAAACAAGTTATTAAGCTCTTTGTTGTTGCTGCTGCTGCTTAAGTACATTAATTATGCACACAAAGTTGTCATCAGCCGCTGCTGCTGCTCACTGGGTCACGACGGTGTGTGGGGGCGCTCAGCTGGACAGTAAAGACTCCGGTTGACGCACGGGGTGGGGGCCTGCGTGGGTGCAGCTAGAGATGTGCACCACAAAAATACTCATCGCTAAATTAAAAGTAAAAAAAGTGATCTTAAAACAGATAAAATCTAAATACACGAAAACAATAATGATAATAACAAATAAATAAAAATAAACTTTAATGAAGATAAAAATAAAAATAATAGGAATTAAAATTAAAATAGAAAAAATTTTTAACTAAACCAGTTGCCCCACAAATCAGCAGAACCAAAATTAATATTGCTCTCTCTCTCTCTCTCTCTCTCTCTCTCTCTCTCTCTCTCTCTCTCTCTGACCAATGGAAGGCAGCTATAATGAAAATTGGCTGAAAGCTTTTTTATTTAATTATTATTAATACTATTGTTATGAAAATTGTTTATAAGTCTTTTAGGCTTTTAACTTTTAATTGTTATATTTATATATATGACAGTCGATTTGTCAACCTATTATATACATTTTTTTTTATTTTTATTTTATCAATAAAAAATTGTTTACTTATATGTTTAATACTAAATGCATTCATATATTATTTCCCTTTCAAACCTAAAATAATGCAACGAGCTGAAAATTGTTGGCTTAATAAAATCAGAATTTCGTTTTATTTTTTGTTTTATAAAGCACAAGTGCAGAATTTAATTTGTGCAATAAATATAATTTTATGATTATGACATTGATTGCTAATTTCGCGAATGTTTGCCCGATAGTTCAAATCCCGACGTGATGTGGTTTCCATATGCAGGGAAACGTTTGGAGGGGAAACTCTGGAGTTTTTCTCACCTCTCTAACGAGGCGTTTGCCCACCTGGCGACGGCTTAATTACAGAAGCGTCGATAGGTTTTATTTGCGTTTATGCTAAACGCATTTCGGGGCAGTTCCTAGAACTAACAGCTCAGCTCGGCTAAGAGCGAACCAAAAAAACCATTTGTGGAGGCAGGGGGAGGCAGGGGGAGGCAGGGGGAGGGGGAGCGAGCTGGAGTGTTAAGACAATCGCTGAGCCGTGTAATATTTCGTTGAAAAGCTGAATGTTAATTTCCATACGCGTTTAATGTTTGTGCACCGCCCGCGAAGCGAAGAACTGAACGGAACGGAACTGTGAACCTGTGGAACGGAGGAACCGAGGAACCGAGGAACTGCGCAGCTGTGGGGGGTCTGTTTTGGGCTCATTTGGAATGCTGATGGACTCATTAGAAGCCGAGCAAAACAATTGCCATTTAGGGATTTGGGCACATAGATAGATGCCGGGGGATTAAGGATCAAGCGATAAGCACAAGTGAAAGTGGGAAAAGCGAGTGAAAAGAAAAAGGTGACAATTCGGGTTCAAGGGTCGAGGCGACAGGCGACAGCCAAATGACAGTCTGCCTGTGCGATAAGCGTGGAGTAGGGGCAGGCGGGGCGCACGCCGCCGACGAATGCTCTACCTGGAACGGGTCCTTCCTACCTGCACAGCAATAATAATAGGAATTATAGTAATTGTAATAATGCACATTTGCGCCTAGAAACCAACATCAGCGTGGGAATTTGTAGGCGAATCAGGATGCGCCAAGCAAAGGAAACGCGCTTGGCCACGCCCCCAAACGGGTTCGCATCTGTGCTGCAATAAAAATTCAAAATCGTTTCGTACCCAATTTATATTAATCTGCATAAGAACCAGAATAAATGTCAGTAACATTACCTAACAGTACCTAACAAATACATACTATACTATATAAATAAAATAAAAACATTCCCATTTGACCACGCTAGAATTTTGTTTAGCAAAGAAACAAAACTTGTATATAAAAAAGGTTATTTCTTTTAAATGCCAAAAATAAAATATAATCCCGCGATTCCAAAATATAAAATTTATTAAAAGAATTTCAAGAATATTTCTCAAATCAAGAATAATACATACTTTATTTAAGAATGTTTATGAAAACTTTACTATTTAATATTATTTGCTATTCTACTTTGGTAGAGTCGTATATAGTTTTTAAATAAAAAATGTAATTCTATTTGTATTTATAATTAAAATGACATTTGTTAGTTAAGACTTGTAACAATTACAGCTCCGAGTTTTCTGTATGTAATAATTTATTTGCTTGTTTTTATGTTCAGCAAGATTTCGCCGTAGTCAGAAAAAAAGTATTTATTTGTAGATCTCTTTTCTAGATGAAAATAACGTCGTATTATATAAATTGTTTGAATCTTAAAAGCACACAGATAAACTTAGCCAACTCTTGCGAGTTGCCACAAACGAAAGACTTAGGCAACGAACTTGCTCAAGACAATTTGTGAAGCGGCTGTTGTTGTTGCTTCTTGGCAACATGTCATATGCATGTTGTGTGTATCTATGCTGTGTGTGTGTGCAAGTACTCGCATGTAGCTGAGCAAGCTACGCGACGCATGTAACCGTGAAAATCCATTTTTCTTGTTCATTGACCAAAAACCTAAGAAGCAACAACAACAGCAGCAACAACTTGGCCTAGCATTTGGCTCTTTCACTTGGGCTCTCTTTCCGTTGCCGTGGCTTTTATTTTGTCTGTGATTAACGTTGTCTGCGACTGGCGTCTTTCAAGTCAGTCACGAGTTGTGCCCAGGCCCGTGTGTGTGTGCGCGTGTGTGTGTGTGCGCGTGTGTGTGAGCTGTACGTACGCGTGCTGCCGGCAACTATGACAATGGCAACAGCAGCAGCAACAACAACAACGGTAATCATAGTTTTAAGTTGGCCAACAAACAGGTGCCCTAATGTCAATAATGTTGCTGCCGTGCCTGCTGCTGCTGCCTGTTGCTGCCTGTTGCTGTTGTCGTTGTCATAACATATTGACAAATTGCCTACACATTTTGGCCACAATTTTCGTGTGCGGCACAGTCTTGTTAGCTACTGAAGCATGCCCCGATCAAGCGTTGACAACCAGAAGCAAAGCGCGCAACTCGCAGTTGACAATGGCAACAATTGACAAGCGGACAAACTGACTAACTGACTGACAAACTGACTGACTGCAATTGCTACTGGCAACTGAGCTGCCTTTTGGGCTAGGGCTGGGCGGGATGGGGCTCAGAATGCGGTTCATTCAAGCAGCGCATTGGCAACATCGCTTGTTGTCGTTGTTGTTGTTGTTGTTGCTGTAAGTACGATGCTGTAGTTGTTGCTACTGTCGGCAGGGTGGTTGTTGTTGCTGGTCGAATTGTTGCTCTTTTCGGTAAGATTGTTGTTGCTATTATGACTGTTGCTGCTGTATATACGATTGTTGTTGCTACTCTCAAATGTTGTTGCTGGTACGAATGTTGTTCTTGTGAGTGGAATTGTTGTTGCCAACTCGATTGTTGCTGGTCAGTTTGCTATTGTTGTTGTTGCGCTGCAAACATTAGCCATTGATGCTGCTGCTGCTGCAGCTGATTTGACTGACGATCAAGTTTTATTTCTTTCTTTTAAATTTTAAATACCCTTTTGGCGGAATCGGGTACTATATCGCTATATTTACATTATTGGAAATTGAGTTCTCGTACAAACAATCTTCTTCAAACTTGGCCAAATTTTTATTAATTTTATTATTAATATAATTAAAAGTATAAGAAAGAGTTACTTACTAATCTTAGGTTAGTTATAGAGTAATATCTGACAACTATATTGCAATTTGTCAGAAATTGAGTCAGGTTTCTTATAGAAACGCATTAATTTCCGACTTTTTATTTGCTGCCAATAAAATTTAATTTAAATGTAATGTCTTGTACTCAAATTCTTTCTGTTGTTTATATCTCGACTAAAACTCAGCTATTAGGAAATTTTCTTAAAATTACTAAATATACTTTATGTACTGTGTCATAGGAACAATTAGCTGCAAATAGATTTTAAGCATTAAAATCCCTTGTGTGGATAAAATTAGAATTATATTTTATATGCGCTTTATATGTCTGCAAAGTGTATTTAATTTTCGGCACGTCAAAGATAACTCTTTCTTCTGGTTTTAGTTTTTAGTTTGTTTTTTTTTTTAGAATTTTTTGGGCAGCAGAAATCGTGAGTTTTGTGCGGCTGTCGCTGATCGTGATTTGTTGATTTGTGCGATTGCCATTATTGCGGTTGTTGTTGTTGTTGTTGTTGCTGCTGTTGCTGTTGCCATGCGCACATATGTTGCTGCTGTTTTCATAATATTTTTGTTAATTGAGCCCTGCGACTTTTACGCAAATCCCATTTTCCATTTTCCCATTTCCCAAACCCCAAACAAAATTATACAACAAAGGAAACTCGAGAGAAAATTATGAGCTCACCTCGCCGTCCGTCTCCTGTTCCTTGTCTTGCCCAGCTCTTAAGATTAAGCAAATATTTGCAACAAAATTCGAATATTCGAAAATGGGCTGCGGAAGCTGATATCCAGCTAGAGTAGGGTGTGTGTGCGAGCAGGGTGTATCAAATTTCGGGCAACGCCACGATCGAAGACTAGTTGGAAACAGCACCTGTGCTGGGTTCCCACGTCGTCGGCACAGAAATGCGAATCAAATTGTGTTGATCGATAGGCGAAGATCAACTTTGCATTGCATTTCCATCAGACCGATGCACTGCGAGGAGGAGGGGGAGGATGTGGCGCAGGTAGACCGAGAGCCGGGCTCACCTGACGTTGTTGTTGCTATTGTTGCTGCTGGTGAGCAACCCTCGTGACAGATTTGTGATAGACAGCGCGAAGGGTGCACAACAACAACAACAAAGGCGGCTCGAAAGGGTTGCCCTGGGAATCCGAATCCGGGCCGCGACCTGAACCCAAACCTGTCTGCTGCCAGAGGAAACTCTTCCTTTGTCCTTTTGGCAAGTGGAGTGGAGTGGAGTGGAGTGGAGTGGGCGTGGGCAATAAATATATATTTTATGCCGCTTGTTTTGGGCTAGAAATAACGCCAAAAAAAGAATGAAATAACCCGAAAGAATGGCTGGAGAATGTGCGGCGCTTCCGCAGATGCTTTTGAAACGGAACGGAACGCCGCGAGATAATAAATAAATAGGGCCGCTATGGGAAACGGAAGTTCTCACTGAACGCTCACAATCAAACTTGCTCTGAGTTGGGGGAGTCGTTAGTTTAACGGAGCCGAGGGATCACAGCAAGCCTTTATGCTCTTGAATTATGCTTTACTCAGTAGTCTCAAACGTTTCACTGGCTGCTTACTCTAAACAACTCATTTGCGGCTTTTAATTCTTAGTTAAACCCTATTTAGATGCGACCACGTAAGGAATTTTTGACTTCTTTTATGTCTTTACCTTCGCAGTGTTTAATTTTGAAGCGTAAGAGCTTAATTTTTCTTAATTCCAGCTTTTATTCCATTTGTTTTGTGTAGCATTCTTAAGCGTTTCATTAACAGCTTATTAAATTAAAAATTAAAATTTGAATTTTGCAAAGTTTACTTAAAAATTTTACTACGAATTTTTGTTGGGTATGTATATATTTTGATTGAAAAGCTGCATAATTTTCTACTTAAATAAGATCAATAGAATGGATTGAGATAAGCTATAACTATATTGTGGAGCCCAAGCATTAAGAACGAATTCAAATTCCACGAATTGGCTTACCACAAAAAATGTAACTGAGAAGAATTTGCTTAATTTGAAGATTTAGCGAGTTCTCTTTCGAAACAGAAGCCCGTAAAAGCCCACGTAGTACCTAAAAGAAAGCCAATCCGAGGCTTCGGTATGCAAATTAAGGTGGCACCTCTCCCAAAAGCCGTCCATCAAAAGGGCTGGCGACCTTGCTGAATGTTAGGGGCCCAAACGTCAAAAAAAACGTTGAAAAAGTCGAAAAACGCAGATTGGGACCAATTAAAAATCTATAAACATTGTTAGCACAATGGGCCCAATAGGCCGCAGATAAAACAACGACAATGAATTCTGAATTTTAGGGTAATGGAAACGAAATGGCATCAAATCGATTCGAATCGAATAGATCGCTTTAAGAGCCGGCTCACAATGGGATTGCAAGGTGAGCGGGGCCGGAGTCGGGGGAGCTGCATTCATTAAAAGCCAATCAAATAAAATAAACTCATTGGCTTTCTATAGGGAATCCTAATTGGGCGGCAACAAAAAAATATATAAAATAGGAAAAGAAGACACTTAAAAAATGAATTCAATCAAGTTAAAGAGAAAAGAAAATCCACTGAATAAGACACAAGACAATAGACTAAAATATATATTGTCCATAATATTGAATGACGCATGCAAATTCTTTCAATATCCAAACCATAAAAAATAATCAATTTACATATTTGTCTTGGCCCCAAGCAAGAACAACGAAATACTCTCAGACTTTTATGTCACTCGAGGCATAAACCAACTGCAGCTGAGTCCATAAAAAGATGGCATAAAAAGGAGAAACCAGAACAAATGTTTTACAGCGAAATATAAAAACCAAAATCCGACTGGGTTTATGGTGGGAAAATTATATAAGAAATAAATTATATATATATATGTAGGTGAAGAGCTTTCAGACTACTCTAAATTGATTTTTAATTTCAGCTGACTGACACAAAAATTTCAAGTTCTAATTAAAGCTTACAAATGAAGCTGACACTAAACAGATTTTAAGATCTTCTCTGTGAATAGTATTCGGAGGCAAACTTACTTTATCGGCCAGAATCAAGGGGAACAATTGCAAATTGTATTGAACTCTCCCAGCTGATTTATCTGCATGCGCATTTGAGCTATGACACGTTGGCTATCCAACAATTGTGAATAGTTTCTCACTGATACATTGACCGCTCGCCAACCCGGTGGGACCCCAGTCCAAGAGGTAATGCAATACGGCAACGCACCTGCGTCACCGAGAGAGATTTCCATGAGTGAGTTCAGTTCCAAGTGCTTGAATGCTTCGGCTTAGTCTGCTGCTATGGGTCTGTGCACTGCGCGAAAAAGGCGTTGACTTAAAAATACTATGACTATTAATATTTTCCTTTTCAACTTGAAAGAAATTAAATCGAAAAATATTAAATAATTATTAATTATTAGAAATCAATTCAATAATTGCTTTTGGGTTGGGGCCACGGGTTTTTGGGCCAGTGTACATGCAGTGTGTTTGTTGTGCACTTTGCCGCTTTGGCGACCGTTATTTAATAAGGAAATTTAAAGTTTATATTTTCATTTGTGCGAATCGTGCAGCGCCCGGGCTGGCCGGGGGCCACTCCAGAGAATCGCGACTCGCGACTGGAGCCTCGTCTCAGGTGTCTGTGCGAGGCGCCAAATGGGCAGCGCGTATTTCATGCCGCACTCCACGCGGCACGCATACAAATTGCGCGAAATGCGAAATGCAAATGGCTCAAGCGAATGAGAATCGAGAGTCGAGTGTCGAGAGTCGCGAGTCCGAGTGGGTTCTGGCCAAAAAGCGCATCGGATCGTTGGCCAAATTGTTCGCACGCTTCGGCCCCTGGCCGATGGTGCCGGCTAATGCGTTGCGATTTTCGCGCATTTTCTTTTATTTTTCAATTACTTGGAAGCAGACACTCGCTTTGGCCATAAAAAGTTGATCGCCGAGGTGGATCCAAGTGCGGTTTGTCAATTAATTGATTGCGCTTCGACAATCAGCAATCCCAGCAACAGCAACAGCAACAGCAACAACAATAATAACTGTCGTATTTTGCGCTTAAATATGTGCAGCTCAATTGGCCATCGGCTCTCGCTAACTTGGCCAAGATCATCTTCCCATCTAATGGCTGCGAACCCGGCGACGTCTCCGGCTCGTCGTTTAGCTGATTGTCTTACGGTGTCTCTCGTCTCTCGTCTCTCGTCTCTCGTCTGTCGCCTCGCGTAAAAGTTGTTCCTTTTCTATTTATTGCTTCGCCCGAGGGTTGCCAGCCAATGCCCCCCTCCCCATCCCCCATCCCCCATCCCCCAACTCTACTCCACAATTGATTTATCATATTTGGTGCTAATAATGACTCTTCCTGCTGATTATTTACCGCAAGCCCGCTCGTAGTTCTTAGCAGCTTTCCCAGTATGGGAAATTAGCTGGAGTCGTCGAAAACTCGCCAAAATCCAGCAGAAGTGGAGTCTTAATTGAATAGTAATGCAAATGGAAATGATCAAAATCAGATGACAGGCCTTAAATATTGTAATTATATTTTCCTAGTTACAATAACAGAAATAGACTTGCAATTAAAGATCGTTCTTTCTTTCCCTTCCTCATTTGTCAAAAAACTGTCCCTCGATCAAAAGTTTATTCCTTGGCACTCACGTGTATTAGCAATATTCAAGGTGGATTTATCACCAATTAAAGCTGAAAAACACTTTTAATCTTCATCATCTTCAGACAACGTCTATCTGTGTTTTTATCCCATGGTCCCTGCTCGGGCGCCAAGTACCTTGTTGATGATAAAGTTTCTATATTCCTAAAATAGGCATATTTGTATACTTATGTAAAACTAACCAAAACATATCATTCCGACTAAATAAAAATATTTAAGCATGCCTATATATATAATGAATATTATAAAATATATACCAGCCCAACTTTTTATTTTTTTTCTTCTTAGAGAATAGCAAATAAAATAAATATAATGAATATTATATTGAATTTATTATTACTTTTATATATTTTATATTTAAAAAATGGAAAATTCTGATCCCTGCTCGGGCGCCAGACTGACTTCGTTGCCCCTGTAGATAGATAGATCGGCAAGCAGAACGTATCTGTGTGCAACCTAAATGGGCTATCTGTGGGCCTTGGCGCAGGTAGCCGGAAAATGTTGTAGTTAAACGCTGGCGACTCTTTGTACATGGAAATTGCGGCTGTTCCCTTGAGTACATTAGCCAAGTAATGCATAATGTAGCAGCAGCTTTCGCAGCAACGACTGATGCGAGGCACGCCGTGCTGAGCTCGAGCACACACATGTTTCTTATTTGCATGAGAAATGTGTCGTGTGTTGCAAGTGCGAAAGCGACAACGGGGCAGAGTCGGAGTCGGAGTCGGAGTCAAAGTCAGTGTCAGCATCCGAGGCTCTTCGCCGGCTGCACTCTGGAGGCAGTCAACCGCATCATCAGCTCATCATCGATCACGGCGGCTCTGTGGTCCGCAACGAGCGGACAGCGGCCAATGGCCCGCAGTCGAGTGCATTAGAGAAAAGCTCTTTCCCTCTCTCTCTCTCCCTCTCTCTCTCTCTCTCTCTCTCTCTCTCTCTCTCTCTCTCTGGTAACAGTAATTTGGTGTTTTACTTGTTCTTGCGCGCCAGCAATCACACCTATGGGAATGTTTCTTACACATGTCCGACGAGGCCAGCGTCTAAAATTCCAGCATGCACTTTGGACAACATTTTGCCCAGGTCTCGCTGGCCGCCATCCTCAGCCTCATCGTCGCAAGTTGCATCATTAAAAATTTATCAGTTGATTGGAAAATTATAATTCTTTGCCTTTACGCTTCGCACAGCGCTATGATTTTTATAAGTCTACGCGTCGGCCCCCTTTCTACGCCGCCTTTTGCCACCTGCCCCCCCCCCAGTGTCGGCCTGTTATGTAATAACTTCAGCTCTTCGCTCCTCGGTCTCTGTTTGTGTTTCTGTTTCTGTTTTTTCCTATGGTCACATTTAATAACTGCCTCAACCACGACGTCGTCTCGCAGTCCGTCTCCCCGTCAGATCTGTCCGGATGAATGACTGACTTACCGACTATTACGAGCGATTCAGCATCAAGCCCCGCCCCTCCCCTCCCCGCCCCGTTCTCATCTAATCTGCTGCCGGCTGCCTTCTTTTATTATTATTATATATATATATATATATAATTTCTGTTTGGTTTTTTGCCAGCTGGCTGGAGATGCGGAAATAAACGCGCTCGGATTCTTCGACTTGTTACATAAATCGTAATTTTCTATAGCCTCGTTCTAGCTATATCTAATGCATATTGCATTTTGCTACTCGTTTTTGCCACTCCCGTGTCGGGGTCTCCGCCGGGGTCTCGTTTCTCGCACTTGAACTTCCTGCATGACCAGCGCTGGCCGCGAGTTCACAAGCGGGCTCTGTTGGGGCTGCCAGTTCCACGCTCATAATGTGATTAGGCGCTTTAGCGGTACAGTTCTTTCTCTTCTTCACGGATCAGTGGGAACCCAAGAGTACAGCTCGACAATACCCGACTGTGAGACTGCAGATATCGCCAGCAGGTTTTTCAATCTGCCCGGCAATAGTACGGGTGTCAAATGCTCGCACTCTAGCATCTTTCGTTTTTCAATTGCTTGCATTGCTTGCAGCTCAAACTTATCTACTCAAGTACCTGAGGGATCGTACTTAGTTACTTAGACTTAAATTAAATTAAATAAGACCAGATTTATAAATCTGCTCTACCATAAACCAATCTCAAGCTGAGTCCCTGCTCGGGCGCCTAATAAGTTTCTGCTGCAATTAATAAATGTTAAATGCCAACAGAGTTAAGTTTCTTTCTTCTCTAGCTTCATTTTCGACTTGGTTTTTAAGCGCCCCCAACAACAAGCCGAGTTCCCGGAGTGGCACCTGTCCAACTTTTTGCTCTGCGAAATTTTTCAATTAGCATTTCTGAAGAAGCCCCAACTAATATTTATATTCCCGCTCGTCAATCCGAATTCAATCGCAGCGTATTGAAAAAGAAGACAACAGTCAGTCAACACGGCAGCTCGTGGCTCTGGGGGCTGGGGGGCGAGGGGGGCTGGGGGGGGCTCACCCGAGCGACCCCATTTGGGGTCCAGCGCTGCCTTTGCAGGGGCCTGCGAAATTCCGCACTGTGACAGCGCGACCGGGCACTTAAAAGCCTGTCAGCAGCCGCACAGTGGCCCAAGGAGTACATTACGCAGGGGAGAGGGGAGAGCGTGGGGGGCGGGGGCGTGGCGGCTTTTCCCTAGCCCCGAAATCTTGAAAAGCAATTAGCAAGCGCTGAGCAAAGTAAATCTCAAACCGCAGCCGATGTCCAATTGCAATGCCACAAATGCTGGCGAGATGGCAGCCGACGAGATTCGAAGCAGCAACAATAAATAGAAATAAGAAGCGAGAAGCTAGGGAGAAGCAACAGAAGCGGGACTTATCAGCGGCAGCGACGGCGGCGGCAGAAAGCAATTCTGCGGCTGATGGTTTCGCAGAAAATTACAACTTGCGGGTAAACAAAGTCAACTGCCCCAGACATGGGCACAGGCCGGTGGGGAGGGAGGGGGAGGGGGACAGAGCATATGCAAAGAGCAGGAAGAAGCAGCTAGACACGGACTCCACTCAAGTTGAGACACACGCCAAAGCCCACGGGGCCCGTGGCTCCGCATGTGAATGTGAATGTGAACGCGAACGCGAACGCGAACGCGAATGTGAATGTGGGTGCGCAATTATGCCGCCACAGCAACCGACTAACCATAAATTTTCTTATCAGCCTCGGTTACAGCGCAGGAGCGCATTCAGCGCAGCGGGCAAAGGCGCGCCTCGGACTAGGAATTGGGGCAGCGGAGCTGTGCTTAATTCCGATAGCTTGGAGGACATTTCTCTTACAATTCGCAACTGGTTATAGCACAAATCAGTTAAATCAGCATGCTGTTTAAAACTAAAGTAAATAGTATATATTAAAGAAACATTTTTTGAATATGAAAAAACCTTAAAACAACTTTTAATTTACAATTCCCAACTGGTTATAGCAAAAATTAACTAGAGTAGTTCTTTAAATGGCGTTTGAATGTAAAGTAAATAGTATATTAAGGCTATTTTTGAAACAACTAAAACAACTTTTTATTTACAAATCGCAACTGGCTATAGCTAAAATTAACTAAAGTAATTCCCTTAAATGGGCCACATGCTGTTTGAAACTAAAGTAAATAGTATATATTAAAGAAACATTTTTTGAATATGAAAAAACCTTAAAACAACTTTTCATTTACAATTCCCAACTGGTTATAGCTAAAATTAACTAAAGTATTTTTTGATATTTGAATATTTTTGAATATGAAGAAACCTGCACTAGGCATGATTCAAAACAGCTTTTCTTTTACAATTCGCAACTAGTTATAGCAAAAATTAGCTAAAATGACTCACATTGAAAGGGAAAGTTCGAAATAGGCATGAACATACTCTAGGCAGCACCTACAGCAATTTTTGTCTTACAATTCGCAAGTGGTTATAGGAAAAGACTAGCTTAAGAAACTTACATTACATTACCTACATACAACTTAAAATTCCCAACTGGCTTTAGCAAATTTCAGTTAAAGGACTCGCTAGAGACTAGAGAATAGGGTGTGTGCAAATAATAGATTTGTCAGCAAAAAAAACAAAATTCTCCATTGTTATTACTTTTATTTATTGTACTACAAGCACACTACACAATCGCAAAGAACCCCAAAAAGGCGCTTGGAAAAAATGTAAGAAAACCTACAATCTGTCTTTCGAAGATCGGACCACATATGGCTGGAATATAGTTATTGACAAATGATATACCTTTTTAAACTCGTACGAATCAGGACTATCGATTGGCATTAAAAAACTGTAATTCTACATTTTGACCAAATTTGACAAAAATGATGTTACATCAGAATTTTTGGCAAAATCGCGAAAATTTTAAAATTAATAATTTTGAATGGGAATCTAATATATGGACTTATACGAGTCGAAAGAGGTATATCTTTCTGAGATCGGACTACAAATGGCTGAGATATGATAATTTAAAGTGTTTTTTTTTTTAATTAAAACCTTTATATCTCGGGAAAATAAGATTCACATTTTTGAATTATGTATACCAAATGTTGCTAATATTTTAAAAAGATGAATTGTGAATGGAAATTAATTATCCGATATCGGAGTACGTATGAATAAATCGAAGGTAATAAATCCATTGTCCAGGGCAGCAGGCGAGCAATCGAAGCAGGCGCGTTCCGAGAGCCGGGCAGGCGTCCAGGGGAGTGGGGAACGGGAAGCCAGCGGAGGCATTCAAATTTCAGTCGTAGCTAGAAACGAAACACAAAACGTAGCACTGGGACATAGACATTCGAAGGGGACAGGATGACGACAATAACGATCGACGACTCTGAGGACAAGATCATCGAGCGGCTGGGCGACTGCGAGAAGGTGCCCGTCGACTATATGGACCTGCTGAGCCATCGGGTGCGGTGCCGCAAGATCGAGATCTTTCACTATGACGACGAGGTGAGCTTCACGGCCAACGACGAGGAGGAGGAGCTGGAGCTGACCGGCGGGCAGGTGTTCAGCGAGGACCGGACCGACGACGAGGACCGGACGCTGCAGCTGGTGGGCGAGCTGGACTGCCTGATCCGGCGCATCGAGCAGATGCAGCTGGTCATCAAGCAGCGCAAGCTCGACCAGCTCCAGCTCAACCACACGGGGCTCTCCGACGACACGGCGGAGGCGGCCACGCCCACCGAGCCCATGCCGCAGCTGGGCGTCATCGAGTTCAAGCAGTGCGCGGAGCCGCCGGCGCACGCCCAACGGCAGCGGGAGGAGGAGGAGCAGCTGGCGCAGCGCCAGCTGCCGCCGGAGGAGCCCGGCGCGGGCGCGCTGGAGCCGCTCAGCTGCGAGGAGCAGGTGGAGGTGCGCAACCTGCAGCACGCCCACCACCGGCTCCAGTGCCAGGTGGACGAGCTGATCTGCAACTATCGCCTGATGCGCGCCCTGCTCGGCAAGCTGCGCGGCCAGGTGTGCGGGGAGAACCGGCGCGTCCGCAAGCTGACCGAGGTGGCCGACGGGTACCGCGAGTGGAGCCAGCTGGTGGCCCGGGAGCTGCCCGTCTGCAAGCAGCGCTACGAGCGCATGCTCGAGAAGAAGCTGGCCAAGGCCGAGGCCAAGAGCGTCATCCGCGCCCACATCGCCAAGGCCTACAAGTACAGCAAGACCCTGCTGACCACGCGCCAGCTGCGCTACGAGCTCCGCGAGTTCCACTCCGAGATCGCCGAGCTGATGGAGTACGCCGACGACCTGCGCCGCGAGATGAGCCGCCGCTTCGCGAGCATCGAGCGCGAGACGGGCCTCACCTCGAACGTCTCCGAGTACTCGACCCCCGAGGAGGCCGAGGAGGAGTGAGGAGCGCCCGAGGGTTGGGGGGGGAGGCAGACACACACACACACACACGGAACACTTGGCAGCTGGTTAATAAAAGTGAACTCTGAATCCAAGTTGGGTCTGTTTAGCTTCAGTACGAATTTAACCAATAGTCCTGCGGAACTCTGGGTATAACAAGATCCAAACTGCATCTAAGTTGGAAAGGTTGCAATTGGCTTTTTTATAAATCGGATATTATAATTCGCAACTGGTTTAAGCGCCAATTTAAGGCAACAGTCGTGAGTCGCATATTTCTGTATTTATAAATTTCAATTTTGGTTAAAAGTCAAATCTAAATTGAGTCTAAAAGATTTTATAAAGTCGGTTATTCGCGTGTGCGTATGTTTTTTAAATAGATATTCGAATAGACCTAAACCCAACAATTTGCTTGATTTTTGGTTACCCTTTTGCCTAGCTTTTTTACACTCCTGTCTCGGAAACTATCACTTTAACCGCCAGTTGGCTGTTTGACAACCAGCTAGACGGACAGAGTAGACTTTTATATTTATATTTATATGCTTAATCCACATTCGTGCAAGTGCAGCTTGGGCCCTGAAGGCGCCCGCGCTGCGCTCCCGTCGTGTGCCGCTGCTTAAAACTGAGACACAAACAGCAAGCCACCAGCAGAAGGTAGTACATCATTTTGGACTTTATCAGCAGCAGCAGCAGCAGCAGCAGCGCGTGGGCAGCATCGAGCGAAATTCCTACGCCGCCAACGCTGCACAGCAGCAGCAGCAACATCAACAGGCAGCAGCAGCAGCAGCAGCAACAGCAACAACAACAACTGCAATTGCAACTTAATTGAGGCTTGTCTATGCAACTTCTACGTGTGTGTGCGTGTGTGTGTGCCTAGCCAAAGTAACTGCGGTTGCTCTGCATCCGTCTAAGGCTCTACACTCGGAGAAACAAACAAGAGTACTTAAAAGAACTTAAAAAAACAACAATAAAATTAAATAATAATTTAATGATAAAGTCAAGTATATAACATATAACGTAAAATAAAGACAAATTTAATAAATTATTGTGATCAACTAAAATGTCAAATAAAAATAAACAAAGGAAGTATAAATAAATATTATTGATTATAGGCAAATAAGTGATCAATAGGAAAATATAATAAATAGAATAATAAAATTAAATTTATAATAGATACTTAAAAGAAATAAATTGAAGTAATAAGAATTTTAAAAAAGAAAAGATTATTAAAATAATAAAAATAAAATAAATAAATTCATCAAAAAATTGAATAACAAAATAAACAAATAGAAACTAAATGATAGTAAAAATAATATAATACAATTCATAAAACAATAACATAAAATGCGGCCAACGTGAAAATTTCTTAACTTTAGCTTTCTTAATATAGCTAAGATATAGAAAAATAGTTTTTACCGAATTTGGGCTTATTCAAAGGGGATTTCTTCTGGAAAACTGCTCAGCGCTTTTTCGCCGAGTGTAGCTGGCTCCGCCAAGAGCAATTGCTGGGTCTGCGTGCTGGCTGTCGCCCGTTGCGAACTTGATGCCTCGCTGCCCCAGTGCCTTGATGCTCCACAGACGAGCGACCAGACAACAACAACAACAGCAACAAAGCCGCATAATAACGTACTGAGGGCGTCGAGGCAACAACAGGCAGCAATCTGGCAAGTCAGGTAAGCAGCCAGTCAGCCATCAACTGAGCTCTGCGGCTTATGCAGCTGCAACACGGCCCCCTGCCTCCCCCCTGGCCCCCACCAGCCATGGACAATTTAAGCTCATTCACTTGCCGCTGATTGCTGCTGGCGTTGGTGGTGTTGCTGCCTGTTGCATGTTGCTGCTGCATGTTGCTGCTGCATGTTGCCGCTGCCGCTGCCTGTTGGTGTTTGGCTTGATTCGTCGTCTAGCAAATTCGCAAGTTCAAGTCCAAGTCCAATGTTGTAGGGTCTTTACATTTCTGCCGCTCCCCTCGCGCTCCCCCCTTTTGCGGGGCAGGAGGGGCCTAAGTGTTGGGGGCTGCCTGCAATTTGCATTTCGCTCAGGCGTTTGTCAAATGGTAGCTGCCACTGCCAGCGCGAATGTGGGTTAAACTCAGCTTAAAGCCACAACAAAACAAAGAACAACAACAACAACAACAACAGCAGCGTTTTGGCCAACTGGCCCAAAGAGCCAAAAGCAGCTCGCGTCCATACGATTGGCTTATATCGTTGCATAATCTGTGTCATTAGATGCCACCACATCAAATTGCAATTGCCCGCCATTAGATGCTCTCTCTCTCCCTCTAATCGCCAGCCGGGGGCCTGGGCGGCCAATTGGAACATTGCGAATTGAGCTGATTCGAAATAGAAATTAAAAACTGCTCGTACCTATTATTGCCGTTGTTCCTACTTCACTCTGTCTCATTTTCTCTCCTTTAGTTTTTTTTTTTTATCTTCTTTTAGGCATATCAAAGTTTCCTGCTCTCATTTTTTCTCTTTTTTAATTTTTAATTTCTTTTAATTTTCCCGTTTCTCTCTCTCTCTCTCTCTCTTTCTATTTTTTTTTTTAATTTGATTCTTTATTGCAGCATATTGTCCAAAACTCTCTAGCGCATTTTAAACTAAAACCTTCGCAATTGGTTGGCGAACCGCCTTTAAAATTACGACTATACTTAAGACTATGACTTATAACTAAGACTAAAGACCAAAGGCTTAAGTCGTTTCTATTGTTTTTAATTTCTTTTAAAGGGACATAAATGTATTCCAAAGTTCTGCAGATAGAATATTTCATTTAAAGTACTCAACGTCCAAATGTCTCACTTATTCTCTGGCGGTTCTCGTCCCGCACAGTGGGCCGCAAGTGGCTAAACTGCGCTGCGGACTGGGCGGCATTTGGCCAAAGTGGCGTCTCGCGTGTCGGGCGCGCATTTGCTCAGCTGTTGCGCAACGGTTGCGCAGCTGGCTTTATGTAATTGGCAGACGATTGTTGTTGCTGCTGCGGCTTTGGCTCGTTTTGGTCTTGGACTCGTCATTTGTCTTGTGGCGTATGGGAACAAAAAAAGTGTCCTGGGCTCACGCTCCAAGCACACACGCACACACGCACACACGCACACACACACACTGTATTGTTGTTGTTGTTGCTGTTGCTGTTGCTGTTGCTGCTGCTGCTGCTGTTGCTGATTTATTATGGTTACATCTAATTAAAACGGTTCTGCAGTGCCAACGAGCATCTCGCCATGGCCAAGACTCGAAATGGTTTGACGTAATGAAGCTAAATGTTCCGCGCTATGGCCAATTGGTATTGGCCATAACACATGGCTGCTCAAAAGATGATGGCCGGCTGAGTGCCGTGCCGTGCCGTGCCGTCGAGCTCTATTCTATTCGGTTCTATTCAATGCCGGACTATGGGCACAACAATTTCTGTCTGCGGACTGCAAGACTCAGCAGAAGAAGTCAATTAAGCCAAACGCTAAAAGGCCGCAGATAAATGACAAATGACGCGTCTCCTCTTCTACACGCCAAAAACGCAGCGAGTCCACCTCGAATCACTTGGCTAATATATACCCCGTAAAATGATCGAAGCTAGTCGAAGATAGATATCCTATCTTTTTTCAAATGTATTTTTCCCATCTTTTAAAACTTTCCAAAGAACCAAATATCCAATATCAGAAAAGTGACATCGGAATATATATTATATATTTCAATATAAATGTGGCCAAAGATACATATATATATATCCGACAAAATTCTAATTCTAATCCTATATATTTCAATCTGAAAAAGATTTGCCAAACCCTGACATATGCCAAAATCAGAGCCCAGCTATATATGTGATAAATAATGTATACGAAAGCATGTTGGGGCCCAAATATATTTGATAGTGTCGAACTACTAGCTATTTTCCAATCGAATCCCGATACCCTATTGACCCAGTTAGCACTACAGGGTATGGGAAACTAAACTAAAATGCATTTGGCATTCGTGACTCGTCTGCTCGCCGCTCGTCGTTGCCTGCGGCACTCGTGTCCATATAATTTCCAACATAGAAATATCGCACAACAAGTGCAAATGCAATTAGTTCCAAGCTTTATTTGTTTAAGCGAATGCCGACACTCACACACACTCGCACACACACACACACACACACCACCGACCACTGCTGTTTCTTTGGAACTTGCAACAAGTAGTCGCGACTCTCGGCCTGTTTGTGGTATCAGTTTGCGGCCTTATAATTGCCCAGATTATTTCTCCTCTATTTGGCTTGTCCAGCTTATTAAGATTTCTCAAATGTTTGGCTCGGCTTCGAGTTCCCCAACACGCCGGCAGCTGCATCTTTGGCCTTCAAATGTGCTTGTATCGATAATTGCCTATCGATAAATGCTCGCAATTAGCGCACATTTTTCGGTGCAATTCCGAAATGTAATCTGTCTTGCTCAGTGGCGCCGCCATGCTAATTATGCGCCCGTTTAAGGCAACTGCAATTCTGCATGGTCTTCTTCCCTTTTTCGCTGCATACTTCTTGGCTGCCATTGAAATTTTTTTTTTTTTTTTTTTTTTTTTTTTTTTTTTTTTTTTTTTTTTTTTGTTAAAAATGTTGTATATTTTATTTAAACAAGTTTTCTGCTACCTTAGTGGCAACTTAATCTAGTTGTACATTTAGGGGAAAAAACGATTGATCACAGGTGATACTTATATAAGATTTATGATTATATATATGGGCAAATGTATATTATTTACAGAATTTACAAGGAGAAGGTTATTTTAAATATTACTGTAGGGTACTTCTTGGCTGCCATTGAAATTACGATCACTTTTTGAAGACAATCTTTCAGACCATATTTTACCTCATGATATTTGGTAAGTCTTATTTTGTTGTGTACTTTTGAATCCCTATAAAAAGAAAATTAATTAAATAGGAATTGTTTAGAAGAATTGCCTTTAATGTGCGCCCTATAAAATAATATATAATATATACAAAAATATAATATAATACTTTAAGCCCTCATATCACAACAGGTCATAACCCATAAAAATTCGAAGAGACCGCAATATATAGAGTAATATATATACCAATCCGTACGAGTGTAAAAAGGTACACAATTAAAAAATGTGACCTTATTTACCCGTATACCTCTTTCGACTCGTATAAGTCTACATATTCGATCTCCATTCAAAATATTTCATTTTAAAATTTTCGCGGTTTTTGGCAAAAATTGTAATGTCAAATTTGCTTAAATATTGGACTTAGAACTGGGTACAGGGTATTTCCTAATGTAGCATTCCCGACTAGAGCATTCTTATTCGTTTAATTTTATGTTTTCAGATTGGATAACTCTTTTAAGGCGAAGTGCAAACAGCACCCGCGGTGAGGAGACGTAGAACTTTCATAAGTAAGCATTTATTTAAACAATATGTACTTGAAAAAAATAAATATGTAACATTTTATATTCCAGATAAAGTTGCAATGGTTTTTAAAATACCTCTACAATAACAGGAATAATAATAATAACAAGAATAATGTATTTAAATGTCACAAACAATCTCTAATAAATAAAATAAATAGTATTTATGAGAAATAAGTAAGAAATAAATAAGAAATAAGTATTTAAGAGAAATACATAAAAAAATTTAACAATTTAATTATAAGCATGGAAAGACAAATTTAATAAAGAAATGTAAAAAAGTAAAAAAAATCTTTTTTTTTTATTACTTTCGGCGGCAACTAACTGTCTTGTCCATTGGATGCAAACTTCCGCCGATGCGTAAAATATATTGCATATTTACAAAGTAACAATTTTGGGCTGCCAAAATCAAATGCAAAATTCTATTGCATACTTACAAGGTAACCATTCTGAGCCGCCGATGCGCAAGATTTTCTTGAAAAATCCAGCTGAAGCACCAGGCGAACAGAATCGTCAGAAGGCGACAGAGTAAAAACCAAAAGTGCAAAATTCTATTGCATACTTACAAGGTAACAATTTTGGGCCGCCGAAATCAAATGCAAAATTCTATTGCATACTTACAAGGTAAGCATTTTGAGACGCCGATGTGCAAGATTTGCTTGAAAAATCCAGCTGAAGCACCAGGCGAACAGAATCTTCAGAAGGCGACAGAGTAAAAAAAAAAAGTGCAAAATTCTATTGCCTACTTTCAAGGGCGGCAAATGCAGCTGATGCAAATTTTTTGCCAAACATTTCAAATTACTCTATCTCGGCTAAATATGGTCCGATTTTGGAAAGATATACCTCTTTCGACTCGCCTAGGTCCATAGAATGTCTATACGATCGCGGAAAAAAGTATTTTCTCAAAATACTCCCTGCAGTTTCCAATAAAGTCCCAGTCAAATTGTAAAATAAACAAAATCAAAAATAGTTATATTTTCAGTATAATTTTTATTGTTTTCGATTTGTGCGGCATTCTGTTTTTGTTTTTTATTTCTTAATTTTTTTCAATGCAAAAAAATGCTATATGACAATTTAGTTGTTGTTGCTGTTCTAGTAATACCATTTATAAAAGTATGTTTACATATATTATTGCACACCCTTTATAATGAGCATCGAGACATATACGAAGTACCGTTAGACTATACGTAACTACACTTAAATCCATTGATCATATGGCAATACAAAATTGTTAAGATATTTATGTAGCCCCTATATTCTAGACCTAGCATTACTCGCGTACAAAGGGTATTAAAACAGAACAACAGCAACAACAGAATGCCAGAAGTATCATTTTAGCTAAAGTACAAATGAAAGCTAACATTAAAGAATATGTATAATTAAAAAAAAAAATAAAACAAATTAAAACACAACTGAAAATTTAACTTTAAATAGATAATACACAAGAAAAATTAAAATTAATACGAATACATTTACAGGCACACACAATTTACATAATAGTTATTACAACAAAGAAAAAAAATACTAATTTATATAATTATATTAGCTATACATATGAACTGTATATATAAGTAGCTATATATATATATATAGGAGCATATATAGTGATTTGAGCTTACAATTACAATGTTATAAAAATATAAGTTTTTCTTGTGTTTGTATAAGTAAAAAGCATAGCTAAATATACCTGAAACTTAAGATTAAACGCTCTGTTGTTTTGGTCTAATTGGCGACATTAACTTGACTGGCAAACGAGGGAGTGGGTCGTACATACCCCTCACTCGCCTCTACAGGCTGTTGTTGTTACTCTAGGTTGGTTAATGCCCCTGCCAATATTCTAGACAAATCACATCCAGCACATCACAGGCAGATTTTTTCATTTTTTGTTTTAACATAATTGTATAGCTATATATAATATATATATACGTTTGTGTATATACTAACAGCTTATGTTTATGTATTTCCAAATGTGTATATTTATATCTATAGGCTACAGGCTGGCCTTAGCGCCCTCCGCTCGCTCCTCTCGCCTTCCCACGTTGTTGTTGTTATTGTTGTTGCCTGCCTCAAATATCAAATGCCTGTTTCGGCAATGCCTTCGTCATCTGTGAACAGGTTGTGAATATTAAAAATGTTATTTGAATGTTGGTTCTATAAAAGTTTCGATTAAATTTAGTTTTTTGAAATTCAATTAGGTTTTATTTGTTACATGCCCAGCGTTAGTTGTTAGCGTGTGTGTGTGTGTGTGTGTGTAAGTGTGTGTTTGCTTGTGGTTTCGTTAGGCTTTTATTAACACTACACTAGGCTACAAGTGACAAGTTACAAAGTGCGCATATATAGAAAGTATATACATGTACAGATCAGTGTTAGCTTTTGTCTTTTCGTTTAGTTAGAGAAACTAGTTGAAATACAGCACAAGAAATGATTAAGCCATTTGTTGTTGGGTTGTTGGGTGTGCACTTTGTTGTTGTTGTTGTTTATGGTACAAACCTAAAAGCGGACTCTTATCAATACCATCACCATCCTCATCCTCAGTGTCTGTGTCTGATTGAGTGCTAGTGCAAATGTTTGTTGTTGCTGTTGTTGTTGTTGCTGTTGTTGTTGCTGCTGCTGCTGTTGCTGCCTGCTCCTGATTGCTGCTGCCCAAGCTGCTGCTGCTGCTGCTGCTGCTGCTGCTGCTGCTGCTGGACGTGGACAACGTGGCCGTTGTCTCGTTATTCAGAGGCTGCTGGTCGTCGTCGTCCTCGGCTTCTTCGTCTTCTTCCTCTTCCAGCTGCCGCTGCTGCTGCTGCTGCAGTCCCAGCTCCAGTTCCAGCTCCTCGGCTAGGGCCAGCGAGGCGCCGCGAGGCAGCGGCGTCGCTTGCAACAGGGACGTGTGGCATGCCGCCTGCAGCGGCTGCTTGGGGCGCTCTAAGTAAATTTTAGTCACTGAATTCGTGAGTTGGCAAACAATTTTGTGAAGGCAGCAGTTGAGAGCAGTGTGTGTGTGTTTGTGTGTGTGTGTGTGTGTTAGGTAAGTGTGTGCGTGTGTGTTTGATATACAATGTGTGTGAAGAGAGAAAAGAAATTCAATTAAAACAAATTATTTGGTTAGTCACAAAACAAAAAGAAAAAGAAATAGAAACCAAAAAGTCGTGTGTGTATCTGTGTGGTTGTTGTTGTTGTTGTTGTTCCTATATATATATATATGAATATAGCATATAGTACACACATCTATGTATAGAGCTTTAGTACAGCATTAGTCAAAAGTAGTTGTTAAGTTCAATTAAATAGAGTACATCATTTAAAGAAGTTTGCGTTCACCAAACCAACGACAACTTTCAGAGGCGGGTGGGCAAGGGGGCGGGCCGGGGCGGGGGAGGGGCGGGGCAGGGGCTGCAACTTACCCTCGTAGCCGTCGTTCTCGTGCAGCTCGTGCGAATCGGCGAGCAGGTGCTCCTTGCCCTCCAGCACCGCCAGCAGGCACTGATGGATGCACACGTATTGCTGCTCCGTCTGCACCATGAAGACGCGCTCTGCAGGGAGAAGCAGTGGATAAGTTCAGTTGGCGAATGCGTAATACAGCTAACTCCCGTTAGAAGTGAACATTCTCTTTTTAAAAATAATTAAATGCTCAACAATTTAATTTTAGGGATTTTCATTTGACTCTTTTATATATTCAGGAATTTCTGTTACTAGTTTCTCTCTCACCTTTGCGCATGGCGAACACAATGCCAAAGATGTCCACATAGTCGGACTTGTTGATGTGCTGCAGTATCCGGTCGAGCGCTATAAAGGTCCCCGACCTGCCGACCCCGGCGCTGCAGTGCACGATAATGGGCCGCATATCGGTGCCGATGACGTCGCGGAAGGCGCGCACAAAGCGGACCAGGGACTGGGGCGGCTCTGGGACCCCGAAGTCCGGCCAGGTGGTGAAGTGAAAGTGCCGCATAATGCGCGATTCGCAATTCTGAGAAGAGGACATGGGGAAATGTGTATTAAAAAAAATGTAAATAAAAATATATAGGAGGGAGAAGCGCAACAAAGTGAAGTTCGACATGTATCGCTTCTCTCTGATTTAATTAAAAAAAATGAAATCAAATTGTCTATATAATCTATGCTTTTGCTTTTGCCCTTCTTCACTTTGCTCGCTTTAAAGTCATGTTTTGCTTCTCCTATATATAGGAGGGAGAAGCGCAACAAAATGAAGTGAGTTATTAATCGCTTCTCTCTGATTTAATTAAAAGAAATTAATTCAAATTGTCTATATAATCTATGCTTTTGCTTCTTGCTAGTCGCTTCTCCCTTCTTCACTTTGCTCGCTTTAAAGTTATGTTTTGCTTCTCCTATATATAGGAGGGAGAAGCGCAACAAAGTGAAGTGAGTTATTAATTGCTTCTCTCTGATTTAATTAAAATAAATTAATTCAAATTGTCTATATAATCTATGCATTTGCTTCTTGCTAGCTTCTCCCTTCTTCACTTAGCTCGGTTTAAAGTCATGTTTTGCTTCTCCTATATATAGGAGGGAGAAGCGCAACAAAGTGAAGTGAGTTATTAATTGCTTCTCTCTGATTTAATAAAAAAAAAATTAATTCAAATTGTCTATATAATCTATGCTTTTGCTTTTGCCCTTCTTCACTTTGCTCGCTTTAAAGTCATGTTTTGCTTCTCCTATATATAGGAGGGAGAAGCGCAACAAAGTGAAGTGAGTTATTAATCGCTTCTCTCTGATTTAATTAAAATAAATTAATTCAAATTGTCTATATAATCTATGCTTTTGCTTCTTGCTAGTCGCTTCTCCCTTCTTCACTTAGCTCGCTTTAAAGTTATGTTTTGCTTCTCCTATATATAGGAGGGAGAAGCGCAACAAACTGAAGTGAGTTATTAATCGCTTCTCTCTGATTTAATTAAAAAAAATTAATTCAAATTGTCTATATAATCTATGCTTTTGCTTTTGCCCTTCTTCACTTTGCTCGCTTTAAAATTATGTTTTACTTCTCCTATATATAGGAGGGAGAAGCGCAACAAAGTGAAGTGAGTTATTAATCGCTTCTCTCTGATTTAATTAAAATAAATTAATTCAAATTGTCTACATAATCTATGTTTTTGCTTCTTGCTAGCTTCTCCCTTCTTCACTTAGCTCGCTTTAAAGTCATGTTTTGCTTCTCCTATATATAGGAGGGAGAAGCGCAACAAAGTGAAGTTCGGCATGTATCGCTTCTCTCTGATTTAATAAAAAAAAAAATAATTCAAATTGTCTATATAATCTATGCTTTTGCTTTTGCCCTTCTTCACTTTGCTCGCTTTAAAGTCATGTTTTGCTTCTCGCATCATTTCGCCGCTTCTCGCTCCTCGCTTCTCGCTCGACAAACGAGGCCACCTACCCGGGACACCATGAACTCGGCTATCGACCAGTCCTGGAAGTGCGTGTCGGTGATCAGCTGGACCTTGATGTCGCCGTAGAAGATGGGCACCCGGTCGATCGGCCAGTACTGGTCGCACTTCTCGCGGCCCTTCTCGAAGCAGCGCGTCAGCATGACGATCGCCCGGGAGTTGCTCTCCCAGCACATGCGCCAGAACTCCTCGCGCGTCGAGTGCAGCGGGCCCTGGGTGACGATGAACTCGCGCGGCGAGTTGTGCCCGGGCATGTAGTTGGCGTTTATGTAGTCGGAGCCGTCGTCGTCGTCCACCGGCTGGAGCTTGAAGCGCGAGTGATCGTACGGCAGGATGTTGGTGAACCGGTTCTTGGGCCGGTTGCAGGGCAGGTCCGCGAAGCTGCAGGCCTGGTCGCGGCCGACGTTCTTCAGCTCCTCGAACTCCTCGCTGAACCGGAAGTCCGAGTCGGCGGACATCAGTCGATAGTGCTCGGCAAAGTCCTTGACGTGTATCGGCCGGTTCGGCGCTATATATCCCTCCGGCAGTGCGGCCAGCTCGTCCTGCATCCGGGCCAGCTTGTTGGCCGTGCGCCGCATGCTGTGGCACCGATACCGATAGTACACCACCAGGCCCAGTCCGCAGACCGCGAGCAGGACGACGGCGCAGGCGCTGGCCAGCCAGAGGACGTCGTCGCGGTCGGTCGTGATCGGCTCGCTGTAGACGGTGTCGGTGAACTTGTCCTCGTCGGTGAAGGCGCGCACCTTGATCCGGTAGGTGGTCGCCGCCTTGAGCGGCCCGTTGCAGTAGCCCGGCTGGTGCTTGGCGCAGCCGGCGCTGCCGATGGTGAAGTCCTCGAAGGGCAGGCCGCGCGCGCTCCCGTTGGGCGGGGCGAAGGGGTTGAAGGGCTCGACGGCCTGGTACGGCAGCCAGACGGTGTACGCCTGGACGTCCTGCCAGCTGGGCATCTCCAGCCCGGAGGCGTTCTTGCCGACGTCCTCGGCCACGATGATCGTGTACCAGCGCACCAGGCCGTGCGCGTTCGAGAAGTAGCTCTGCCGGAAGCGTATCTGGATCGTGCTGCTGCTGTGGCCCACCTCGAGGGGCACCACATGCCCGGGCGGGGCCGGCGGCGCCAGTATGGGCATCAGCTGGCGGTGCTCGCGCTCGGCCCCGTACCCGTACCCGAGCGCCGACTTGGCCTGGATGCGGAACACGTAGCTGTTGCCCGGCACGAGGCCGTCGATGCGCGCCCGGGTCGCGTTCGCCGGCAGCAGGTAGCTGCTGGCGTCGGCGGCGGCGGCGGCGTCCGCGTTCTGCCACCCGATCCGGTAGTGCTCGATGGGGCCGTGCCGCTCCCGGGGGGCCAGCTGCCACTCGAGGCTCAGCTCGCCGGGCTGCACGTCGCTCGGCTGGAAGAACTCGACGCGGCCGGGCGGCGCCGCCAGCGTCTGGTAGCTGGCCGAGAGCGGGGCGCTCGTCCGCATCATGGCGCTGCCGGGCGCGCTGCCCGCGCGCACCGCCACGGTGAAGGTGTAGTTGTGGTACGGCTGGAGGCGGCGCAGCGTCAGCTGCGTCTGGGTGGTCACGTTCTGGAGCAGCTGGGGCGCCTCCGGGTCGGCGCTGAGGTACTGCAGCTCGAAGTCGGCGTACTCGCCGCCGGGCGCCGTCCAGCGCAGCGTGATCTCGCGCGCCTCCAGCTGCGTGGCCTCCAGCTGGCCGATGGGCAGCGGGTGCAGCCGGTAGAGCCGCTGTATCGGCAGGCTGGCCACGCCCCCGCTCACCGTCCACACGGTGATGTTGTACAGCCGGCCCGGCGTCAGGCCCGTGAAGCTCAGCTTGCGCTCCGTGTCGTTGGCCAGCTTCTCCTTGTCGGCGATCTGCGGATCGCCCAGCGAGAAGCGGTACAGGTCGAACCGGGTGCTCGCCGCCGGCGTCGGCGTGTAGTTGAGCGTGATGCTGTTGCTGGCCCCCAGCTCCGCGTCCGGGTCCGGGTCCTCCTCCTGCGCGTTCGAGATGAACACGTCCGACTGGATCAGCGGCATCGTCCGCGTCGACAGGTGCGTGGTGCCCGAGCGGATCCCGTTGGAGCTGGCCTGCACCTCGAACTTGTACTGGCGCCCCGGCGCCAGCTCCTCGATGGGGATGCGCACGCTGGGCGCGCTCACTGCGGTGCGGGAGAGGGTATTCGTTAGTAATCAACTCCACGAAGGGCACAAAGGTCAGGTTATCCCGCCTCGAAGTCGAAGAAAAGCAACATTTCCTTATCGTATTTTGACTACGATTTAAAACTTGCGAATTACTCCCCGATCAGACTGAAGATAAGAGATCAAATAAGCCGGGAGGCAAAACCAGAGTGGTTTAAGAAAAAGAAATACTTTTGGTTCAATTTGTTAGGCAACATTTCTTTATCGTATTTTGACTACGATTTAAAACTTACGCATTATTCCCCGATCAGACTGAAGATAAGAGATCAAATAAGCCGGGAGGCAAAACCAGAGTGGTTTAAGAAAAAGAAATACTTTTCGATCAATTTGTTAGGCTAAATTTCTTTATCGTATTTTGACTACGATTTAAAACTTGCGAATTATTCCCCGATCAGACTGAAGATAAGAGATCAAATAAGCCGGGAGGCAAAACCAGAGTGGTTTAAGAAAAAGAAATACTTTTCGATCAATTTATTAGGCAACATTTCCTTATCGTATTTTGACTTTGATTTAAAACTTGCGAATTATTCCCCGATCAGACTGAAGATAAGAGATCAAATAAGCCGGGAGGCAAAACCAGAGTGGTTTAAGAAAAAGAAATACTTTTGGTTCAATTTGTTAGGCAACATTTCTTTATCGTATTTTGACTACGATTTAAAACTTACGCATTATTCCCCGATCAGACTGAAGATAAGAGATCAAATAAGCCGGGAGGCAAAACCAGAGTGGTTTAAGAAAAAGAAATACTTTTCGATCAATTTGTTAGGCTAAATTTCTTTATCGTATTTTGACTACGATTTAAAACTTGCGAATTATTCCCCGATCAGACTGAAGATAAGAGATCAAATAAGCCGGGAGGCAAAACCAGAGTGGTTTAAGAAAAAGAAATACTTTTCGATCAATTTATTAGGCAACATTTCCTTATCGTATTTTGACTTTGATTTAAAACTTGCGAATTATTCCCCGATCAGACTGAAGATAAGAGATCAAATAAGCCGGGAGGCAAAACCAGAGTGGTTTAAGAAAAAGAAATACTTTTCGATCAATTTGTTAGGCAACATTTCTTTATAGTATTTTGACTTTGATTTAAAACTTACGCATTATTCCCCGATCAGACTGAAGATAAGAGATCAAATAAGCCGGGAGGCAAAACCAGAGTGGTTTAAGAAAAAGAAATACTTTTCGATCAATTTGTTAGGCAACATTTCTTTATCGTATTTTGACTACGATTTAAAACTTGCGAATTATTCCCCGATCAGACTGAAGATAAGAGATCAAATAAGCCGGGAGGCAAAACCAGAGTGGTTAAAAAAAAGAAATACTTTTCGATCAATTTGTTAGGCTTCTGGGGATATCTCAGAGGTAAAAGGCTGTTTAGATAGCTCTACAGGGTATGCCAGCGATGGCAACTCACGCTCTTCGGGCAGCTGCGTCACGTTCTTGTACTCCGCCAGCTGGGGCGCGTCCGTGGCCCACCACTTGATCGTGTAGTAGTCGACGTGGCCGTCGGGTCGCGGCCACTCGAGGGTCAGGTTGCGGGAGTCGACGAGGGGCACCACGTTGGAGACGGGCTGCGGGGGCATCGTGATGTTGAGCTCGAGGGGCGCGGGACTCTCGACGCCGAAGCTGACCGTGTTCACCTGCACCAGGTAGCGCTCCCCGTAGTGCATGTCCTCGATGCGGGCCTGCGGCTCGCGCACGTTCCCCAGCCGCTGCCACGTGGAGCCCGCGGTGCGATAGCGCACGGCATACTCGCCGTAGTCGCTGCCCTCCGGCGGCAGCCAGTGGAGCAGCACCAGGTTCGTGTTCACCGTGCGCTGGGTGAGGTTGCGCGGCGGCTTGGGAACTGCGGAGGGAGAGAGCGATTAGTGGGGGCTGAAATATCGATATTCTGCATAGTTGATCTTCGTTTCTATCCTATCTTTATAGGAAGTTGATCCGGCTTTAATTTTGAGGGGACTAAAAAAAGGGCCGTACCCTGGGGAGGGCGCGACCTTCACTTACAGACCGCGTGGAAGTAGGCGTGCGGCTCGCTGCGCATGTCGTGGCTGATCGCGTAGACCTTGATCTCGTAGCCGGAGCCGGGGTGCAGGTACTTGATGGTCAGGCTGGTGCGGTTGGTGCTGATGGTGCGCTCCTCGTTGGTCCCGTTGCGCAGGTAGTGCACCTCGTAGCGGTCCTGCTGCGAGTTGACGTCGCTGCGCCAGCTGATGTTGAGGCCCTGGGCAATGCTGCGCAGCTCCTGGATGATGGGGGCCGCGGGCCGCGTGTCGCGGGTGAGGCTGCTCGCGTTCGAGCTGACGCCGTTCGAGAGGGCCTGCACCTCGATGTGGTACCGCCTGCCGGGCAGCAGCTGCTCCAGCCTGAACTCGGTGAGCGGCGTCTCCAGCTGCTGGGGCGTCAGCGTCGCCGCGTCCGTGTCGTTGTGCTTCTCGTGGTAGCTGTAAGGAGCGGGCAGTTTTTTAGGTCGGAGCGCGGACGGAGGCCCGCGTGGGGAGCCCTACCTGATGCGGTAGCCGTCCTGCTTGCCCGTCTCGGCCGGCTCCCAGGAGAGGTGGACGGCGTTGTTGCGATCGTCGAGGTAGCCGCGCAGGCTGCGCACCGGACGCGGCCGCAGGGTCAGCTCGGCGCTGGCCGGCCAGGAGGTGACGTTGTCCGAGATGGTCTTGACGACCACGTCGTAGCTCTTGCCCGGCTCGAGTATTTCCGGGTAGTCGAAGAACCCGCTGCTCGCCTCGGTGCGCGCCACAGTGAACACCCGGCGCGTCGCCGACGTCGAGATCTGAAAGCTGTCGTACTCACTGTACGTCCGCGGCGGCTCCCAGCGCACCCGGAACGAGCTGGTCGTCGTGTAGCGCGGATCGAAGCTCACGTTCAGCGGCCGCTCCGGCACGGTCAGGTAGCGCGCGGTCGTCGGCACCGAGGTCTCGTTCTCGGAGACCGTCTGCACCGAGATGTTGTACGCCCGGCCCGGCACGAGGCCCTTGAACGCCGCCTGGGCGGGCCCGGGCGGCTCGCCCTCGCGCTCCACATACAGCACGCTCTCGATGGCGTCGTCCGGCGTGATCGAGACCTTGTAGTGGGTGTAGAGGCCCGCCGGGTACGGCGGCTGCCACAGCACCAGCAGCGTGGTCTCGTTCCGGAACCAGACGATGAACTTGCCGGGCGTATTGGGCTCTGCATGGGACGTGGGTGGGGGTTACAAAGATGCTTTACTACGCTGGACAGCCTTGGGTACGGTGTGTGTGTGTTGGGTGTTGGGTGTTGGGTGTGAGGGTGCGGGTTAATTGTTAACGGGCGGGGCTTTAGGTGTTACACATAAGACAACAACACACACAGCAACAAATAAAGACGCAACACGCAAAGGCACAGTGCTGCCCAAGTCGAACGAACCAAAATTGGGGAGGAAATCAAACTTTACTCTACCAGTTGGAAAGCAGATGAGAATCGAATTGGAGAAGTAATGACAAACCGAAACAAAATTGATTCGTTTCGGGCTTGAGTAGCACTGGGCGAGCGTTGGGATTACTTAAGGAGCATTGAAACACTCGTATACGTATTTATTAGCAATAAACTAAAACAGAACAGGCGACAAGAAGATAACACATTGAGACAATACTTAAGGTTACCTCCAGTAGCAGTAAGCAACAGACAAGAGAGACAGAGAGAGAGAGAGAGAGAGAGAGAGAGAGAGAGAGAGGGGGAGAGGGGGAGTTCTTGTTAGTAGCACCACAACCAATAGAGGGAAATCGAAAGGAGCCCCCACCAGGATTTGTTTTTTTTGATTAAACTGAAGAGCTGAAGTTAAACCGTTTGCCGCAGTCGATTGTGAGGAACTAATTAGCTTAGAAATTGCAGCGGCTGTTCGGACTGCGTGTGCCCGCGTGCCGGGACTTACTTGTGGTGAAATTGCGACTCGTGTAGGCCACCGACTCCTTGCCCTGGTAGATGGTGTAGGCCTGCACCTGGTAGGTGCCGCCCGGAGTCAGCTCCTTGGCCGACAGCTGGAACGTGTCGTTGCCGCCCAGCAGGAAGCTGCGGTTGTACTCGCTCTGCGGCGGCTCCGTCAGCCCCAAGACCTTGATCTTGAAGCCAGAGAACTCGCCCGTGCTGGGCGGCTTCCAGGTGATGAAGGCGCTCTTGCTGGAGCGCAGCTGGACACTGAGATTGTCGGGGGGATCGGGTGCTGAAATGTGTAGATAGAGTGAATCATTTGAGGAATCTTCTTTGTAGGGATTCCTCTATAGGAATTCCTTCTATACTAATATAAATTTCTTTCATAGGGATTCCTTTTATAGGAGTTCGTTCTGAAGGAGTTTCTTTTTACGAGAGTAGGAATTCCTTTCATAAAAACTACTTCTACAGGAATTTTCTCTATCTAACATCTACAATATTCCAAAGGAATTACTGTTACTCATTCTACAGGAATTCCGTTCTTAAGAATACTTTCTACAGGAATCCCTCTCATAGCAACACCTTCTGAAGAAGTTGCTCTTTGATCAAGTTTCTTCTATAGGAGGAATTGCTTGCATCAAAATTCCTTCCACAGGAATACCCTGAAATTCCATCTAAAGGTATTGCAACTGCTGCTTTCTTCGAAATCCATCTACAGGAATTTCTTGAATAGGAATTTTGTTACATTTGCTCATTAAGACTCACCTGTGGTTATATTCACCGTCCAGGTGAGCAGCTCGCGATGCGTTGAGTTCGTGTAGTACAGCCAGAAATTGTACTCGCTGCCCGGCAGGACCCTCGATAACTTAATGTCCTGGCCTATTTCGCTGGCCGGAATTGTCGTGTTCGGTTCCGGATAACCGAACGGGGGACTGTAGTCGATGCGATAGAAGGCATTGTCATTGCTGCTCGCATTTGGGACGCTGATGACCAAATCGGCGCCATTAGCCGCCTGTAAAGCAGAGGGGGGAGAAACGGGGTGGGGGGATTAGTAGGCTGATGAGTTGGCGCAGTTGATGGATTGCCCAAAGCCAGTTCCGTTGACCGACAAATGTTTCTCCGCGCTCCCCAATCTGCCATCTGCAGCGCTCAGCTGTGCCCGGCCATAACTGACCTATATATATTTTGAAATGTTTAATCTGCTGTTGCTGCCGTTGCGGCCGCTGTTTCCCAACCCATTAATCATGGCGACACACATGGCACACACCAAGCGATAACAGTCATAGACACACTTGCCTTTGTTGCTGTTTCCAGTGCCAAAACCAAAAGTTGACTCACAATGTCAGGGCTAAGACGCCTCTCTCTGTCTATCTGCCGCTAACCCCCCTCCCCTCACTCTGACATCTCGTGCTCATTAATCTATATATGTATATACATATATGATTATGATAATGACTCTCGACAGTGCGGACTGTCAAATGACTCAAATGCATTCAACAGTTGCACAAGCAACCCCTTCCCCCTCTCCTGCCTCACGAAGTTGCAGCTGTTTGCCGGAATACCCTTTATATAATATATAAAATGTCTTCGACTATCAAAGCGGATCTTTGACAATATACAAACATTTATAAAGCGGATGCACAACAAAGTGGTATCTTTTGAAATGAACAAGAACTGAATCCCCATGATTATATGATACTAACCTGACTCGTAGTTGACTAAGATAGCTGAGTAAATAGAATAGGTGCTTTGGCCAAAAGTTCCTACAGGTCTGACTCATATTTTATGGGTATATTGAAACTTTTATGGACTTGGTATGATACTATACCATACTACTTGAGATTGATTAGGTTTAACGGAAACCAGATAATGATTTATTATTTATTTTTATTTTCGTTCATTTTTTTATTAGGGCTCTGTTTGAACTTTAACTAACCCATAAGCATTATTTAATAGGTATACCGCAGAATATCACAATAATAGACTCAACTGTCATCTCTATCATTGACGGCCTTGCCCATATGCACCCATCTATATAATATATATACAATTATATAAATACATTGCAAATCGCATTATAATGAACAACATTAAATCGATTGTTTTCATTCTGTCATCCATTTTTTGTTAGCGGGGGATCGGAAACCAGTTGAAATACGTGATCTACAGCTGAGAAATTGCAATAATACGCAGTTCGTATATCTTTTGCTATTCAATATTGATAAATTGATAATGAAGCGGCGATTAGCGAATTTCGTGAACCTGACTCGATAATTTAGTGCATATTAAGCAACGGATAATACGCGGATCCATTGCCCATGACGCCCATCACGAATTCCACAAAAAGAGAAAAATAGAATAAAGAAGCATGTGATATCAAATGAAGAGAGCGATGCCGATATTATCGCCGCTTCGATAATTCTCTTAAAAGATATATTACCTCGAACTCGGAATGGAATAATTTCCCAAGCCCAAAGTAAAGTGCAGCAGCAGCAGCAACAAAGCGGAAAATCACAATGGAAAAGTGCAATTGATTTTTTTCCAACTTTGAATATGAATATGAATATGAATAGAGACACTATTTAAGCTGATGCTGCTGCAGTCGTAGTTGCATGTGACATGCAAACAATGGGCTAATACGGAAGCCCATTTTGCAAAGTTTCCGATCGGACTGTGGGTGTTTTTTTTTTTTCCTGTGGAGGCCTCCCCCTCAATTCGACATTCCACTTAATGATCGGCCATTAGGTGAATAATTTGAAGCTGGCAATAATTGACTAAGCAGACGCGCTCCAAATAGAGTGCATTACTCTGTAATTGACCATAAGAATACCCTATTAAATTAGGCGCGTCTGGGCGTGAGTGAGTGCAATTGGAAGGCACTCTAAACAGCTGCATGATGCGATATAATAATCATTATTGGTGTGTGCATCACTAAAACGTTCACGAATGTCGCACAAAGCAGAATTAAGAAATTAACTGATCTAGTTGTGGGGAGTCATCAGGAGGACTCGGCTGGAAAGAAGTGTGTGTATATAGTAAAAGAAATCCATAGGGAAGGCAAGTAGAAATAAGCCAAAAGGAAAAGAAAAAGGAAATTGCAAAACAAATGTGTGCAGAGAGGGAGAGAAGGAAGGAAGATTTCTAGATACATTAATGCCAACCTCATGAAATCACAACGTCAACTGAAAATGTGCTGCTGTTTATGCAAAGCAAATAAACTCCATCATATCTGAGCTCTTTTCCTTATTTGCGCCCTATTTATACACCTGATCAGTAGGTGCCAAAAAGCATATCGTATGGCAAATGCTAAACGTGGACAATTTGTTTATTGATTCGCATTGGCATGCGAAAACATTGAGAGCAGGCGCAAGATTTGCGTCTATTTGGGATTACAGTTTCTGTATTTATTTGTAAGCTAGCTATGTGTGTGGTGGTGGGTGTGCGTGTGTGTGTGTGTAAAATGAAAGTATTTCAATCAAATGCATATTTCATGTACTTATGCGCTTTTGGGGTTTGGTTTTTTTTTTTGCCGGCATTTGACATGAGAGTTGAGATACTGAGGGATATACATGTATGTGTATATATATGTGTGTGTGTGTGTGTGGGGGCGTCTGTTTGGGGCTATTTTTGGAGCACTTGCGATTGACATTGCGCACTTATCTGATCCGCTGCTGTTTTCTTTACTTTTAGCTGTTTGCCTTTCACTTTCCGTTTATGATTTTATTTTTTCGTTTTTGTTTTTTTTTTTTCGGTGATTTGGGCGCCTACGAAAGAGCATGGGAAAGTTGTGCAGTGCGTGGCGTAGCGGGCAGCTTGTGTCCGTCGGCACTTGGCACTCGATTCGCATTAATGAAGCGTCGACCTTGTCCGCTTATTACAAATGCAATCGCCGCCCGCTCCCCGCCCCCCGCCCCCCGCCCAGCGGCGATTGCAGCTGCAATTAGTTTGTTTTTTTTTCGCCAAGCGATCCACAAAACTGAAACAGAAAGACGAGGTCGTGAACCAACCCCCCTCCAAAAAAAAAAGGCCAAACAAATGCTATCAAAAGAACCCAATGTCATGTCACTGTTGAATGATAATGATCTTGATGATCAACAGCCGCATGATCATCATGAAAATAAGCTGCGAGCTGCGCTAAATGCTGGGGGAATACAAGCTGCCACTAGAGGGGGGCAGGAGAGGGGGGGGGAGAGACTTGAAATAATTCCATGACGCGTCAATTTCCTGACCATGCGGCGCTACTTTTATAATTTGTAATAATTACAAAACTAAACAAAACATTTTTTAAACACCAACACAAAAAGCATACACATAACAACACAACGCAGCCCCCCCCCCCTCTTATTACCTCCCCCCACTCCACACGAAAAAAAATCGCAGCTCAAATTAAAAGCGCAAACGTAAAAATTTTGCGTTGAGCTGGCAAAAAAAAAAGCCGAAAAAATCAAAAGCACAACAAAATAATATTTAAAAGATTTTCAACTTTCCAGTGCCGCAGTTTAAATACCCTAACATTTACACACGCACAATGAATTTAAAATTGCCACAAACAAACAAATTAAAAAATATTAAGTATAGATGATTATTTGACATTCAATGGAACTTTTCGAAAAACTTGGTCAAAATATTATTTTTTTTTATTTCAATGAAGACTTTAAGTCAAAGTCAATCCTCTTAAAAATCGGTTTAGTTATGATCAAGTTATGCAAATTATGATTGAGGTCTTAATCGGAATTATATAAAATTGGTAGTTATTGAACATATTTAAACATATGCTATTTTTCTTTATGTCCGATATAAAAAACCGATAATTGCGGACTTCCTTAACTAATCCTAAGTTGTGTACACAAAAAATAAACATTCCGATCTATTTCGTAGTGCCATATGTTCTAGCAATATATATATAAAGCGGTGATAAAGCTATACACAAGTACATATAAATAGATATGCACAACTCCATAAGATAAATATATATATATAGTACATGCAAGTATTACCCGGCGTTGCGCGGATACAATATAAAATAATCCATTTGCTGCTTTACGCACTTTTCTACTTGATCAGAATACCCCATTTCCAGGGTATTTACCACAAAAAAAGTCGCCTGCTTTAGTTGTAGGCACAACAGGCAGGTGCGCCATGTGGGTCGGCAGCAGAGGGGTGGCGAAGGGGGAGCGGGGGGGGGGGGCGGTACGGCACAGTGGGGCTGGTCGCTTTGGCTGTGTGTGATTTATAAAGCGTTGTTGGTTTTTGCTAATTATTTATATGGCAGCCGCCGAAACCAGTTAGGTGAGCACCAAGTTTTTTTTCTTTCATTTATTTCGCTTTTTTTATTTTTTCTTCTTCTTTTTCTTCTTGTTTTATTAATTCACTTGTTTTTTTTTTTTTTCGTAGTTTGTGTGTTTTTCATATTCGGTATTCAATAAACAAATTGACGTTGGAATTGGGTACTCGGCGCAAAACTGAATGTGAGTAAACGAATAATTTGCAATTGAATATGTGCGACTAAAAGCCAAGTCAAGTCAAGCCAAGCCAAGCCCCCCCGCCCCCCAAATCGACTACCCCCCTCTGAAAACAACAAAATTGTTCAAAGTTTAGTTTTCTTTTCGACTTGGCCCAGTTATTTCGCGCAATATACCCTGTATTTATGAAATTGATAAATTGCGGCATATCATTTGGAAAAAGTATGAATACAAAAAAAAACCAACAATAGTATTAGCTTTAAATTCTATACATTTTTTTAAGGATCAAAAATTTAGCATAGGGAATTTTGATAAAAATTTCAAATGTACACGAATCCATTCAAGGAAAGAGCTGTTTACAGGGCATCAGCTAGTCCGGAACTCTGTGGCTTGTTGCATATCTATTTGTTTTGTTTCTGAGCTGCTGCAAAAGGCCGTCGCAATTAACATTAATTAATGCAGAGGTTGTTGCGGCCGTTGCTGCAGCCAGTGCAAAAGCGTTTTATAGCCAATCATTAGCCAGAGCGCTGCATACTATATATGTTTATATATCTCTGTCTAGCTATCTTTGAAATGTTATATAGCTACCCGTAGCTCCGATCGTCGATAGTTGCAATTATATAACACCCATCCACGTGTGGCTGCTGCCGGCGATTTGGCGCAACGCAATTGGCCAATTAGCCGCCGCTGTTGGCCATTTATGTAGGCCCAATTTGCGGCTAATTTACCAAAACCTTATGAATTCAGTCCAAATAACTGCAAAAGGGGGAGTTGGGCAAGCAGCGCATTAAACAAGAAATCAAACCAACAATTAGCAGCCTCTGGCTAATCGTTGACCCGATAGATTGAACGGAAAATATATATAAAAATCGATAACAACAGTTCGTTTGATTTGCTGCTATTGAGCATATAGAATAGAATGTGAATAATATATGAAAAGGGGCTTTAATGTTGTCGATACTTTCTCAAAAGTATCTATTATTATAAGCACGGTCAAAGTCAAGGTCAAATATAAGTTGATTTTACTGAGATCGATAACATCGATTTAAAGTTTGTCATTATCATTATCTTAAGCTTGATTTGATTTCTTTGGTTCTATATATGTTTATGGACTTTGCGATAACTCCAATTATACTATCGACTGTTGTGCCATCTCTATTGTCTGGCAGTCTGGCACTGTGCTGGACCGCGGCGAGCAGATGGGTTCCGGGTGCAAGACTCCACCCGGAAATAGTGACGATAAGTGTGAAAGTTATTTCAGTGGAGGCCAATGGCGAAGACAAAACAACAAATTGAGAAACGTTGCATATTTGGAGTTTTTGTAGCGCACTCATCGGCACTCCAGTGGCAGCGCCTCTAGAAGGGACTACAGCAAGAGGAAGCAGAAACGAGGCAGAGGCAGATGGAGAGGAAGAGGAAGCAGCAGAAGCGGCGGAGGGCAGCCCGATTCTTTAGTTTACACGACTTTACACAGCACTCGCTGCCTGACAGCACAAATAATTTGCCGCTAAATGGTGGGCTATTTTTAAAAAGGCACTTCATCAAGTGCCGCCGGATGGTTGCATGCCACACACACACACACACACACATGGAACTACTCCGGTCTAGGAGAAAATATGTGTGTGCAAGTTGAAAATTCGGAATATCCCCACAGACAACAGCGACTTTAGACCTCAAATTGGAGTCGAGAGATAAATGACAGTCGCCTAACGACGAATACACAGTAAAAAATGTTTGCCTAAAAGAAACCCGTAATGAACTTTTTTGAAAAAAAGTTGGACTGTAAAACATAACAGTTTATTTGGACTCTCTTTTGGAAAAGTAGCCTCGATTGAAAAAATTTTAAGAATTTTATTTGTTCCATTCATCATATTAATCAAGTTTTTTATTTTAATTTAATGTTCTTCTCTTTAAATATGAGATTATTTAAAATGTAAATCAGCAAGTGATTAAATGCGAATACTTTTGGTGCCGTGTAACTGGCAAACGTATCCGCATTCGTACACCCTGTACAGATATGGGTGCACAAAAAGCAAGGAGAAAAGAGAACAAAAACAAAGAGAAACAGCTGCCCGGCAACATAAACTGAATGATTTAAGACGCGACTTTTGACGACCGTCGCATTGTCAACCCATTTTTGGGGGCACTTTTTAGCCGGCGTTGCCACATAGAGCAATCCAGTGGCCACCCTCCGAGGGCCGAGGTACAGCCTCAACATGAGCCCGCCGTGCCGTGCATAACAATTAGCAAACGCCCGACTCTAGCCGCCCCCCCCCTCCCCACCGCTGGCCCCCCCCCCTCCTGCTCTCGTTCCAGTAAACAAAAAGAAGACGAAATGGGGGAAGAGGGGTCGGGGCAGGCGATCGCTGCTGTTATTTCAACCTGAAGTTTCGACAAAATGCAGACCGCACCCAATAAAGGAGCGGGGGGGAAGGGGGAAGGGGGAAGGGGGAAAGGCAAGTGGGGTTGTGCCCGACTTCGCGTTCGGTTTAATTAATTAAAATTAGATCAGACGAACGGCAAGTGCATCGAGCGAAACAAGTTCATAACGGAGCCAAAGGCAGGCAAAATAAACAGAAACAATTCCGAGTGTGCGCGAGCTGAAACTTTCAATTACAAACACCCGAAAAATTATAAACACGACGAATTGTTTTTGAAATGGGCGTTTACTTTCGTTATTCAATGCCCTGTATTTTGTGCTGGGCATATGAACTTTGATCTCCTAATAATAAGCTAATGAGTACTTTCACTTCAGATTAAAATTTACAGCTGAATTATGATCTCTTCATAACGAAATTTCGTTAGTCAATACCCTGTACTTTGTGACAAGCACATCAATGACTTCATCACACCTGTGCTTCAATTTTACTTTAGTTATTCAATATTCTTTGACCTGATCTCGTAATAATAAACTAAAATATTATTGTTTACGTTCTCACTTGGATGACCAGCTAGTAAAATACAATTAAATACAATTAATAAGCGGTTAGAATTTTAGCCCGAAAGTAAACAATGACAATAGGAGGCGTTTTGCCAACGCACTGATAAGATGTCAACTAATAAACGTGACGTTAACTCTGAGAGGCAAATAAAAAATGATTCCATTAATACTCCAAGCACACAAAAGATACGACGCCATAATCATATAGGCAAAATACTACCTGTAATACTCAATAGGTGTAATTATCTTCTAGAAATTTGAAGCACTTAATAAGCCCCTGGCACAGCTCATTTCTATGGGGACAAAGTGTGACGTGGGGGGGGGGGGCAACAAGGGGTGTCTCCAAATTGCTGAACTTGCACTTTATTGAAAAGAAAACGAGAATTGGATGAGCTTTCTTCAATTAAAAACGCGGCGCGCGACGTTTGATCTGTGATTAAAATAAATGTCTGGAATGGCGTTGCCAGATGCCAAAAAAAAACATAATAAATTACGCAGTTATCGAATAAAACTTAAAAAACTTAAACAAACAAAATTTTAATAAAATAATTGCAAAAACAAGATACATTTCAAACCTAACAGAAATAATTAAATAAATCAAATAGTCAAAAAATAGCACTAGACTTTTCATAAATGAAATATTAAAATCTAGATGGAATAAATAGTATTAGAAATATTAATACTACGCGGAACCCGAAGAAAGGGAGTTTGTGGGGACAAGAAATGAAACGAAGTCAACGGGATAAGCGGTTTCGTTATCGGATCCCGCCCATTAGTTATCTGAACACACAATCAGAAGCAAAAGCAAAACCAAAAAAAAAAAAAAGCATATAAAACAGGCAAACTTCAGGCAGGCTGATGTCATCGGCCTTTTCGGGGGGGCTTACTAATGAGTATCGAGTAGAACGCGAGCGTGAATGAGCAATGAGTAGTGAGTATCGGGTATCGGGTATCGAGTACAATGCGCGTCTTCTCTCGGCCATTCGCCGGCACGTATGCGATGCGACGCATCTGATATTATGATTGAGTCAAGGCGAGATTCTTCTTCGTATTGTTGTCATTCCTCTTCTGCTTCTTATCCATTTGTTGCTGTTGTCTTGGCACGTGAGCCAAGAGACAAAACAACAGTCAGCGGCCGCATTCCGTGTGACTTTAATTGCAAACTGCAAAAACAACTTTGAGACAATCTGTTTTTTTTTTTTTATTCACTTATTTTTTTGGGGCCAATAAACAAATAAACGCCTGAGCGAGAGGCTAGTGGCATTTAGAAGGAGATAGCTAGTGCTGGAGTTAACAAGAGATTTGATTTAACTGAAAACAGGACAGCTTTGAGCCACACACACACACACGCACACCCAGATCGTGAGGAACCACCAACCTTGGGCGATTTTTTAGATTTACGCATATCTGGTTTCTGTTTCTGTTCCATTCGCATTTCGAGTTTTCATATGCCCCAACGAAGGGTATTGTGCCTATGTAAACAAATATGTAACGGAGCGATCAGCTGACCCAATAGAGCCCAGCCGGGCAGATGTTCTATCTGAACTAAGCTCCAAGTGGGTTAATGTTGATGAAAAGAAAACGCTTCTCTATATCTTGCAGCTACCATAGGAATAATCGGTTGACAATTAGGTTTTTAAAGCTACAGTGAGCGCTCGTCAATTGGAACTCCAATTTAAAAGTTCTATATTATAATTTGTAAAAAAAAGTATATCGCTTTATTTACATTTCTAAGCCAAAAAGAATAATTAACTAATTTAGTTTAATTCTTGGTAGGATATGCCAACTTCGACTTTCCATAGTTGGCAGTTCTTACTGGTTTCTTCTTTTTTATTGTCGTATTTAGTTGTACGCAAAATGAAACGAGTTTTGTAAAAAGTAAATGCAAAAAAATAAAATAAAACAAGCATAAAATCTACAATAAATTTGAAGAGAAAGGTCTATCAGGAAAGAAAATACGTGCATAAGATGCCCAGAGTTAGGAAATGAATACGAATGTAAAACTGTGTAGGATACAACGTAAATATTCATATATTTATTTACATATAAGCTATAAGAATACTGTTAAAATAAAAATGTAAAATATTTACAAATTAAATATCAATATATATCTGCGCATTCTTCAGGCTGATCGAACTGGTTGGGGATTCCAACAGAAAAAGTCATGCATGTCTCAAAAAGTTTTTAAAACAGCGCGGGTTAAAGATTAAAGAACAAGTTCTCGCCATACTATATAATTGATTGCGGGCATTACGGAGTTACGGAATCGCGGGTTTAACCCCCAGTTACAAAAACAATGAACAATATATGAAACAACATGAAAGGGAGAAAAAAACAAAACAACAACAAGAAAACCGGCTGGGGCGAGTGATTAAAAAGTTTATGACACCAACAAAAAATAAGTATATAAAAAAGCACAAAAAATAATAATAATAAAAATTGAGAAATGCACATTGCTCTGGGCTAGGCTGAAAGACGAGGACATTTCCGACGGGAAGGGGGGGGGGGGGGGAAGCCCAGAGTTAATTGCCGTAATTTGTAATTGTAGGTGGCAGCCCAAAGGAGAGCGAGGGAGAGAGAGAGAGAGAGGGAGAGCAAGCGAGAGCGTGCGGCTGATTGAGTTATAGTAAAAACCCCCCAATTGAAAAGCAGCAGGCGCAGTAAACAACATCAATCGATGTTTTATGGGGCCACAAGCCAAATTAAGGGGGGCTAATATGTTAGGAAAAACAACCGATTTTTCAACCGATCGTTCCTATGACAGCTATATGATCGACATATATGCTGTCTGCCTCGAATCTTGTTGCTGTTCAAGAATATATATATATACACCTTATAGGGAGACTTCCATGTGTTGCACTGACTTAAAATACCCTCTGCGAGCGCCCAAAGGGGAGCCATCACGGCGTGCTGCATTTGTTTACTTCACGTTCCAATTGGAAACTGGAAATGGGTAACGGAAAAATGTGCATTGAAAGAGCTGGCAAAAGTTAACCCCCTCCCCCTCCCCCTCCCCCTCCCCCTCCCCCTCACCGTGCCAAGCACCGCTCCCCCGTCCCTTGATGAGCATGTTCGAACTGATCAGCGCGTTAAACAGACGATCAAATGTCTAGCATTTAGTCAGCAGCCGTATATAAACATGCACATACAGGGTAAAATGTGTTTATATATCTCAGTACCACACACTTAAAACATGCCTCGTACTACTCCCCACGTCCCACCCCCCGCCCCCCACCCGACCCCACCACCACCAACAAACGCCTCATTGTTGTTAGGTTTAGTCAATGGAGCGAATTATTTACGGCATTCCACTTTCCTCCCCACCCCCAACCCCCTCCTCACACGCTACTCTGGCAGTGAACTGCAAAGATATACCCTGTAAATGTAATTAACATGCGCTTGTGTTGTATATTTGCATATATCTGCAACTTCTCACAAGTAAATCAACATTATAGTTATACCCTGTGAAATGTAACTAACTAAGTAAAGAGCTTTGATAGCGAACGTAGTATACCCTGTAAAATTTATTTATATTTGAATCTTAATATTTCTAAATATATATTAATATATAAAAATGAAAATGAAAATGATTTTCTTAAATTTTTCGTAGATTGTGTTTGAATTGCGAAGTAATATTTGCACAATATATAGGTTTATCGATATTTTAATTTTCATCATATCACGCCGTTCTTTTTAGTGGGTGCACACTGTAGGGTATATGGAACGATACTTACCTGTGGCCAGAATATGCTCAAAATGCTAAAAGCAAGCAGAAATTGCGGTTTTTGTTGTCGATATCGCTGCGGTTGTTGTTGTTGTTGCTGCTTCATGGCGCTGCCCGTTGCGAGTACAGTGGAAACCCAAAAATGTTGACTTTTGCGGCTTTTGATTGTTGTTGTTATAACATCATTTGTCAGAGTGTGTGTGTGTGTGTGTGCGTGTGTAAATATCACTCTCTCGATAGGTCGTCAATTAATATTGCACTTGTTTATGGCGGCGACAGCGGCGTCGGCGTCGGCGTCAGCGTCAGCGTCGACGTTTGTTTTACTTTTTCTGCAGATACAAAAAAGATGCAACGCGCACTTGTTAGGGTTGTTGTTGTTGCTTTTTCGCTGGAATGCGCCCATGCCAAATGCTCTTTATGGCCAAACAAAATTATAACGGCACTGCGCTCTCAGACCCAGCGTGCGAGTGCAAGGAAGAGCGAGAGCGCAAGAGAGGCACCGCAGCGGCAGCGACAGCAACAAGCGAAAGCGTCGCCGCGTCAATGCTGCAGGTAGAAAGCAAACGAATGAAGCGGAAAAAGAAATGAAGACAGCGACGCCGACTGCAGCGTGCGTGTGGTGCAAGCGACGGGCAGCGAAGAGCGCAGAGAGCGAGCCACGCACAAGTGCGTGTGTGTGTGAGTGCGAGCAGGCGCGTGCGCGTGTGCGTGTAATAACGGCGCTTTACAACCGACGCAGTTGCTGCGACTGCGACTGCGGCTGCGCTTGTTGTTGTTGTTACGAAATAGCTGCGCGTCCGCCATGACAATTACCAAGCAATTGCAGTTGCTGCCATTGTTGTTGCACCCCCATTTTGTGCACGACAATTGTAATTATATTAATGCTAATTGCACGCATTTATTACAGCAACAATAGCGCACACACACAGACGCCGCCCTTTTCAACACACACAAACGCAAAGCGTCGGCGCAACGGCGACGCCGACAGCGACGTCAGCTGCCAACATATAAAAAAATTCACTTGTAATTGTTGTTGCTTCTGCTTCTTGAGCTGCTGCTGCTGCTGCTGCTGCGCTTGCGCTTGCTGCATTAATTAAATAAACTAGTCACGTTTTGTCTTGTTGTTTTTTGATTTTCTTAAGCATAAATTGTTTTTTTTTTTCGGGTGAAATTTTAATGGCCATCGCACTGTTTTTTCTCTCTCTTGAAATACGTTTTTTGCCTAATTATTAACTAAATAAATACAAATAACACGCATTAAAGCCGAGCAGCTACGGCGGCTTCGACGTCGACAGCGGCATTTGTAAACACACAACAAAAACAACGTTCGAGAAAAGTAACCGTACACAAGCCGTGAGAGCGCCACTCCACTGCACTCCTCTCTTCACACTCACTCTCTCGTTCGCTCGCCCGCACACTGTTTGTATTTGTTGCTTCAATTGTTGACATTCAGCAATTGCATTTGAATTTTGCATTTGCGCCAAAAGTCACAGCAAAAAAAAAAACAAACGAAAAACACAACGAACTTTTAAAACATATTCGACACATAAACAACAGAAGGTAAAAAAAACAACAACTAAGAAAGCTATGCGCGCAAACGACAAGCGCCGAACCGAAGCGAACGAAGAAGAGCGTAAAAATGAACAAAACAAGTGGATAAAACAACAAAACGGTGCATAGAGCAACACTAGAGTGAGCTGCGCAGCGCTGCTTTGCCATATCGATATGTTCATGTATCGATAGTATCTATCGTCAGGTGCTTGGCCATTCCCCATAAACAGCGCCGCATAGCGCCATCTATCGCTGCAGAGCTGCGTTTGAGGCGCGCTTTTATTTCAATTCGAATTCCAAGTGAAACTCACGCATGGAAAATACAGAAGCAGGCTTTTCTAAAGCGCTGTTTTCTGGCTCACTCACTTATCATAAATTAGTGTACGCATAAATATACAAAATGGGAAATTTATTTTTAGAGAAATTCGGATTTGCGAAAGTACAATAACTGGGTAAGTACATATTTGTCTTGTTTATGGCCTGGTCTTCAATCGCCATTTGCAGCTTATGAGACGAAGCCCGCCGAAATCAAGTTTTTCATAAAGATCAGCTTTGTGACGTTCTTTATTTCAATCATTGCCTTGGCAACCCTGCTGAGCCTGCGCAATGCTCGCCATCGCCTGACTACGAAGCAGGAATGGCAAGGTAGACTCGAGAGAAGTGCGGCAACATCGCACTGCACTTTGGCAACATGCGGGAGGGCGAAATACAAACAGACGATTGAAGTTTGGCAACGCGGCACTTTGAAATGCACCAACATCTGTCCCTGAAATGTGGCAACAGTGCAACGACTTAAGACGCGGCCAGCCTGAAATTTAGCAACAAGCTGCTAGAAAGAAAAAATCTTGGTTTTTTGTTGTTTTTGCAGACCAGAAGTTTTTTACCTTACTCGGTCACGAACCGAAAAGAGTATATTATGTTTGTACATTGTCCCCCTTCCGCCCGTCCGTCGGTCCAAAATATGGAAAATAAACTCCCTTAGTTTAAAGTTACATGAAATGAAAATAAAACTTATTACAGCTTTACATTTATATACATATATACGTATAGTTTATCTAGGCTCCTTTTGAGAAGTAGCTACGTCTATGAATATTTGACTACAAATTATTATAGGGTATATATTCCTAAGAAGCCATTTGATTCTCCTTTAAACCAAAGATACGAGTTCTTAGCAGCTTCCGCTCTGCTTCTTCACTTATCTTGAGGAAGTGCTTGCCAAAGTGCAATCTATATGGCAGCCACTTAAACTAAGTTGGCAGCACTTTTTTGCCAGCCAACCAAAAGGGTGTTCGGTGGGGGGGGCGGAGGGGGTTGCTCCACGTGGGCATAACAGTAAAAATGAATGGCCACAATGTGACTGGGCGTAAGCGGCTTTGGCTTCTGCTTCTTCTTCTGCTTCTGCTTCTGCTTTGACCGGAAACGGAAATGGCCCTCGCGACATTTGCTTTTCACAGCCCAAAGAAAAATCTGCGCAAAACTTCACAATGGGCATTTTTTGGGGCACAAGTTGGGATTTAATCCGGCGAGAAACAGTTGCTTAAAAGGATTTTAGCTTGGCGAATTATTTTAAAGGGAAGCTAACGGAAAAGCAGAAAGCATTTAAATAGGTATTAAAAAAAATATATGTAATCAAAATGAAGAGAAATATACAAATAAAAACTGAAAAGCAAATATATAAATTCATATAACATACGAAACATTTTATAATTGATAAAGGAAGGAAATGCAAGACAAACAACTCGCGACTTAAACATTAAGAAAAATCAAATGCAAAATAAGTTAACTATATTAAATAAAAACAATAAAAATAACTTTGCGTGGGGTTGGGAGTTGAACCCAGGACTTACCGCTATTAACATATGAAGACCATAAATAATATTATTAACAGTTGCAAAGTTTCACTTATTGCGCTCTAATTTCAATTAAAAATTATTATTTAACTTGAATTATAATAAACAATTCATCGAATTTAAATTTAACAATTGAAATATTTTTCGCGCGCCTGCTGAGCAATTGCCTTAAAAATCCAGCAGCTGCTGGCATTTTTAGTGCCAGCTTGTTCGAGTATATCGATAGGTAGAAAAATACCAAACCGATAATTGGCGCCAAGCGCGCCTTTTTTCAAAATGTAATTTAAACAAGCTGACTTTTAATGGAACTACAAAATTGTTTTGGCTTGAATATTTGTGTTTTCTTAATACGAGGGGCACTCAAGAGGTTCTTCGAGAGTTCGTTTGAGAGTGAGAGTGAATATAGGATTCTATTATAGAAAAATTGTATTAAATAATTTTTAAATATTTACAACAAAATATTCGTAGGATTTTTAGTACAAAAAGCTACGAACTCTAGTTGCTGATACTTGAGTTAAAATTTATAAAGCTTGTAAAATCCAAAATCAAGATATATAAATTTCTGATATCTTTGAAAATACTTGATTGCCAAGATCTATTAGTTCTCTAGAACTAACTTCTAGACTTCAGTAAGGTCTGCAATGTGGGGCTTTCAGTACGAAGTTCTTGATTTTTCTCTCTGTGTATATATAGCTACAGGGTATTTGTTAGGCGCCTATTGCGCCTTGTGCACTTGTTAACTGTCATGTTAATGCCGTCGTAATACGTGTATTCATTATGTTAAACACTTGATATGCGGCGTGTGTGTATTTGTGTGTTTATGTTCACACACACACACACACACACACACAGATATGAGCAACAATAGCTAGATGAATGTGTAACACACTAATTAGTCTTGTATGCGATTCATAATGATAACAGTAATTAAAATACACGTGTGCGTGGTGGAGGGGAGGGCAACGGGGAGGGGTGTGTGTGTGTGTGAGTCTATGTGTGTGTGGTGTCAAGTGCTAAACAACAAGTGAAGCTGTAGCTAAAGTTGGGGGGAGTGCGGGGGAAGCATCTTTGTCTTTGGGCTACGCGTTTTGTACACTCGGCGAAAAACCTTACGCCAAGTGCGTAGGAAGAATGGGAATAGAAAAAAGAGAAAAAGAATACGCAATGCTTTTTCTTGCAATTTTAGAAACATTTTCTCAAGAAAATAAATACAAAAATTTCCAATTCATTTTCAAAATAATAAATTAAAGCAAGTAGGAACGTTGCAGTCGGGTGTAACCGACTGCGCAATACTCGTTCACAGTTTAACAACAGCCTAAAACAGATGAAAACGTTGCTTTTCATTTTCGGTATCTTGGAAAAATATAAATGATTTATGGGCGTGACCGAAATTTTGCCGCTTCATATTTAGAGGAGGTCATCAGAAAACAGTTTTATAGATTTTATCGATTTGCCACGCCCCCAAAAGGCATATCGAAAAAATATTTGTGCGATCTTTAGAAGAGATCTTCAGTAATCTAACTGAATAATTGGATGTGTCTAACTTTAAAACTGAGCCAAATATAACGATTTTAGCCAATTGCCAAAAAATCGTAACAGTTTATCTGAGGCGGGTTTAGACCATATACATTATTCACAAATTTTCTTGACTGACTTCAAGTTCGTTCTTCAAGTAAATAGAATTAATTAATAAATTTATGTTTTTAGATTCTGAATTTTTGAATTTTAAGAAATTTATTTCAAATATATTTAGAAATTCTTTCTGCTCTAGTTTAGAAGAGTCTCAGTTTTTTCGCTGAGTGCAGGTGCTGTGGCATTTGGATTGCCTGTGCTTTTGACTGCGGCGTTGCCACATGGTTCTCACATGCCCCACGCTGCATGCCACATGCCGCACGCCGCCTTCGGCGCTTTGCAAATGCCCAAGTGAAGCCGCGCAGAGGCCAAATACACACGGAGACTAAAGCACACATGTAGCGAATATTAACACACACACGCACACACACGCACACACACGCACACGCCCACTGAAAGCCCTTCGTGGCGCAGTCGTCGTCGCATTTGATCCTCGCAGGATGCCGTGTCATGTTTTCATTATGCTCATGTGTCTAAACAATTATCCTGCAGGCATAATTATGTCTGACGTTTATAAGCCTTGACACTTTCGGTTTTCGAGTCACATGCCTAGCGCACACACTCACACACACTCGCGCGCGCACACACACACACACACAGACACCCTCAAATGAACTTTGCGTCTTGAAAACATTTGCGCTTATTGAAATAATTATAACTAATTATCCTATGCGCCATATCGGGTACAACTACTTATTATATATATATATATATATGTATATGCCTCTCTGTTAACACTCCCCCCTCCCAAATTCTCCTTATCTGACCCGCCTTGTGCTGAAATATTACGGGGCCGAAACTTATTTTGGCGTAAAATTGAAAAATTCTTTGGCCAGACGGAATTAAGACCAAGAGCTGATTCTTTATGTGTTTGCCCTAACATAGGGTATGACCGCAAAGTAGAGCAGTTATGCAACACATGGACGAATATATAATAAGTTGAAATATAAAAAATATCTTATAATATAATTGAATATATTAATATTGTTATGCATATAAAAATGGTGTATGATGTGCACATAATAATCAATTGATATTAATCAAGTGTATAACAATAATAACATATAGTTAATATATATTTAATAAAACACTAAGATCTTATATTCATTCAAGTTCATGGCAGACCCTTTCTAAACTTCAAAGTCCCATAACTTTGTCAAAACTGAACCGATTTTCATGATGTTTGCCATTTTCATCTAGATCAATGAAATTAAATTAAATTAAATTCGTATTTGAAAACAAATTTTTTCCCAGAAAAATCCTTTACTCCCCCCTTCCTTTTTTTGGAATAATTTTTTTTTATTTTTTACGGGTACCAAAATTCAAACCGATTTTCATGATTTGTCATTTAGATTGATTTTGCATCTAAATTGGAAATAGTTTGGATCGATTAATTATTGTAGAAATAATTACGCAAATATTAGGAAAGTGGAAGATTTATAAGATTCCATTAATATTTTATGATTTTGCTGTAGATTGATTTACGCATACCCTGTAGATATAATGTTGAGCTATGTACGTAAAATAGGCCTTGCCTTGACTTAACCTAGCTACCCAACTAGCTCGCTCGGCTAGGGTATTTAGTTTTCAGCCAATGTTTTTCCTTTAAAATGTGCGCTCGGTGTCCTTGCTGCTCGCTCTGGAACTGGCTGCTGGCTCAAGCTGGCAGCTGTTCCAGCTCCAGCTTCAGCTGCAGCTTCGTCCTGCCCGCGTCCTGCTGTTTACCGTTATTTTATTATGCAAGAAACAAAAGTTTCATTTGTTTGCCACGCTTCCCGTTCGGCAAGAACCATCAATCATTCGCCGTGTTGTGCGACGTCTTCCAGGACCGAGAGGGCAGAGGGAGAGGGGGAGAGGGGGAGAGGAGCAGAGAGAGAGAGAGGGAGATGGGACGAGAGGTCTTGTGGGCGGCTGTGCGAAAAAAATGTTTCATTTTCACACACTAAACAAATTGCATGCCGTAGGAGCAGCGCCTGAGGGGGAGAGGGGGGCGATGGGGAGGGGGGGGGGGTGGTTGTAAGCAGACTGAAGTAAAGTGTCGTGCCTGCGCTTGCCACTTGCCACGTGCCGCCTGCCACGTGCTGCTGCGTGCTGCGTTTTGTGTCCCACGTCAGCCGTCGCATTCCTTCAAGCTGCTGCTTCTTCTTCTTCGCCTGCCAAATAGTTTTCCTTTAATATGTTTCAACTCCAACTTAACACCACATACATCCAACTCTGTCCCTCTCTCTTCTCTTTCCTGCTCTCTCTTCTGTTAAGGAGTTGATCGGAACTCAACTTTTATTTTTTTGTTTTACTCTGAGCTAGAACTTCAAAGCTCTTTCAGCTGATATATAGAGAAAAAACAGTCGGTCTAAAATTAACTTCGAATGAACACAAATTAAAAATTTGGGATTCTTGAAACACATTCTTTATATAAATACAAATTACCGAGAATAAGCACAACAAATTTTAGGCCAAGTACACAAAATCTTAATATAAAAGAAAGGAAAGAATGAAAAAAATTAATTGTAGTTTTGAAGTTTTGGTTGTAAATCAGGGAGAAGGGAGTAAAGGATTTTTTTCAGAAAAAAATCAAAATAAATTTATTTTCAAATATGCATTAAATTTAAATGCAAAATCAATCTATGGGTAAAACCACGATGAAAATGGCAAACATCGTGGAAATCGGTTCAGTTTTGACAAAGTTATGGCACTTTAAAGTCTAGCACATATGAATTTGGGAGCTTTACTTGTCTAAATTTTTGTAAATTTTGGCATGATTTTTGACAGAAAAATCGACCCCCCCCAGAATCACTTTTAAAGTTCCGTTTTATACTAATTTTGGTACCCGCAATCGATTAAAAATAAAATTTCGCGATTCTGAATTAAAAAAAGGTTTTTTTTTCAAAATAAGTAAGGGGGGAGTAAAGGATTTTTTTCAGAAAAAAATCAAAAAAAATTTATTTTCAAATATGCATTAAATTTAAATGCAAAATCAATCTATGGGTCAAACCACGATGAAAAGGGTAAACAACATGAAAATCGGTTCAGTTTTGACAAAGTTATGGCACTTTAAAGTCTAGCACATATGAATTTGGGAGCTTTACTTGTCTAAATTTTTGTAAATTTTGGCATGATTTTTGACAGAAAAATCGACCCCCCCAGAATCACTTTCAAAGTTCCGTTTTATACTAATTTTGGTACCCGCAATCGATTAAAAATAAAATTTCGCGATTCTGAATTAAAAAATTTTTTTTTTTTCAAAATAAGTAAGGGGGGAGTAAAGGATTTTTTTCAGAAAAAAATCAAAAAAAATTTATTTTCGAATATGCATTAAATTTAAATGCAAAATCAATCTATGGGTAAAACCACGATGAAAATGGCAAACATCGTGGAAATCGGTTCAGTTTTGACAAAGTTATGGCACTTTAAAGTCTAGCACATATGAATTTGGGAGCTTTACTTGTCTAAATTTTTGTAAATTTTGGCATGATTTTTGACAGAAAAATCGACCCCCCCAGAATCACTTTTAAAGTTCCGTTTTATACTAATTTTGGTACCCGCAATCGATTAAAAATAAAATTTCGCGATTCTGAATTTAAAAAAATTTTTTTTTTCATAATAAGTAAGGGGGGAGTAAAGGATTTTTTTCAGAAAAAAATCAAAAAAAATTTATTTTCAAATATGCATTAAATTTAAATGCAAAATTAATCTATGGGTCAAACCACGATGAAAATGGCAAACATCGTGGAAATCGGTTCAGTTTTGACAAAGTTATGGCACTTTAAAGTCTACCAAGTCTACCATATGAATTTGGGAGCTTTACTTGTCTAAATTTTTGTAAATTTTGGCATGATTTTTGACAGAAAAATCGACCCCCCCAGAATCACTTTTAAAGTTCCGTTTTATACTAATTTTGGTACCCGCAATCGATTAAAAATAAAATTTCGCGATTCTGAATTAAAAAAATTTTTTTTTTTTCAAAATAAGTAAGGGGGGAGTAAAGGATTTTTTTCAGAAAAAAATAAAAAAAAATTTATTTTCAAATATGCATTAAATTTAAATGCAAAATCAATCTATGGGTCAAACCACGATGAAAAGGGTAAACAACATGAAAATCGGTTCAGTTTTGACAAAGTTATGGCACTTTAAAGTCTAGCACATATGAATTTGGGAGCTTTACTTGTCTAAATTTTTGTAAATTTTGGCATGATTTTTGACAGAAAAATCGACCCCCCCCAGAATCACTTTTAAAGTTCCGTTTTATACTAATTTTGGTACCCGCAATCGATTAAAAATAAAATTTCGCGATTCTGAATTAAAAAAATCTGAATTAAAAAATTTTTTTTTTTTCAAAATAAGTAAGGGGGGAGTAAAGGATTTTTTTCAGAAAAAAATCAAAAAAAATTTATTTTCGAATATGCATTAAATTTAAATGCAAAATCAATCTATGGGTAAAACCACGATGAAAATGGCAAACATCGTGGAAATCGGTTCAGTTTTGACAAAGTTATGGCACTTTAAAGTCTAGCACATATGAATTTGGGAGCTTTACTTGTCTAAATTTTTGTAAATTTTGGCATGATTTTTGACAGAAAAATCGACCCCCCCAGAATCACTTTTAAAGTTCCGTTTTATACTAATTTTGGTACCCGCAATCGATTAAAAATAAAATTTCGCGATTCTGAATTTAAAAAAATTTTTTTTTTTCATAATAAGTAAGGGGGGAGTAAAGGATTTTTTTCAGAAAAAAATCAAAAAAAATTTATTTTCAAATATGCATTAAATTTAAATGCAAAATTAATCTATGGGTCAAACCACGATGAAAATGGCAAACATCGTGGAAATCGGTTCAGTTTTGACAAAGTTATGGCACTTTAAAGTCTACCAAGTCTACCATATGAATTTGGGAGCTTTACTTGTCTAAATTTTTGTAAATTTTGGCATGATTTTTGACAGAAAAATCGACCCCCCCAGAATCACTTTTAAAGTTCCGTTTTATACTAATTTTGGTACCCGCAATCGATTCAAAATAAAATTTCGCGATTCTGAATTAAAAAAATTTTTTTTTTTTCAAAATAAGTAAGGGGGGAGTAAAGGATTTTTTTCAGAAAAAAATAAAAAAAAATTTATTTTCAAATATGCATTAAATTTAAATGCAAAATCAATCTATGGGTCAAACCACGATGAAAAGGGTAAACAACATGAAAATCGGTTCAGTTTTGACAAAGTTATGGCACTTTAAAGTCTAGCACATATGAATTTGGGAGCTTTACTTGTCTAAATTTTTGTAAATTTTGGCATGATTTTTGACAGAAAAATCGACCCCCCCAGAATCACTTTTAAAGTTCCGTTTTATACTAATTTTGGTACCCGCAATCGATTAAAAATAAAATTTCGCGATTCTGAATTAAAAAATTTAATTTAAATGCAAAATTAATCTATGGGTCAAACCACGATGAAAATGGCAAACATCGTGGAAATCGGTTCAGTTTTGACAAAGTTATGGCACTTTAAAGTCTACCACATATGAATTCGGGAAGCTTTACTTGTCTAAATTTTTGTAAATTTTGGCATGATTTTTGACAGAAAAATCGACCCCCCCAGAATCACTTTTAAAGTTCCGTTTTATACTAATTTTGGTACCCGCAATCGATTAAAAATAAAATTTCCCGATTCTGAATTAAAAAAATTTTTTTTTTTTCAAAATAAGTAAGGGGGGAGTAAAGGATTTTTTTCAGAAAAAAATAAAAAAAAATTTATTTTCAAATATGCATTAAATTTAAATGCAAAATCAATCTATGGGTCAAACCACGATTAAAAGGGTAAACAACATGAAAATCGGTTCAGTTTTGACAAAGTTATGGCACTTTAAAGTCTAGCACATATGAATTTGGGAGCTTTACTTGTCTAAATTTTTGTAAATTTTGGCATGATTTTTGACAGAAAAATCGACCCCCCCAGAATCACTTTTAAAGTTCCGTTTTATACTAATTTTGGTACCCGCAATCGATTAAAAATAAAATTTCGCGATTCTGAATTAAAAATTTTTTTTTTTTTCAAAATAAGTAAGGGGGGAGTAAAGGATTTTTTTCAGAAAAAAATCAAAAAAAATTTATTTTCGAATATGCATTAAATTTAAATGCAAAATCAATCTATGGGTAAAACCACGATGAAAATGGCAAACATCGTGGAAATCGGTTCAGTTTTGACAAAGTTATGGCACTTTAAAGTCTAGCACATATGAATTTGGGAGCTTTACTTGTCTAAATTTTTGTAAATTTTGGCATGATTTTTGACAGAAAAATCGACCCCCCCAGAATCACTTTTAAAGTTCCGTTTTATACTAATTTTGGTACCCGCAATCGATTAAAAATAAAATTTCGCGATTCTGAATTTAAAAAAATTTTTTTTTTTCATAATAAGTAAGGGGGGGAGTAAAGGATTTTTTTCAGAAAAAAATCAAAAAAAATTTATTTTCAAATATGCATTAAATTTAAATGCAAAATTAATCTATGGGTCAAACCACGATGAAAATGGCAAACATCGTGGAAATCGGTTCAGTTTTGACAAAGTTATGGCACTTTAAAGTCTACCACATATGAATTTGGGAGCTTTACTTGTCTAAATTTTTGTAAATTTTGGCATGATTTTTGACAGAAAAATCGACCCCCCCAGAATCACATTTAAAGTTCCGTTTTATACTAATTTTGCTACCCGCAATCGATTAAAAATAAAATTTCGCGATTCTGAATTAAAAAAAATTTTTTTTTTTCAAAATAAGTAAGGGGGGGAGAGTAAAGGATTTTTTTCAGAAAAAAATCAAAAAAAATTTATTTTCAAATATGCATTAAATTTAAATGCAAAATCAATCTATGGGTCAAACCACGATGAAAATGGCAAACATCGTGGAAATCGGTTCAGTTTTGACAAAGTTATGGCACTTTAAAGTCTACCACATATGAATTTGGGAGCTTTACTTGTCTAAATTTTTGTAAATTTTGGCATGATTTTTGACAGAAAAATCGACCCCCCCAGAATCACTTTTAAAGTTCCGTTTTATACTAATTTTGGTACCCGCAATCGATTAAAAATAAAATTTCGCGATTCTGAATTAAAAAAATTTTTTTTTTTTTTCAAAATAAGTCAGGGGGGAGTAAAGGATTTTTTTCAGAAAAAAATCAAAAAAAATTTATTTTCAAATATGCATTAAATTTAAATGCAAAATCAATCTATGGGTCAAACCACGATGAAAATGGCAAACATCGTGGAAATCGGTTCAGTTTTGACAAAGTTATGGCACTTTAAATTCTAGCACATATGAATTTGGGAGCTTTACTTGTCTAAATTTTTGTAAATTTTGGCATGATTTTTGACAGAAAAATCGACCCCCCCAGAATCACTTTTAAAGTTCCGTTTTATACTAATTTTGGTACCCGCAATCGATTAAAAATAAAATTTCGCGATTCTGAATTAAAAAAATTTTTTTTTTTTTCAAAATAAGTCAGGGGGGAGTAAAGGATTTTTTTCAGAAAAAAATCAAAAAAAATTTATTTTCAAATATGCATTAAATTTAAATGCAAAATCAATCTATGGGTCAAACCACGATGAAAATGGCAAACATCGTGGAAATCGGTTCAGTTTTGACAAAGTTATGGCACTTTAAAGTCTAGCACATATGAATTCGGGAAGCTTTACTTGTCTAAATTTTTGTAAATTTTGGCATGATTTTTGACAGAAAAATCGACCCCCCCAGAATCACTTTTAAAGTTCCGTTTTATACTAATTTTGGTACCCGCAATCGATTAAAAATAAAATTTCGCGATTCTGAATTAAAAAAATGTTTTTTTTTCAAAATAAGTAAGGGGGGAGTAAAGGATTTTTTTCAGAAAAAAATCAAAAAAAATTTATTTGCAAATATGCATTAAATTTAAATGCAAAATTAATCTATGGGTCAAACCACGATGAAAATGGCAAACATCGTGGAAATCGGTTCAGTTTTGACAAAGTTATGGCACTTTAAAGTCTACCACATATGAATTCGGGAAGCTTTACTTGTCTAAATTTTTGTAAATTTTGGCATGATTTTTGACAGAAAAATCGACCCCCCCAGAATCACTTTTAAAGTTCCGTTTTATACTAATTTTGGTACCCGCAATCGATTAAAAATAAAATTTCCCGATTCTGAATTAAAAAAATTTTTTTTTTTTCAAAATAAGTAAGGGGGGAGTAAAGGATTTTTTTCAGAAAAAAATAAAAAAAAATTTATTTTCAAATATGCATTAAATTTAAATGCAAAATCAATCTATGGGTCAAACCACGATTAAAAGGGTAAACAACATGAAAATCGGTTCAGTTTTGACAAAGTTATGGCACTTTAAAGTCTAGCACATATGAATTTGGGAGCTTTACTTGTCTAAATTTTTGTAAATTTTGGCATGATTTTTGACAGAAAAATCGACCCCCCCAGAATCACTTTTAAAGTTCCGTTTTATACTAATTTTGGTACCCGCAATCGATTAAAAATAAAATTTCGCGATTCTGAATTAAAAATTTTTTTTTTTTTCAAAATAAGTAAGGGGGGAGTAAAGGATTTTTTTCAGAAAAAAATCAAAAAAAATTTATTTTCGAATATGCATTAAATTTAAATGCAAAATCAATCTATGGGTAAAACCACGATGAAAATGGCAAACATCGTGGAAATCGGTTCAGTTTTGACAAAGTTATGGCACTTTAAAGTCTAGCACATATGAATTTGGGAGCTTTACTTGTCTAAATTTTTGTAAATTTTGGCATGATTTTTGACAGAAAAATCGACCCCCCCAGAATCACTTTTAAAGTTCCGTTTTATACTAATTTTGGTACCCGCAATCGATTAAAAATAAAATTTCGCGATTCTGAATTTAAAAAAATTTTTTTTTTCATAATAAGTAAGGGGGGGAGTAAAGGATTTTTTTCAGAAAAAAATCAAAAAAAATTTATTTTCAAATATGCATTAAATTTAAATGCAAAATTAATCTATGGGTCAAACCACGATGAAAATGGCAAACATCGTGGAAATCGGTTCAGTTTTGACAAAGTTATGGCACTTTAAAGTCTACCACATATGAATTTGGGAGCTTTACTTGTCTAAATTTTTGTAAATTTTGGCATGATTTTTGACAGAAAAATCGACCCCCCCAGAATCACATTTAAAGTTCCGTTTTATACTAATTTTGCTACCCGCAATCGATTAAAAATAAAATTTCGCGATTCTGAATTAAAAAAAATTTTTTTTTTTCAAAATAAGTAAGGGGGGAGAGTAAAGGATTTTTTTCAGAAAAAAATCAAAAAAAATTTATTTTCAAATATGCATTAAATTTAAATGCAAAATCAATCTATGGGTCAAACCACGATGAAAATGGCAAACATCGTGGAAATCGGTTCAGTTTTGACAAAGTTATGGCACTTTAAAGTCTACCACATATGAATTTGGGAGCTTTACTTGTCTAAATTTTTGTAAATTTTGGCATGATTTTTGACAGAAAAATCGACCCCCCCAGAATCACTTTTAAAGTTCCGTTTTATACTAATTTTGGTACCCGCAATCGATTAAAAATAAAATTTCGCGATTCTGAATTAAAAAAATTTTTTTTTTTTTTCAAAATAAGTCAGGGGTGAGTAAAGGATTTTTTTCAGAAAAAAATCAAAAAAAATTTATTTTCAAATATGCATTAAATTTAAATGCAAAATCAATCTATGGGTCAAACCACGATGAAAATGGCAAACATCGTGGAAATCGGTTCAGTTTTGACAAAGTTATGGCACTTTAAATTCTAGCACATATGAATTTGGGAGCTTTACTTGTCTAAATTTTTGTAAATTTTGGCATGATTTTTGACAGAAAAATCGACCCCCCCAGAATCACTTTTAAAGTTCCGTTTTATACTAATTTTGGTACCCGCAATCGATTAAAAATAAAATTTCGCGATTCTGAATTAAAAAAATTTTTTTTTTTTTCAAAATAAGTCAGGGGGGAGTAAAGGATTTTTTTCAGAAAAAAATCAAAAAAAATTTATTTTCAAATATGCATTAAATTTAAATGCAAAATCAATCTATGGGTCAAACCACGATGAAAATGGCAAACATCGTGGAAATCGGTTCAGTTTTGACAAAGTTATGGCACTTTAAAGTCTAGCACATATGAATTCGGGAAGCTTTACTTGTCTAAATTTTTGTAAATTTTGGCATGATTTTTGACAGAAAAATCGACCCCCCCAGAATCACTTTTAAAGTTCCGTTTTATACTAATTTTGGTACCCGCAATCGATTAAAAATAAAATTTCGCGATTCTGAATTAAAAAAATGTTTTTTTTTCAAAATAAGTAAGGGGGGAGTAAAGGATTTTTTTCAGAAAAAAATCAAAAAAAATTTATTTGCAAATATGCATTAAATTTAAATGCAAAATCAATCTATGGGTCAAACCACGATGAAAATGGCAAACATCGTGGAAATCGGTTCAGTTTTGACAAAGTTATGGCACTTTAAATTCTAGCACATATGAATTTGGGAGCTTTACTTGTCTAAATTTTTGTAAATTTTGGCATGATTTTTGACAGAAAAATCGACCCCCCCAGAATCACTTTTAAAGTTCCGTTTTATACTAATTTTGGTACCCGCAATCGATTAAAAATAAAATTTCGCGATTCTGAATTAAAAAAATTTTTTTTTTTCAAAATAAGTAAGGGGGAGTAAAGGATTTTTTTCAGAAAAAAATCAAAAAAAATTTATTTTCAAATATGCAATAAACTTAAATGCAGAATTGATCTATATGTCAAACCATGATAAAAATAGTAAACATAATGGACATCGGTTCAGTTTTGACAAAGTTATGGGACTTTAAAGTCTAGCATGTACGGATTCGGGAACTTTACTTGTCAAAATTTTTTTAAATTTTCGCATTATTTTTGACAGCAAAATCGACCCCTCCAGAATCACTTTTAGAATTCACCAGAATTCACTGCTCGGTTATTTTATCTTGCTTTTAATGTTACTTTAAATTACGGGAGATGCGGAATAATAAAAGAAATAGTAAAAAGGTTCCCACTTTTGCCTTAACTCAATAAATCTAAAATCTGAAATCACAACAAAAACGGGCAGCAATCGAATAAGCTATCAGATTATCTCTGGCAGAGTTTTCATCGCCCCGGGTAACCCCTGAAAAAGACGCTGCCATTGGCAGCTAGTTAGAAGCAGACTCGTCAGTGGGTTAAACTTCGTTCATTAAAGACTCACTTGGCCTCACTTTTATTCAGTTAAACGCATTCACCTTGCCAGCCTTTGACCTTCAGAGATAGAGAGAGACAGAGAGGGGGGGGGGGGCTCAAGAGCGAAAAGGAGAACTGCTTTGAAGGGTTAAGCAATTTATTTTGCAACTAATAGCAGACATGGCCCCAATACACTCAGCGCCGCAGCACCCGCCAATTCAGAGCCTGCCCCTCTTTACTCTCCCCCTCATCCCCCCTCCCCCTCCCCCCTCCCCCGCACAGCTCGACACTTGAGTCATGCAACTGAAATTTATAGAGGCACATTAAACTTTTAAATGATAAATTGCTGAAAATAATTTACGTAACGCCCCCTGCTGCCACGCCCCCACCCGCCAGCCCCCAGCCCGGCATAGTCAACCAAATGAGCGAACATTGGCAGCAACTTAAGAGGGGGGAGCTGGTTGGGGGGGTTTGCTGGGAGTTAAGGGGTTCGGCAGCCAAGTTAATAACTCTTTCGCCTGACGCTGTTCGCTGTGTGCGTGTGTGTGTGTGTGTGTGTGTGTGTGTTTCTTGTTATTGTTGCCACTAGCCCGACTCAACTGTTTAATATGCACGCAATGTCGGCGTAAATGTTTGTTGATTAGTGTGTCCCTAGTCCTCAGTTTTTAGTGGCTTTCGATGCCAAACAAAACTGACGTCTAGCGATGGGCGCGTGACACGACACGATACTGATCGAATTTCATTTCAATTCCCAGAGAGTAAATACTCCCTTTTTAAACACTTTATGAATGATTAATTTACCTAATTGAATTTTTCGTTCTTCTGCTTAGTAATTTTTTTTTATTTTGCTGAATATTTCAATTATTATTTGTGTGTAGGGGATAAGACTTTGAACTGTTTTTCATTTTTACACGACATTTTTGGTAGTTGCTTTATCTGGCTTAACAATGATCGTTAGTAATAGATTTTTGTCGATTTTTCTAAACTAAAATACAAACAAATATCGAACAATTTACAGTATAAGGAAAAACAACACCCAATTTATAATTTTAAAAAAATTAATTAATTAATCAAAAGCAATACTAATAATTAAAGCAAGTTCCACAGTTGCCAAGAAACAATAATATTGATATTAGTGATGACATAGTCTCTAAATATCGATAGTTGGCGCATCAAAAAAAAACTATCGACACTCATTGAAAGTCTTTTTTTGGAAAGTCTTAAAAGGAATTATAAGGAAATAATTTGTACTAAGGGAAACAATCGCCTTTAAAGAAAGAGCATCGATAATTTGTTGGTTAATGGTATATTTTATATACTACTCACGACTCACGACTCGCCACTCACGACTCACGAGCGAAAATTGACGCATGTGTCCCGTTCGGTGGCGCAGGACGCTGCGTGTTGGCGCTTGTCGCTGCCGACTGTCAGGGGCGGGGAGGGGGTGGGGTGTTGGGGGGGGGGCTGGCTTGGATTGCTGTCTAGCTGGCAGGCACTTCATATTCATGCTCATTGACAGCACGCTAACGGCATATAAATTGACGGGCGAGCGGCGAAGTCCTTGTTCCCCTCCTCTAACCCGGCCCCTGCCACGCCCCTCGCAGTTTCAGTTTCAGTTCCTGCTTCGGTTCCTGTTGCCACACGCCGAGTATTACATCCTATTATTGGCAGCCACCGGCAGTTGCCGTCTCGCTCGCACACGTGCGCTCCACAACGTGGCATATTAAGAGTGTGTGCGAGTTTCCTTTCCAGATACCCTGTAGCCAATATGCGCTTCAAGTGGGGTGTTACATATCAGCGAGCCCGACCCATGCGAACTCTGAGTCAACAAGAGCCCGGCCTGGGAAATTTGGCCTAGCTTTCCCCACTGAAATTTTACCCAAGGTTACAGAGAGTTTCAAAAGGGATCTCTTTGGCGTGATTAAATAAATCTTAATTTGTTTTCAACTTATATTTAAACGTTTTAAAAGTAAAGTAAGTGATTTAATAAAGTAAAGTATGTTCTTATGCACTTTGAGTTTCTCTAATTCTTATATTTTTAGAGGGTATCTTCTTCTTGTGCTCGCTTCGCTCTTCTATTCCTTTTTGTTTTGCTTTTGTGCGTTGGCTTGTCGGCACATCCTTTTGTTGTTGCTATTGTTGTTGTTGTTGTTGTTGTTGCTGTTGCTTGTTGTGTTTTCTGCATTTTCATTTTCAATTACAAATGACACAAGTGCCTCACGCTCCAGTTTCCTCATCCTGAACCGCATCCGCATTTGCAAAAAAAAAAAAAAAAAACAAACAAAACCAGGCTCAAGTGTGTCTGCGTGTGTGTGTGTGTGTGTGCGGCCATAATAATTACGAGTACCGCAATTTGTTGCTTTAAAGAGGCACCACAACGACAACAACAACAACAACAACAACAACAACAATTGCTATTTAACACGTATTCGTTACGCTTTTTATCGTTATTTCCACATTTTATTCCTCTCGTTGCCGTTTTACTCGTTGTTGTCTACTCGCTGTTGTTTTGGGCCAATTGCCAATTAAGTTGCAAGGAAACTTGGAAACCCCATTAAAATAAAGGATAACTGGAGATTGGACTTACCTTTTCTCGTTGCTTTGCACTCGTTCAAATTTACTCGTTGTTGTTTTTTTTTACTAAAACTCAGATTGAACGCAATTTTCCTAAAAATAACGATCCCTACGATTTTAAGTTGTTATTAAACTGTGAACAAGTATTGCGCAGTCGGTTACACCCGCCTGCAATGTTCTTACTCTTGGTTCTTATTCTCAATATCGCTCGTTGATTTTGGAAGAGCTTAAAGTGTTTGTTATGGTATAATAATAATCTTGTTTTCTTAACATTAAATGATTAAGAAGAAATAGAAGAACTTAACTGTTTCTAGCTTGGCAAACTATTCGATAAGTAACTCCCGCAAATATTCGATAAGTTCTGGTTTCGATAAGCACACACAAGGCCGCCACGCCCCCGCTGCTTGGCGTGAAAGTGGGCGTTTAACGGTATCTGCGATACGCGAAACAAACTGAAGCCAAAAGCTCGACGGCCACAAGCTGAAAGTCGATTATAGAAAACTTGTAATGCAATTTTCGTTAGCCAGAAACCAACTGGAATGCGGGAGGGGGGGGGGGGGTGAGGGTTGTGGGGTGGTTAACTGGGGGGAAATGCAAGCAGATGCAGCTGAAGAAGAAAACTCGCAGGAAAGTGAAAAGAAGAAAAACTATAACAAACATTCTGTGCTGTGGTTGGGCAGCAAGGGGAAGAAGGGGAACAAGGGGAACAAGGGGGGGGGGAACTATGAAACAAGCGACCACAGGATTAGGGGAGGAGGGTGTTTACTTTTGAAGACGACCAGAAACTGGCAAGAAAAAGCGCCGAACTGTAAGCAAGCTGCAGAGATGTGGGTCAAGTGGGTCGAAAGGGGCGGCACAGTGGTGTAGGTGCGAGAGGGGCAAGAGGGGTAGCTCAGTGGTTGCTGCACCACTTAAAATAATGAGCAGAAGAGTAGACCTGGATATGTGTAACGAGCTAGTGTGGTTTCAGTGGTGCTATTATTGTGTTTTGCTCCTGGTCCACCTTGATGAGACACGCGCACCACCCGCACCACCGACACCACCCTAATCAGTAGCTGAAAAAATAGCACCTGAGCTTTCTAACGAGCGGTTGCTGTATTTGTGGTGCTGGTCAGTCAGCACGAGCCACCCGCACCACCCGCACCACCCACACGAATACGTAGAAAAATACACCCTAAGCTTTCTAGCAAGCCTTCATAGTTGCAGTGGTGCTGGTCACTCAAGATAATTGCCAGCACCACCTGCACCACCCATCCACAAAGCGGGAGCACCACACAAGCAACTAGCAAACGAATAAATAAATATAATCGAAGCTAACCAATGAGGAATTCAAGTTTCAGCTGCACCACCCACACCACCTGGACGAATTAGAAGAACAAAAGCTGACTTGAGTAAAGCGCACTCAGCCGATTCACTTATCGACTTGATTAACCAGTCAAGTCAAACAGGCAGCTTCATCATCATCATCATCATCATCACCCACACTCACACACACACACACACTCACCGGAACATTCAAACACTCAAACACGCGCATAATTTTCAATTTCATTTCAATTCAGCAGCGCTTTGTCAAGGCCCAGCCCCCGCATCCCCGGCCCCGCCCCCCTACGCCCTATTCCCCGCCCCTCCCCGGCTGCCCCCATATCATCGCGATGATCAGCTTGTCGAATGGTTTCATCATTGCGTTCTCCGTCTTCGTCGCCGTCTTCGTCATTGTCATTGTCATCATCCTCGGCGCTGACATAGAAAATATACGGGAACAGAAATCCGGCGTACGTGATTTTCAGCCTTAATGCCAACAATTTCGTTCCCCCCCTGGCTGCAATGCCCTCTAGCCAAGACGTTGTTCAAATGGGGTATCTTAACATTAAGTGTATATATGCAACCTATTTGGGATTTATTTTACCAATTACAAAAATCTTGGAATCTGGAAAAACCTATAAAAATAATCAAAGGTTTGGCCATCAAACATAATTTAAAATACAATTTAAAAAAATGCTGATCTACAGGGTAGCTTAACTGGTCGAGCATGCCGTTGGGCATTTTCACTTATACACATATACTTTCTCTGTTGTTGACAACCTCTTGACAATTTGGCACCCCTTGCAATCACATAGTCAACCTTCGGCTTTCTTCTATCCGGCGCTCATTTCACTTTGTATTTTCCTGCTTTTTCTCTCAATTTCTTTTTTGCTTGGTGTCTCGCCTGCTTCTCGCCACGCTTCCCAGTATTCACAGTTGACACTGAGAACTGAATGAGTGGCCCAGCTTCTAATCCATTCCCGCCCCCCATACCCCCCCCCCCCATCGACGCCCCTGCTTTGGCTTATCGTGCAAAGTTTTTAAGTTTCGTGTCGTGTTTGGCATACGTAATAGAACATTTTAGCGTGACTACCCCTACCCTACTCTTCCCCGACTTTTCTATTTGCAGATTTTCAAATTTCTATTTCACTCTTTTCTGTTTTCTATTTTCCATTTGCCAGTTGCTTTTGTTGCTTTTCGGCAAGTTAAAGTCCTAACCCTTTTGTAAATCATTGAGTGGAGGACTCCCATATTGTTTTCCCCCCTCCCCCCGAATTCGGGGGAAAGGATAGCGTTTTGCGGAGACAACTAAATTTGTGCTATAAGGCGATTAAATACAGTTCGAAATAGTTATTTAGTTGACAGGGAGTTTTTTATTTAATTCTTTCTTTTGCCTTAGAGTTTTTTGTAAGCAGGCTACGAATACAGAATACCCCTACTGTTCAACCTCTAACCCCTTCTTGGCAATGTGTCAATATTATATACATATATTTAATATATTTAAACTTTAGTTTCTTTTCTTTTTAAAAAATGTGTAATTTCCAATTAAATTATTTACAAATATATATTTTTTAAATTATTTATTTGTTTATTTGCAAATATCTCCCTTAAATGTCAAGTGCATAAAGTAGGTCTATCCGCCTTATAAATGGATTACGGGGTCGCCGAGTTAGGGGCGAATCTGCGGGCAATGTTGCGCTGTAAGCGGCTTACACGCGGGCGAAAACAGCAACAGCAACAACAACAAGTACAAATCAATGTAATCAACATGAAATCAATCGATTTACGCTTTTAGGCGCATAAACACACACACACACACACACACGCACAGCTAACTGAAAATCAAAGTAAAAAAAGACAAAAAAACAATTGAAAAATGCCTTTGTTGGAAAATGGCAGACAAAGGACACAGGACACAAAAGCAACAGCAACAACAACAGCAAAGGGGGGCGAACGCAACGCCTCACCATGTCACGCATGGGCGTGGCGTGAAGGGGGCTTCGCTGGGGGCTGCTCGCAGGGCAAATAGAAATGCTAATAAAAAAATTCCAACATCAATCTGTGGAATTTGTGTTGAACATATGCGCCAATAAAGTAGACCCCCAGCCCGGCCCCACCCCAAGCGAACACACGCACACATGCAGCAGGGCTGGCTGCCAGGGGGGACGGGGGGGGGGGGTGCTGAGTAGCTGAAGCATCGTCCTCGATGAGGTCGATATGTTTGCTTAGCTGAATGTTGGTGATGATGTGTAAACATTTACATGACGTGCCCCAGTTTATTTTAACCTTTGATCCGGTCCGCAGTCGCAGTCGCAGTCGCCGTCGCCGTCGCAGTCGCAGTCGGCGTCAGCACCTGCCACAGCGTCGATGCTGAGGAAGATGATTTCGGGGCCAAAATGTGAAAATAAAGAAAAATATTTGCATTAAAAATGAATTGTTTGTGTAGGCAGACGGGGACGAGCACGACGCCATGCGACATGTGGCTGCCGCAGAGAGTCGAGCAGCGGTTGAAGCGGGCGCCCGAGCAGGGACGCGAGCGGGCGCCCGAGCAGGGACCGAGAAGCTGAGTTTGAGCGACTTTAAAGTCTGCATGCATAAGTAAACACTGTACACCTTAAGATACACACACACACACACACGTAGCTCACACACACACGCACGCACACACACACACGATTATTTAGAACACACGAAAAGCGCAATGAAACCTCAAGCGCACAATAAATTGTCATCCTTGGCTGCTGCAGCCGGTCTGCGGGGGGAGTGGGCATGTGTGCGTGTGAGGGGCGTGTGTGCGTGCGTGTGTGTGTGTACTTTGGGCACCATTGGAACCAAAGGCAAATGGCGCACGAACAAACAAAACGTGCCAAAAATAGACAAGCAACAATAAACACATTGCGTTTGCCCCTCAGCCAACCGCAACAAACAACAACAATAACAACAACAACAACAACAACAGCAACAACAGCAACAACAGCAGCTGAGGGTCCTCCATAAAGTTGGCAGCCATCGATCGCAGCTGATTTTAGTTCAATATTAAGGTCCGATTACGTATACGTATATTACGTATATTACGTATATTACGTATACGTAATATTGCAATTAACAACTGAGAACGTTGCAGTTGGTAACTTCAGCTCTGAAATTGTGGGAGATATTTTAGCTGTATTGCAGAAATAAGCCATTTAAGCTGCTTACAGGGTATGTTCTAGGCGAGTATGTTACTTTGTTTGCCTCCCTCCACTTTGTCGACACAAAGAAGATTTTCAAAGCCAGTTCTTGACCCGTTTTTCTTACTGTCAAAGTTAACAGTCGGCTTATCTTGCTGATAAAAACCCACTTTGTTTTCCTATATTCCTGTTGATTTTTCCAATTAACTTTGCTATAAAAAATTATTCGAATTTTTCGCCATTTCCAAAGGCGAAAATGTTTGCTGGAATTGCGCTTAGAGCCTTTTCGAGCCTGTCTGCATCTGGGCAGACAACAACAAAGACAGTTAAGTGGCAGATGGAGGGCGCCAGGTGGCGGGCTAGTTTATGGAGGGGCGGGGGGCGGGGGTAATGTGCTGATGATGATCACATGGTAATCACGGCGCGACGCGCTCTCAGCTTTTTATATTTTGTTATTGCTTGTTTATGACAAAGCGCCCCCCCTGCCCCCAACAGCCCCGCCGCCCGTGGCCGGGAACATGTGGCTTTTGTTTCTGTGTGGACAAAGGATATTCGTGCCCGCTGCGTGCGTCATGAGGCGGCGTCGCTTGCAACAAAGGCAACAAACGAGCCAACTTTTACGAGCGCATAATCGAAAAACTTGCCTTGTGGCCGCAGGGGCGGGGCTGGGCCTAGCGCCAGCTGGACCAGGCCTAAAACTGTCGCCCACAACAACAACATTTGTCATTGACGCAAAACCCGAAAGTCTGCAATCACCTCCACGTCTGGCGTCCTTCTCCTTGTTCCTTGAATGTCTGCTGGGGGCGTGGCACTTCGATTTAATCTATATGTCCCCCTCAGTTTTAAAGCTAGATCCCTCAAATTTGTGCAGGCGGATTACCGACGACCTCCCCTAAAGATCCCACAAATATTACTTGGATACGCCCACTGGGGGCGTGGCAAAACGACAAAATCTCTGTATCTATGTCAGCTAGTCACAACATTTCACAGACCTCCTCTAAAGATTGACACTAAGCTTATAATTTTCAACGTTCTCACTTCCGACTTTTGCTAATTGCCCATTGAATGTGAATTTCCATTTGCTTCAGAGCTCTTTGAAGTGAAGATTTCCTGACGTCTTTAGAATGTTTTGTTCTCCCCCTCTTTGATCTGCAGACTAATTAGCTGTAAGAACTAAACTCGCATCGCTTCTTTGGTGGATTTTGCTGCAGCTTAAGGCGCAAGCATGCAACTTTATAAGTCCCGACAGGGGGGGGGGGGGGCGGGGACAGGGGGGCTATAACTTTTAAATCCCGCAGCTCAGCTGTTGACACGCGCCGCAAAAGTTGCTCGTCTCATATTTATCATATTTAATTAGTCCGCAGTTGCATTGCGCGCTGCGTTGCAAGTGCAACAGAATACACCCCCCCCTTCCCCCTTCCCCCCTCCGCCCTTGTTGCTTTGTTGCCCAAAAGCAAAAGCTCCTTGCAACAGTTAAGAAGTAATTTTCAGCGAAATTCGCAAGTAGCGAGTGAAACTCTTGGAGCCAAGTCAACAATGTTGTCACATGTGCCACGCCCACGACCGCCCACACCCCCCTCCCTCCCCACTTGATTACAGCCCTGCGTGCGTGTGTGTTGTCAACAAATATTTAGCGCCAAATTGTGATATTAGTTAGATGAGTTATGAAAAGTCAAATAATTGCAACAAAACAGACAACTAACAAAAAATATATATGTACAAATACACTCAGAGAAATGTTAGAGATGTCAAATTCAAATCGATTGATTCATGAATTTTCAAATACATTTCGCTCAATGCTTAAATTAAGAACAAGAATTTTTGAACTCAAAACTTAAAAATTTGGTTTTTGAATTTAAGAGTTTTGTTTTCTTCGAGTGTAATATATGTCATACATACATATGTATATATTTTGCTGGAAATTGTCGGCGGAGGCGTGGCGGGCGTGGCAACACTGCCAACTAGCAACTTTTTCTTCTCGCTTCCCCCTCTTCTTCTGCTTTTTTTTGACAGGCATCGTGTTGCGCGCATCCCGAGCTCAGTTTCGGCGTTTTCTGCTGACACACGTTTTGCCGATTCCGATTCCGATTCCGACTTCGATTCGCTGATTGCCAGCGCCCCACCCACGACTTGCCCCCGAAAAAACAGCAGATATCGCAGTGCATTTCGGTGTGTGACTAGTAGATACCCTGCAAAAGTCACAGTGATCGCTCCAAACAAATATAAATTTATGAATATATAAGGTTGAGTTAAAATAAGTTTAAAATTTTTTAGAAACTCAACTTTAGCATCAGACTAATTCAAAGGATTGAGAAAATTTGGGTACACATAATGGCGAGCGACGCGCATTTTTTTTACCTTACCTTACTTAAATAAATGTATATAGGAATGGAATATATATTTTATGCAAAAGTAAAGAAAATGGAGTGACAATTAAAAAATGTCTTACAATTAATTACAATTCTAATTGTAAAAAGGAAAAATCAGATTAGCAGGACAATTTAATTTGTATAATTTCTGTAAAGTTTCTCTCACATAAAAAAGCATATTTAAAAAGTTGTATCTTTACAGATAGGAAGGTAAATATAATATAATATAAAGCAATTTGGTATATCTAGTAAATTGTAATTTAATAATATTGAATATATTCATCCGTCATTCATATGAAGCGTTACACACTTCATATCTGAACCAAAACACCCCTTGTTAGGGTATACTCAAAAAAGCTGAGCAAAGTTCAAGACGCCGCAAAGTATCCACAAGTTGAGTGCCAGGAGATGCAAAGACAGGGGCGGAGTAGGCGGGGGGGGGGAAGGGGGGCATTCAGGCCGGGGGAACGGGCAAAGACTTTCGGCTATAAGTTAGTGCTCCCCAGATAGTAATTATCAGTAGATTGTCGGCCAGGCAAACAACTTTGACAAGTTTTGTAATCGGTTTTGCCTTTTTGATTTCATTTATTGTACATGACAGCCAAAAGGCGACGCTGCGAGCGAGGCCAAGGGGCAGGTCAAAGGGCAGGGGCGGGCGTGGCGACACAGGGCGGGGCATGCAGCAGAGGAGTGCGTATACCATTTCAATGTGATGGCATTTCAAAGTTAAAGTGAGTGGTGGAAAACGCAGTCGAATCCAGCTCGAAATAAATTAAAGTCAAATACAAATGAGAAAGAAGTAATAAGGACATCTACAAATATCAATTAAAATGGTAAATGGAAAAAAAACGTGGCTAGGGGTAAGAATTTGAACACTGAACCGGTTCAAAAGCGGTTCAGGGGCAGAGCGAAGCAGTAGCTAAAACAGGGTATTATACTTTTTGATAGAAAATTAAAACAAAAATTAAAAAAAAAATAAAACATCCCTTGAACAGGTTTCAAATGAAAGCTTTTGAAAGACGTTTCTATAATCATATTAAATACATACCACAATTTTATGGCTTTGAATAGAAATTGCTGAAATGTAAAAAACATTGTTTATAAGTTTGGCATCATAGAGTCTACTATGTATAAGATATTCTATATAATATAATATAAATACGTTACTTCTATGTATCGAAATTAGTTGAGGGTTTTCATATTTATATAAACTAATAACTGGTTGAATCAGAACCCTATTTTGGATAAATTATGCATCGTTTTTACAGCTTTACAGCTTATTCTAGTTGAGAGTATGGTGTCCAAATGGAATGCGATCAGATAACCAGTTGAGTTATAGTCCAAGTTTAGCCAACACATGTGGACTGTCGTTTAGCGTACTATCTGATATTATTTAGGGCAGACTCTATGTGTGCTCCCAGCTGGAACTGCCCCCAGTGGAGCGCTTCGAAATTAGCTCTGCCCATCGTCTGATTTGTGTAACTGGAAGTGTCTGCCAATATCCGCCCCCTCGCACTTGAAGTGCGTAACAACTCAGTCCATTGGCGGACAGTTCATTGGCTGCCACATATGACAATATTCCGAATACATAACTGATATACGAACGGATATATATAAACATGTGTGTGTGTGTGTGTGTGTGTGTGTGCATTGGCATTGTATTTCTAAGCTGTGTGTGTGTGTGTGCTGTCTGAATAGGACAGCATCAGCTTCGAAATTGTCTAGTGCGGGCCGGGGAGGGCGGGGGGATACGTTGGGACGGCAATAACATCTATGGCCCCTCCCTTCACGTCCACTTGACACACGAGCTGCGTAAAAGGAAATGAAAAATTCTTAGCAAAATTCCCATCATCCCTTATTGGACTCTGGGGCATTTCGGCTCTGCCTTACCCATTGCCGGTTCCCACTATCTTCGCGTATCCTAGCAGTGGGCATAGTGACTATATAGAATGGGAAGAAACTTGAAGGATCATCCCACTTAAAAACTAATTATATATAATTATGAAACTATAATGCAGAAAAAATATAAAAGATACAAGTTTAAGAAAGAACTTAAGCTAAACTTTCTTAAATTTTAAGAAATTTGCATGCATCTATTACAATACTGTATACAAATATTTATATATATATAATATATATACCATATAACAATAATATTTTAAATAAAAAAGTTAAATTTTTCTAGTGCATACAAACTTCGGTTTGGTCAGTTTTCATTTTTCTACAAATAGTTTTCTCTTTTTTATATATATTTATATATTTTTAACAAAATTGCCATAGTGTGCGTGTGTGTGTGGTAGTGTATGTGGTTGACAATAAACTCACAATATGTAATAAAAGTGAACACATTATAGGAAAATGCCGCTAGCTCCATCAAGAACCCGCAACAACTTCTAGAATTGGAAATATAAAAATAATAAATCCGTTTGATTTACAATCTTTTTCACCTTATAAAAAACATTGAGCCAGTTAAAGCTAAATTCCTTTTCTATATTTTTAAGTATATGTTTAAGGAGCAGATAAATTGAAAAGTGTATTTTATATTAATAATGATTTCGAAGTCTCCTTCTATCAATTTCATGAATGATTTAAAGTGAAGGTTTTTGATGACTTTCAGCAAACTACAATTAAGTTAAGATGACTATATAATTATGTGATCTTAATCATTTGAGACTTGACGATTATTTGTATGCTTTTGCGTTCAAAAATCTAAAAATAGAATTTATTTGTTTAAGGGCTTTCAATTAGTAAACCGTTTAAAGCCTTTTCTAAAACCAAATAAATAACCACAGCAAGAAGAAGGAGCAGAAGAAGAAGAAGGCGTGGGAAATGTGGGAGAAGTGTGTGTGGTGGGTGTTGGGCAAATGCAATTAGGTATGCATAATTGAATTCTTTTGTTGATAGTCGTATTTGTTTAACAATTTATATACATTTATTTATTTATGCACACGGAGAGTTTTGTGGCATTTGCACAAACTAATTAAAAGGACTGCAAATTGGCCAAGCGTGTCCTTTGGAGCACAGCAAACAGCAAACAGGACACAAGACGCAGGACGCACGACTCCAGAGCTGTAAAGCTGATAAAAAAGGCAACACATGAGGTTGCAAGCCAAACCAAACTGTGGCAACAAGAGGGGCCAACAGGCGCAAGAGGGGCCCAAGGACCAAGTGCAAAACAAATGGCAAATAAATAAATATTAAGCACTCGTATTTGCAATTGTTGTTGAGTTTGCAAAGTGAAATGGCAAAGGCAAAGGCAAAGACCGAAGACCGAAGACCAAAGACCAAAGAGTCAAACAATGGGCCAGGATAATAAAGGACAATAGCCAGGGCCAAATGCCTGGCCAACTGCCTGGCAGGACAATCGGCAACAGAAGTTTGCCTTTCTAATTGTTGATGCCGGCCCTGAACAGAGATACAACCAGGGATGCCGGAAGGGAGCCTGGGGGATTAAATAAAACACATATGTAAAAGTGGTGTAATAGGTGGAGAATCAGAGAGCAGCAGCAAAAGGTAACCGGATGTGGAAGGGGTATATTTGAAGCAATCGGAGAAAATATTGAGCGGAAGATAAGCTAATGTTGAACAGATAATCAGATATACTGGGCGATAAAGTAATATATACCCAGGAATGGAGCAAATAACCTTAAAAATATACTTGTTAGGTCAAACCGTGATCAAAATGCCATCAAACGTCGAAATCTGTTCAGTTTTGACAAAGTTGTGGGACTTTAAAGTCTAGTATGTACGGATTCGGGAGCTTTACTTGTCTAAATTTTTGTAAATTTTGGCATGATTTTTGACAGAAAAATCGACCCCCCCAGAATCACTTCTAAAGTTGCGTTTTATACTATTTTTGGTACCCGCAATCGATTAAAAATAAAAATTCGCGATTCTGAATTAAAATTTTTTTTTTTTTTTCAAAATAAGTAAGGGGGGAGTAAAGGATTTTTTTCAGAAAAAAATCAAAAAAAATTATTTTCAAATATGCATTAAATTTAAATGCAAAATCAATCTATGGGTCAAACCACGATGAAAATGGTAAACATCATGAAAATCGGTTCAGTTTTGACAAAGTTGTGGGACTTTAAAGTCTACCACATATGAATTCTGGAACTTCACTTGTCTAAATTTTTGTAAATTTTGGCATGATTTTTGACGGAAAAATCGACCCGGTCAGAATCACTTTTAAAGTTGCGTTTTCAACTAATTTTGGTACCCGCAATCGATTAAAAATAAAAATTCGCGATTCTGAATTTAAAAAAAATTTTTTTTTTCAAAATATGTAAGGGGGGAGTAAAGGATTTTTTGCAAAAAAAAAATCAAAAAAAATTTATTTTCAAATATGCATTAAATTTAAATGCAAAATCAATCTATGGGTCAAACCACGATGAAAATGGTAAACATCATGGAAATCGGTTCAGTTTTGACAAAGCTATGGGACCTTAAGGTTCAGTAACTATGGATTTGAGAACTTTACTTGTCTAACTTTTTTTAAATTTTGGCATGATTTTGGACGGAAAATTCGAAATTTTGGCACCCACAATAAATAAAAAATAAAATTTCAAGGCTCTACATTTTGAAAAAACTAATTTTTTCCGATTAATTAGTAATTTAGGGTACATCGTTTTTTTTTTTTCCGAAAAATATCAAAAAACTAAATTTAAAAAAAAAATACATTTTTGACGCAGAATTGATCTGGAGATGAAATCAAGATCGGAATGCCAACGAAAATTTAATTTTAATACACTGAGATAAGCGCTAATAGGAATATTCGTTATAAAACGAAATTAGTTTGTTCAGTTAGAAGCGTAGTTCCATCGAACTTGTTCAAAGCGATTCCATACAACTATAGGAACAGGAAGATTACCGTTTGGTACCCCAAATATAAGCAAGACATACGTTTCGAAAAATTCGTATAATAACAATAAATAATATTAAGAAATGCTTGCTTGCTAGTACATAAAAAATATTATATTAAAATTTTATATTAATAAACACATATGCATATATATAAGAGAAATTCGCAGATTGTTTAAAATCGTGTTGAAACAAAACGAGAAGCAATTTACGAATACCCCGTACAAATATGAGTTAATGCAGAATTGGGTGTATTTGTGGGTGATGGATTCTACCGAAGCCCGTTAAGGACTCGACTCGGAGGCCCTCAAATGACTGAGTATTTTGGGGTCCTTTGTGCTCACAGGAGACAAACTTCATTTGCGACAATGTCTTCGAGTTGGAGCTATGTGCACTACTTCCAATCCCCCCCCCATCTACTGTCCCCCCTGTGCACTTGGGGCTGTCGTCGGAACCTCCCGCAGCTGCACATAATTTAATTACCGCAACGTGCCAAGGCGTTCGTCTAGATTTCGCTCGCTCTGCCCCGCCCTGTGCGTGTGTGGGCGGGGCCGTGTCGCCTTTTAAATGGCGCTGGCATCGTGTGGCAACAATGAAGTGCAACATGTTTAGAATAGCAATTAAGTCGACGGGGCCGCAGACAAAGCGCACGCACAAGCTCAAGACATGCCCCCAGCCCCGTAATCCCCCCCCTAAGCCTCTCTGCCCGCCTCGCTCTGCCTGGCACTTTGCCACTTCCGGCTGCCGAAACGTTTAATGCGTACACGTGCCACATGCCACGGCCACAGCATGTTGCATGTGGGCTGCCTGCCCCCTCGTTGACATTGTGCGTCGGCTTATTGACGTGCTTCCAATTTCGATTTCATCTGCAACTGTTTGTGGCATGCAGCCTGTGTGTGGCAATGCAAGTGGCTACTTATTGCCCCCCTTGCCACTCTTCATATTCATGCATTGACTCGTGCAACATTTGGCCTAGTGCCTAGTGCTGCTCGTCAGCTGCCACTTGCCGCTTGCCGCTTGCCGCTTGCCTCTTGCCGCATGCCGCATGATTCGTTTCGTGTTTGATAATTTACAGCTTTGCTGATTGCTGCCACATGCAACGCGGCTGCGGTCGCCCGCCCGCTGCGAGCCCATTTTGTCCGGCTAAATGCACATTTTGGCGCTTCATCACTCCCTTCGATTGCCCCCCCCCCCTCCCCCCGCCCATGCATTTTGCATTAATTTGCTTTAATTGCGCGTCCGCAAAAAGTTTTCAACTGCCATTTCCGCTCGCATTTGCGCCGCATGTAAACATAACCCGATGACATTTGGCCTTATGCGCAGTTTATGCGGCCACCAGCCCCAACCGCCCCCTTTTACCGTTACCTTCGCTGCTGCTGCTGCTGCTGCAGCTGCTGCTGCAGCCTCTGCTGCGGCATTTGCCCAAACACCGCCATTTGCCATTATCCGTTAGTTTTGCGCATTTCCGGTTGGGGCGATTGCCGCTGCAGCTGCGGACGCCAGCAGCGAGCGCGAGTGCCCGGCCAGCAGATACTCTGCAACCAGCTGGGAGGCCATTTGTATCACAATAACAATATTTCTATTGGCCACGATATTTTTGCGAGCGACTCGACTAGCAGATACCCTGTATTTTTTTTTCTGCCAGTGACATACATTTGCACAAAACCATTATACCCTTTCTATTACCCACTTTCAATGGGTTCAATGGCTTAAAAGAGAAGATGGCAACTGTGGGTGCTAAGCGAACATATTCCGCGATCGATATTTATCGATATGCGCAATTGCATTTTTATTGATTGAATTTATTCCGATCAGGAATATACTTTGTCTCTAGCCGGCAGTTATATTTACAAATTGGGCATAACCAGCTCGGCAATACTCTGTTCAATGTAGAGTTGAAAATATTCAGAAATATTCTGCTTGACTTCACTTTGAGCAACATTCCAATTTATTCAGATTTTGTGCTTGATTCTGCTAACGGGCTCTTTAATCTTTTGACCACTGTGCACTGACCAGAAAGCTGTCCACTTGTGACCTCCAATTGGAATTCTTGCTGAATTTTTAATGCGCTGCGAGCGTTGCTGCGGCAGTTGTTGTTGTTGCTGCCGCATGTACTCTATCTCGTTGAGGGGTTGACAACAACTGAACCAGGCACCCCCCAGCTCCCCCTCCCCCTCCCCTTCAGTTGTTGCCATTTGAAAATCGGACAGTGGCCAGTTTTAATTAAATTTTTGTTATACCAATTTCTTTCCTTGGCGGCCAAAATTAAAGCCAAGAGCTAAGGCGAGCGGCCAGTCAAGGTTGCCACGCCCACTGGACCCAAACCCCCCCGCCCCCCGCCCCCCTCGGGAAAGCACATACGCTGCACTTTTCAGGGAATGCTCCAAGTTGAAGCTAGAAACGAGTCCCGCATAGCCCAAAGGCAACTGCCAAGTGGCAAGTGGCAAGTGGCAAGTGGCAAGTGGCAAGTGGCATGCGGCATGCGGCATGTGGCAGCGTGTCTGGTTGACATAGATGTATATCGAGGGGCTGGGCCGGGCGCAGCAAGAACAAAAGGCATTAACACCATCAAAGTTGGTAAACAGAGATACAGCACGTATCTAATAAAAGGCCACAACGTGCTGCCGGCGCGGTCGCGACCAGAATCTCGAGGGGGCGGGGGCGTGGCTCTTGCCTAGGATGTGAGAGTGTGCGTGCGTGTGTGTGTGTGTGTGTGTGCGCGCGTTTCGTGTTTGGTTCTTTGACATTCGCTGAGATTTGCGCCGTTTTGCAGCCTTCGCCTTTGGTTCGACTACTGCGTATACCCTGTACGCGCACCAGTGGGGTATATTGGTTTCCTCCAGGTGCATATGTTTAAAGATGCGCGCTTTTAAAGCACTTTAAGTTTCAATTGAATAGAGTCCCACTCTTGAATATACTTAAATTTTTAATTAATTTATTAATATAGTTTTTACTCTTATATTTAGGAAAGCGGATTTGACAAAGCTCCCTTCTGATGCTAAGCCTGCCAGCCGGATTTGAACTTATTAGCTTTAACCTTAACCTTAAAAATTAATTTCCCTTTTTTTGCGCTCGTACAGGGTATGTCCTGTTCGGGCACTCTCGACTCGCTGTTGTTGTACGCGCTGCCTGCACGCACATTCCTGCACTTCGCACACACACACACACACACAGCCGGCGTCTTCTGTTGCTCCTTTCAACGCTTTTGCCAGTTGATATCCTGCTTAAGGATGCGCTCAAGTACTTTCAAGTCACTTGGCAGCTGCTTAAGTTAACTTTTGCCAGGCGAGGAGGGGGCGGGGGAGGGGGGGTGGCATATCATCAGCCAGCCTGCCTCGAATGTGTCTTCGTGTTGACAGTGCGATGAAACGCAGAATGGAATCAGCTCCGGCGCCGGCCCCGGCCTCAGCCTCGGCCTCACCTGCTCTGGGCAACTGTTGCCAGTTGCCTGTTGCCGGTGCTCGACTTCTGCCCCGGCTGCACTCGACTCGAGTGTCCTTTGCCGCTTCAAAGCGACAGAAGTGTCGCCGCAACTGTTGCGGTTGCAACGACGAAAGCCAAACAAGCGCGACGGGACGACTTCTGGCCACGTCAAAACAAAATTCGGGGCCAGGTTGTCGAGAGCGCTGCAAATCGACTGAATAAATATGAGGATTGCCAAGTTCTCTTGAATCGAGTGCACGCCTTAAATCCGACTGAGGAGCAAATATAGATTATAATTAATTTAATATACAGCAATATTCATGCAGATAATCTGCTATCTAATTTTTTGTTTGCCTTTCAACTTTCAAAAGTAACTAAAGGAATAAAGCTTAGATGCTCAGAAAGTTCAGAGATCAAAGACCACAGCGAATTGTTAACGAAATTAATAAAAAGCACCTTGAATAAAGTTCAAAATAAGCCCGAAGAAGAAGAGCTCAGCTATGAAGTAAAAATGAGTCGACTTAAGATACTACAAAGATATTTAAAAGAGAAACAACAACTTTTAAATGGGTAAATGATACCAACAAAAAAAAAAAGAAGCAAAGATAAAATGAAATAAAAGTGAAAAAACATTTGACATTGTTTTCAAGTTATTTTCGCATTGTTTGATTTCACTTTCAAATTTTGTGCTGGCTCCGACGTTGGGCTATTTACTCCGTTTCACTTTGTTCGCTCGGGCGATGCTTTTGTCTCGGCTCACCTGCCGCATCCTTTGGCAGCAGGCTGGCGTCCTGGCACTCCATTCATAGACATATCCGTATCCTTGCGCTGCTCCTGCGTCCTGCCCCTGGCCCGCTGCCCATTTGTATTTGAATTTGTTAAAACATTTTAGTGGAATTACTTTCAGTTTAAATTGCCAAAGTGGTCTCGCTCTCTCTCTTCTGCTCTCTCTCTTTCTATGCATTTGCCACTTTTCGCATAGAGTATTTAAGTTGCCTTCGTCTCTGCCTGTAAATTCTATGCAATGATTTACAGTTTTCTTTTATTATAAATAAATTATTTTATTTTATAATTCGTAAAGCTGAGAATACCTTGACAAACATTTAAATTCAATTTTAAAGGTTGTTTGTTTTGCTTACAACACTAAACTGAAATCTGTTTGGCATCGAGATGAGAATTTATCTTAAAGATAGTGCAACTATGTTTTAAGTATATTTCTTTGTGCACCTCTTAGTCAATATATATATATATCTTTAGTGTTTAATATCTATGATTATATTTATAATTTAAGAAGAGATTTTCTTCTCCTTTTTTAAAGACTTGGAACTAGTTCCATGTGTCGCCTTAAACCAGTTCCAGTTGCAATTCGAGAGTGCGGCTCTTGCTGCCAGTACTTTCGGCATTCGGAACGAATCCCTGCCACAGCCAGTTGTAGCGGCCCCCCGCCCCCCGCCCTCCCCCGCCCCCTCCCTCGCCCTGACCCTGCGCGATTTAAAGGTTAAGTTGAACTTCGTTTGAGCCTCGTCTGCTGCCTGCTCCTGTAGCTGTTTTTGAATTTCGCTGGGTTTTCGTTTGGTTTCCTTTTTGTGTTCCGCTTTGCACTCGTTCAGCAAGCGAAACGAGCATATTGGGTTCGTCTCAAACTTAAAGCAGGATGTCTAATATTTTTTTAAACACTTCCACAATTTATAGTTATAGTTGTGGTAATAAAAAATAACAAAATGTTGTGGAACTGTGAACGAGTATTGGGCAGTCGGCTACTCCCGACTGCAACTCACTAGTTCTTGTTTTTCCGTTGCGGGGTATTTTTGGATACTTTGTCTACTGCTTCTTCTTCTGCCGTTTCTTGTGCCGAGAAATGCGCGGAATGCAAAAAAGGCCGTTTGTATTGCTGCTGCTTCTTCTTCTTCTTCGGCTGTAGATACGGCCGGAAATACTTGAAATTTTTACAGCGCGTAAAGCTCGCGCTTGGTTTGTGGCACCTTCAGTAAGTGGGGGCGGGGGAGGGGGAGTGTGTTGCAATTGACACTGAAACTGGATATGAATACGTATGTGAAGCGTTGCCCGTTGGCAGTGGGGATGAGGGATGAGGGAGGGGGCGGGGGGGGGGTTCTTCTAACGCTTGCCTGCCTGCCGCCTCGGCTGCCGCACGAGCACTGGCTGCACGGCGGAAACGCTGCCAGAGGCGCAACCTCAGCCGCAGCAGCCGAGCGCGACTCGGAGGCGCCACGAGCGCGGCACGAGTCCGTCTGCCAATTGGGCGGCAGCAACATTTGCCGGCAACATTGTGGCGGCAACATGCGGCATGTTGCGCGTGATTGGGCATTGGCAGTTATTGATGCAATTATCGTTGCATCTTGTTGCAGCGTGCTGCAGCGCGTGGCAACATGTCACGTCCAGCCAAAGCTAACGAGCCGCAATTAGCTGAGGAAATTATGAGTGGCAAACTCTGGCCCCGCCCCCCGCCGCCCACCGTCGCCCTCCATCATCATTAGCCCACGCTCATCATCGCCTTCATTATGCTAATCGTGTTGGCACTTTAAAAACTTGCCGGCGTCTTCGCTGCCACGGGGTTTAATTTTCAGTTTCTTATTGCAGTTAATTAAGTGAAACTCGAGCTTATTCCCCCGGCCCCCCCTGGCCCCCCCTCGCCGCCCCCTCAGCGCTGACGAGGAAGCTGTCGCGTCTGCTGCAAGCTGCTTAATTTATGCGCGATGCGATTCCGTCTCCTTTGCTGATGATGTGCATGTCAAAGCGCTTGACAATCAGATGACAATTCCGGCCATGATAATTCCAGCTAATTGCCTCAGATTTTGCTGTCAATCAACTTTCGTCGGCGATGGCGCCCAGGCGAGATTCCCTCGACGATCGAGCGACTGAATATTGCGTGAATATGGCCCGAGAAGTGCGTGATGTATGGCTGTGATTGATGCGTGATGTATGCCTGATTGCAGCTTGATTGATGCTTGATGTACGATCGATTGACAAAAGGGTGGTGGTGTACGCTTGATGTATGATATATGATTAATGCATAACGGGTTGATATCTGATGTATGATTGATGGATGGCTGGATTGATGCTTCATGTATGCTTAATGGATGACTGATAATGACTGATGAATCCGTAGATCGATAAATGAAGATGATTGACTTATAAATACCCATCATATATGTTTGATTGATGGGTATTTGCTGTATTTGGCTGGAGTCGGCCTGATGTATGCCTGATGTATGTCTTACAATCAGATGTGTGCCTAAAATAAATCTGCAGAAAAGATGATCCCAGTTAGCTCCCTGATTTATGTCTGGCTGATTGCTGCTGAACAGCTAAGTGATGGCTCTCTGATTGATGTGTGATTGATGCCGTATAGGTGCCCGTCCCACTGTCCGCTGTATGCTCGATTTATGCGTAACGGAAGGCTGATTAATGTTTGCCCCGCTCCAGTGGGTTGGCAAATTGCATTTCCCATCGCTTTTGAGCACTTTAAATATGGACGGACTTTCGGTAAATGATAAAAAGCATTTATTTGCTTTGCCGAGCTGCGCTCAGCCCGGAATGCAATTGTGGATGAGCGACGGCATCATCTGTGGGGCACTACATGAAAATTGGGGGGGCGGGGGTGGGGTGGGGGTGGCAATGGTCGCCACTTGGAGCTGGACTGTGATTGCGCCGAGGCCATAAAGTATGCAGCAGGCGATGCCCGTTGAATGCGAAAAAGAACCCGGCGGGGTAATCGAAGTCCGAATCCGCATCCCACGTATAATCATCATAATGGCAAATTATATATAATAATAAAATATTTCGTGTTCGCACTGCCAACAACTCTCGGCCAGTGTCTAGCTGGCGTTGAGTGCCCCAGTGTGTGTGTGTGTGTGTGCTTTCAATAGCATGTGCGTACGTGTTAGTGCTGGTCCGCAGACAGTTGCCCCAACCTCGGAGTCGGCTCCGGTCCCGGCCCGGCCCGGCCCGGGCGACTTTAACTTCAAGGCGGCCGTGTTTGCCCGACTTTAAGCCCGTTGCGATTGTGCACGGCGTGACAATGGCCCGTTTCCAAATCAATCGTCTGCGTGACTGCGACTGCTGCCCCCGCCCATAGGTGGCGCCACCGCGCGGGCTGCCTTTGTGCGCTGCATGCAAAATTAGTCGGCGACGGCGGAACCAAATGTTTGCCAAGACCTTGAGTGCCCCGCCCCCATCGCCCCCATTCAATGCACACTTGCTTTAGCTATCCGTATCCGTATCCGAATCCGCATCCGCTTCCGGGCGCGTTATCGTTATCGTTATCGATACGACTGCGATGCTGCGCAAATTAAGAATTTCCATTTTGCTTGGCTCTGGCCTTGCGTGATTTGGCCAAAAGACAACAAGCCAGAACGCTGCAGGCGGGCGTAGCCGACTGCGCAATACTCGTTGCCAGCATCTAGATATATAGATTAAATCAAATAGTAAGAAATCTTGACACTGTTTCAGCTAACACAATTAATCCCGTATATTAAGAATAATTATTAATTTTTTGTAGAGGATAAAAGCAAGACGAATATGCTCCCTCGACTTCCTGGACGAGTGGAACAAGCTAAAAGCCTCGCCTTTCCGCCAAGTCAATTTGCAACTTGCGCCCGGCGACCGCAGCAGCGGCAGCGGCAGCGACTGCGACTGCGACTGCGGCAAGTTCGCGCCGGCAAAGTGTTCATTTCCTTTGTGCGGCAGCTCGGCGCAGTGGGTGGCGCACAGCTTCCGAGTCGCATGCGTCTTGAGAGGGGGCAGGGGGCAGGGGGAGGGGGTGTTAGCGCTTTAAGTGGCGCTGCGGCTGGGTTCAAAGTTCAAAGCGAGCATTCTCGATTTTGGCATTAATTACCGTTAGTAAATTAGCGGCGCAGCTGCAACTGCCACCTCATCATCAGCTGCTGGAGACCCAGGAGGAGGAGGAGGGGCAGCGGCAGGAGCAGGTGCCTCCGCTGAAGCCCCGCCGCGGTGTCGAGTTCATTGATTCGCAATCAACGCGGTCCGCATTTGATTTATGCGCCGTGACAGCGAAGGGGCGATGAAATTGTGAAACTTTCGCCAGGGCCAAGTGCTATTTAATAAACAACATTTAACGGCGTCCGAATCAATTAAGAGCCACACAAAAGTGCGCTCAAAAGAAAGCTAAGCTCAAGGAAAACTCAAGTTTAAAATTATTTCAAATCTAGACCTATAGAGAGTTTTCTTTACAACTCATCTGAAGTTAAAAGCTGAACCCAATAGAGTGGAAGAAAGAAGGGAGATTTTCACTTTTTTCCGCCCTTATCCGCTTCATCTATCTCGATTTCTGGCTCTTTGTTTGATATCCTTAACTTCTTCATCTCTCTTTCTTTTTCCCATCTTTTCTTGGCGTTTTTAAATTAAATTCAACTTCTCTCTTTTCTTCGTTTCTTCTCTAAGCATCCCTAATAAAATAAATCTTAAGAGCAATCTGATTTATATTTTCTATCATATTCTTTCTCCAATGTTTGATATCCTTAACTTCTTCATCTCTCTTTCTTTTTCCCATCTTTTCTTGACGTTTTTAAATTAAATTCAACTTCTCTCTTTTCTTCGTTTCTTCTCTAAGCATCCCTAATAAAATATATCTTAAGAGCACTCTGATTTATATTTTCTATTATATTCTTTCTCCAATGTTAAAAGCATCCAGAAACGTTCCTTTCAATCTCTCTTTCTTTCCCAAAATACTTTAACTGTTATCAATTACAAAATAATCGGTTATCGAAACACCTTGAATAAATGTAATCCCCCCCTTGCGAACCCCGCCCATGGCCGTGCGGAAGCCAAATTGCAAAATGCTGTGTGAAAAATGCTTAGCAATATTTTATTGGAGCTCTTTACGCGGAAACTCATCAGGAAAATGTGTGAACAACACCGAATCGCAGATAGCAACAGCTGTCGTTGTCATTGTTGTTGCTGTCGTTGTCGTTGTCGTTGTCGTTGTTGTTGATGATAATCGGTTGGGGAAGACAGCAGCAGCAGCGACAATGACAAACTGATATTAAAGACGCATCAGAATTTATCAAAATCGGAAAATCGCAAAAAATCACGCTAATAGAAAAAGTTGTGGGCCACAACAGCAGCCGTTGATGGGCCTTTCAAATGCCCCACAAGAGGGTCCATCGACTTGGGCACTCATTGTGTAACACACAGCTCAAGTTGCGGACTATTATTATCTACTACTATTATCTGTTGTATCTGTGATATAGATAGATCTCTATTGATCCCCTCTAGAGATTGATAAAAAATCTCGAAAGACACAATTATTGAGAGAGCATATAGTCGTGTATACCCGCATCAGACGAAGTGCGGCGTGGCAATTCGATTAAATATGTTTATCTCCCAGAGGTTTGAAGACCCCCTAATAATAATAATTAGGACAGGCATGGCATAGTCGGTTACACCCGACTTATTTATATTTATTTTATGTATATATTATATATAATCTGATTTGGCTATAGTAAAAATGCAATTTGATGAAAATGCGGAAAAGCCGCGAGGCTAGCTAGGGAAAGGGTATAAAACATAATTGTTGTGGATGTCAGGTTCGGTTTGATGGCTGTCTTTTAAGTTGTTGCAGCTGTCGTTGCTGTTGCATGTGGCATGTGGCAAGTGGCAAGTGGCAAGTTGCAAGTGGCAAGTGGCATGTGGCATGTTGCTGGCTGTTGCTGCCAATGCTGGCCATAAAAATGATTTAAATGCCAACGCATTGTTGCATTATGTCGCCGACTGTCTGAGTGAGTGAGCGAATGAGCGAGCGAATGAATGAGTGAATGAGTGAATGCTTGACAACTTCTGGCTCCCTTCGGGCCATGCATCAACTTGATAGCCGTCGCGCTTTGGCTCAACTACGTTACGGCCGTCTTTATTTACTCCGTCTGCGACTTTGGCTGCATTTGCATCTGCATCTCCTGCTGCCGCATACTTAATGCGTTTTCATTTTATTTTATTGCTTTAGTTTTGACCAGGACCGACGTCGCGTCTCAACTTGCGCTTTGTTCCCCCCCCCCCCCCGCCCCCCCTGTCTGCTCCTGGCCATATTCTTTGGCTATTTGCTGTTTGGCTTGCGTCTTGTGTTTGTCTACTTTCATTTGTTTACTTGTGTTTCATTCGGTTAAGTGCTTCCCTGATTGTTTCGTCCGCGTCGCTTCTCGCTTTAACTTCTTCATTCCTCCCATTTCCATCTCCATTTCCATTTGCGGTACTCTCAGTTATTATCTGCTAAGCAGACTTATTTGCGAGTCCATTCGCCGGAGTTGTTAGCAACATTGTGTTGGGGCTCACTTGCCAATTGGCCCAGTCCCTCTCTCACACACACACACACACACACACACACTCGCACACCCTGCATAGTTTATGCTGTGGCGCTTTGTTGTTATCGCCCATTGGCCATAAATATTCATCCTTTATGCATACATTATTTTAATGAATTATTGATTTCGTTCAATTTGATAGCCTTGACTGCAAGTGCAACGGGCCAAACCGAACTCTGAATACCCTGTCCACGTTTCCCTCGGATTAATTCTATTTAAATTCATATACTTGCTGTTTTATTCTTTCACATTAAATAAAGGCAATAAAAGCTGCCATAGAACCGATCTTCTCAAAGATATAAAGATTTCTAAGCTACATCTTCCCATCCTCAGGGTATTTCATCTTCGGCAACTTAATTCACAGCTCACAAATATTGGTATATTTTTTAGTGTATATTTTATGAAAATATTCTTTTGTTTAACTATAAGAAAAAAAGTATCTTTAATTCAAATTGAAATAGAAAATGTAAAAAACGATATACTCGCTTGTGATTCTAGTTATTTATAATTTCCACCTGAACATAAATACACTACACTTTACTATATGGAGGCCTCTCATCCTAACCAGGCCTCAATTTTCCTTGGGTTTCATTTTCATATAATTTATAATGCTTAACACGCACTGAATAGATTTTTGGGGTGTAGTTCATTGATAGCTAAAGGCTCGTCTTTGCTTTGAATTTGTTGGCCGCTTTGTGTTCTCGGGTTTTGTGTGGTTTTTGTGGCCTCAAATAGCACTTTGAGCGTGTGTGTGCGTGTGTGTGTGTGTGTGTGTCCCTTGCAGAACGCATTAACAGCAATAAAGGCGCATCTATTCAATTATATCGGTGCCCTCGCCCTGCACCTGTCCAATGGCAGCCCTTCCCTTGGCCCCCGTTTGAATTGCTTTTAGGCCAACATTTGCAGCCCGATCAACTCCTTCGTATATTTATATAAGCTATCTATGTATGCCTATTTACACACATATAGCACCCGTGTGTGGGCCGTGCGTCATTTTAATGGATGACAAGAACATTTTTTTCCACCCTGCTCCCATTAGAAATGGGCGAGGAGAAGGGTATAATGGGTCTCGATATCTCATTATCATTTTATTTATTTTATATTTGTGATCGCTCGAAGTTCAAGATACATACATACACTTTCATAGGAGTCGGAATCTAAAATTCTGCATGGGTAGTGGGTATCTCATAGTCGCGCACTCTCCTGCAGATCACTCTGGCTGGTTTTTCTTTTTGATGACCCCCCCGAAACTCGCCCAAGCCTCTCCTTGTGCTGTCGTCGCCTTTGAGCGCCCCTGCATATTATTTATTGTATTAAAAATCCATTAGTGATTTTTGAAACTTGTGGTCGCCATCTTTCATTTTCATTTTCCATTTACATTTTGACGTCAATAAAAGCGCCGCCCGGCCAGACAGACGCCCCTGTCGCCATGTTGTGGCCACTAATTGCATTTTGGTTGAGCCAGCGTTAGCAGCAGCTGCTGCAGGCGCCGCAAGCTGCGTCCTGCTCGAGTCCAAGTTCTCGGTCTTAGGCTGAGCTCGACTTGAATGGACTGCAGGGACACTTGTGTCAAAAGTGGCTGAGAGCTTTAAAAAGGAACTAGCAAAAGAAATTGTAGCGAGTAGCGAGTGCAAACGAACGAGTGGCGAGTGCTTGAATGGAGTGAATGGAGAGCGGACGAGTAACGAGAGCTAAAAGCGTAAGCTCAATATAAGCGAGTAAAAGGTTAAACGAGCGAGTGAATGTTGAACGAGTGATTATCATTAGTTATATCCATATAAATAAGGAGCAAAGAGTAATTGAAATAATCGAGTGCATAGCTTTTAAAAGGAACTAGCAAACAGAAATTGTAACGAGTAGCGAGTGCAAACGAACGAGTGGCGAGTGCTTGCATGGAGTGAATGGAGAGCGGACAAGTAACGAGAGCTAAAAGCGTAAGCTCAATAGAAGCGAGTAAAGGGTTAAACGAGCGAGTGAATGTTGAACGAGTGATTATCATTAGTTATATCCATATAAATAAAGAGCAAAGGGTAATTAAAATAATCGAGTGCACAGCTTTAAAAAGGATCTAGCAAACAGAAATTGTAACGAGTAGCGAGTTCAAATGAACGAGTGGCGAGTGCTTGAATGGAGTGAATGGAGAGACAAAAGCGTAAGCTCAACATAAGCGAGTAAAAGGTTAAACGAGCGAGTGAATGTTGAACGAGTGATTATCATTAGTTATATCCATATAAATAAGGAGCAAAGAGTAATTGAAATAATCGAGTGCATATTTCGTCATGCTTCACTTCGTACTTCGTACACAATTTAACTTGAATGGTGGAGGAACAACAGGTGGCGAGTGCTTGCGCAAAGTAGCGAGTAACGAGAGGATGCAGGTGATGAAGAACTTTAGTCATGAAAATACTGGCGAGTAACGAGTAAAGCATTATACTTGATTGATTGAGCGCAGCAGGGCTGTAGTTAATATAAAAGCTGAAGTGGCCTCAAATGGGCCCCTGTCCCCTTTCCCCCCCGAAGGCGTCAACGGGAAACTCGCGCCATTTATGCATAAAGCAAGTTGCAGATAAGTGTATTGCAGTCAACTGCAGCAGAGGGGGGAAGCAGGGGGACGCGGCGCGACGAAGCCAAGTGCTAATATCTCGTGTCGGGCAGTTGCCTGTTGCCTGCTGCCAGTTGCCAGTTGCTGGGATTAAAGTTGCTTGCATAATTTCAGGGGCATAATGAAGCGGCTGCTGCACTGAAGCATCCGAGGGCGGCAAGAGGAGCTTTAGCATCAGCATTCAGTATCAGACTGTTCGGGCATTAATAAAAGTTTTCATTTAAAGAACACCCCCCGCCCCCCCCCCCCCCGTACCTCTGCCCCGCCCCGTTCGCCACGGAGGCAGACAAACAAACGGCGCCCGAGCAGGGCGAGACTTAAGCTGGGGCCGTCAAGCCACTGATTGGGGTCATTATTAAATAAATTGAAAGGCATTTCCGTTGACATGGGAACGCTGCCCGTGATGGCCAACAACAACAACAACAACAGGAGCAACAGTGGTTAAAGGAAGAAGGGGAAAAGCTAAAGGAAGAGGGCCAACAACAAAGCGGAGTCCGAGTGCTTTAGTTGTCTTTTGTGGCAATTCAAGAGGCTTCATTCAATCTCTTAACGTGATAAACAACCTAATACACACGCACACACACACACACACACACACACACCCCTCAATGGACTGGCCTCAATTTACTCTGCACTTTGGCGCTATAGAGCACTCGGCAGCCGTCTAAATTGGATTGGAAAATGGCAGATAATGCACTACAAAGCCCAATTCAAGGATATACAATCGATACAAGTTGCCAAGCTATCGATAAAGGGAAATCAGATCGGTTCAATGGCGAGCCTAAAATATTAGTTAAAGACTAAGGTTTAGTTAGAGCTACATAAACACAGGTCAGTTTATTTGGACTTTAAGCTATAAAGAAAGTAGAGTATTATCCTGATACCAAAACGCAAGTGAATATAAAGTCAAGTTTTGACTTGGATTAAGACTAAGTAAAAGATCCAAAACAAGGCTTGGAATAAGGATACTCACAACAATTAAATTGGTTTAAATCAAGGTGAATAATGAAAGTAAGCCTTAAGATTATGTCGTAGTTAAGTTGTGGACAAGCACAGCTTTAAATAAGATTAAGACATAAAGAGAAAACAGAGTCCGGTTAATGGATCGAAGTTAATAGCGAGTAGATGCAGATAGGTGAGGGATAAAAATCAGAGTTTTCAAATATTATATGGTTAATGGTGACATTGGCTGTTAAAGCCTTGGGAACAACCGCTTTGCAGATGCTGGTTAGCTCGCTTCGCTTGAGGCCCAAGTGCCACATGAAAAGGTAATTGGCCCATAATTTAGAATGGCCTGGCAAATGCAATTGAACTTTGAGTGCTGGTCGGGGAGCAATCCGGAGTGTTGGCTGTAATTTTCGGATTTCATTTCGAGCGCGGGAATTAAGCAGTTTGCCAGGTGGAGGACGGGGCGACAAGGGCGCCTCCACCCCGCCCCCTCGGAGGTTTTTAATTGAAAGCAAACAACACTTTCGTCAGTCGCTCGACTCAGGGCCAAAAGTTTTGTGGCCTAAAGTCCAGAAAATGTTGTTTGCATGCGTGTCGCTGACAAGAGATAACCAGGGGCCGAGGGCTCTCTCGAAGGGGGTGGTGGGGGGGAGGGGGGTCCGTGGGGCCCGAGGCCTGCGCATAAAAGTGAAAAACAATTGAACCCTTGGGCAAAATTGGTTTTGACAATGTAAATAAATAAAACACAAGCATAAATATTTACTGCTGGCGGCAGCAGGAAACGAAAAGCAGCCAAAAAAAAGGAGCCAGCCGTAAAGCAGCCAAAAAAGGCCAGCCTTCAAAAAGAGGCCCAAAGGCCCCGACTAAAGTATTTACAGCCTACTCCAAAAACTGACGTAAGCGTTGAGATTACAGCTGCCCCTCCCCCCGCCGCTCACCCCCCCCCCTCACCCCCGACAGCGGGCTGACCTTTGGCAGTCAGTACCCAGCACCCATACCCTTAGCCAGCTTTGGCTTCAGCTTCAAATATTGCCAAAAGGATTTGCAGCTCATTTCATGCCAAACGCACTTGTGCCCTCTGACCTCCACCCAACTGCGAGTGAACCCACTTCTCGTGCAACCCCCCGGCTTAACCCTTGTGCTAATATTTGATTGTGCTGCCCGTTTAACGGGCAGCTCACATTTTTAACTGTCTGTTTCGGAAGCCCCAAAAATGCCCAAAACGGGGCCAACAAGTTTTCATTTCATTTCAGGTCTTTTTTACCGAATCGAAAGAAATTCAATTTGAGTTCAACTCTTTACTCGCACAAATATGAAGTGAGCCTGGTGAAAAAGTGCAGCTCGTTAGAATGAGAATTACAAAGAAATTTTGCATTAGGATGGATAGGAAAAATCCGAGCTTAGCTTTGCTGTATTTCAGTTTTTTTTTCTTTTTTTTTCGAGAAATTGTGGGAATTAAAGCAGTTAACAGCCCTTTATAGATGTATCTACTAATAGTAATCTTAAAGTAGGTGAATTTCCTTTAGTCTAATGTGAATATAATATATATAATATATATAATATATATAATATAATATATATAAATAAATAAATATATATCTACATCTATATATATTTGTATCTGTATCTGTGTACTTATCTGTATCTGAATCTGCATCTGTATCTACATAAATATATAAATAAATAAATATATATCTACATCTATATATATTTGTATCTGTATCTGTGTACTTATCTGCATCTGAATCTGCATCTATATCTATATAAATATATAAATAAATAAATATATATCTACATCTATATATATTTGTATCTGTATCTGTGTACTTATCTGTATCTGAATCTGCATCTGTATCTACATAAATATATAAATAAATAAATATATATCTACATCTATATCTATTTGTATCTGTATCTGTGGAGTTATCTGTATCTGAATCTGCATCTATATCTACATAAATATATAAATAAATAAATATACATCTACATCTATATATATATGTATCTGTATCTGTGTACTTATCTGCATCTGAATCTGCATCTGTATCTACATAAATATATAAATAAATAAATATATATCTACATCTATTTGTATCTGTATCTGTGGAGTTATCTGTATCTGAATATCTATATCTACATCTCTATCACCATTATTTTGTATATTTTATTCTTCTCTGGCAATTGCATTCAAGTTGCTGGGCTTTATTGCTGCAGAGCATTGGCACATGAAGTGGCTAAGGCCATCCAAGGGCAGGGGAGAGTGGGGTTCCCAGAGGAGTGGGTGGTGGGGGGAAGGGAAGTAGGTCGTAAGACCAGCTACGAATCGGCCATAATAATTTTCCGCGTAATTTATTTGAGCTCCATAATATCATATTTTAGACACACACACACACGCACACCTAAGGAATGAGCCTCGCTGTGGGCGTGGCTGGGGGCGGCCTCGGAGTCGCTTCCGTTGAATAATTTAAATGGCGCACATGTGCGCGAAAAAGATGCCTGCGGAAGGTGGTGGGAGGGGGGAGGAGGAGGTCACGTTTAAATAGGCGGAAGACGATTATCAGACAGTTTGCACACAATGTTGTCGACATCTCCGGGGGGGTTGGGGGGGCGGGGTTTAAGCACACATTTATTGCCAAAATTAAATGACAATGTAGTTGAAAAGCCAGGCGAGGCAGCGGAGGGGGGGAATGCAAGCGCAGATAGCGGAGTGGGCGGGGGGCAGGTGAGGGGGAGTGGCACTTGCATGTCGCTCATCTGCCACACGAGGCAGCGGCAGCGGCAGCGGCAGCAGCTCAAGCTGAACAATTTTTCAACAAGTTTTATGCAATTTCTTTGGCAGCCGAGCCCCGAAACCCGCCCCACAACAGAGCACTGTGCGTGCGTGTGTGTGTGCGAGTGTGTGTGCGTGTGTGTGTGGCACTCGCGGCATCAGTCCAAGTGTAAAGGAATTTTAACGCTTTGCCGTTAAATGCCGCTCGCTCGCAGCTGCAGATTGTTTGGTTTAACTGTGGCAACAAAGGGGCACTTGGGGGGCAGCGGGGTCAGGGGGCGTGGCAAGCGGGCGGGGTTAGGCATGTGGCATAGGGGGTTCGCAGGGTCGCGGTCGGGCCTCAGCTGGGGGCAGGGTTAAGAGCGCCGTCGTCGCTTTTGTTGAACTTTTGCGTAAGATTGCGCAGTAAATTGTCGAAAATTAATTTTCATGTTGAAAAGCTGCAAATTGCGTGGCGCAAAAGAGATGGCAATAGAGCGAAAGAGAGCGAGGGAGAGAGGGGGAGAGAGCTGCTGGAGTGCCAAGTGTTGGCCCAAGGAGTTGCCTTTTGTCAATTAATTTCCTCAATGCTTTTTTGCCTAATTGAAATTTTATGGCCTGGGCGAGAGCGAGCGAGACAGACAGAGCCAAGCAAGAGATAGCAATACATACAGCTATTAGGCTTATCAGATGCTGTAACCCAGGGGGGGGGGGGGGGCAATTGAAATATGTTATGGCTCATAATCGCATTCGCCAAATCCAAGCTGAGCGTTGTAATTGAATAAGAGTTTATTAAAACGATTACATAATCAATGGCTGCGAATGAATGGCGCTCGAATACGCGCTCGAATACAAACAAACGTCAATTGGAATACATATATGCATATGCATGCCAATATGAATAGGAATACACAAAAGCAGCAGATAGTAAGCTAGCTGATACCCTGCACCCTGTTTTAAAAACAAAATTTGATGCTGTCGAATTCGAAAGAAAGTTACAATTTTTCTCTTTTTAAACTTTCTTTTTTTATATCTGATATCCTGCTACTGTCCGATAGCTACTTTCATCAGAGTGTATAGTAATCACAGCTTACAATTAGTTTAAATTAGGGTTTGTTAGGATATGTGATATATGTGATATATATATGTATGTATATTTGTTTCCTTTGGATGGAAAACAAATTCAAGCTTTAATATGGTTTAATGGACTTTTAAGTGTTAAATTTGGGGCTGAAATCATCTGCTATTTTTCCATTTAGCCAATATATTTTTGCAACATTTTTTTAAAGTAAACTTATGAATTGTTCAACAACAGAGATAGGTATATATAGATTATTATATTATTATTATATATTTATTAACATATATGGATTTATGGATTTGCTTTTCTCCGCCTTAACAGGCATTCAAGCCACCCTTCTGGCTACTCGCTCAGAACTGGGTATGGAAACAACCACAAATTAAATGCAAATCAATCGCATAGCTAATAGTGCTTACTATTTATATCACTCACATAAACAGAGCCACACTCACACACTCACACACACACACACACATCCATTACATATTTAAATACGTTTAATCCATTTTGTTAGATTCGTTTGTGTATTTTGATATATGATGAAATGACATTAAATACCATTTAGGCCTAAGCGGCTTTCGTTCTCTCTCTTTCCCCCTTTCGCCACAAATTAAGCTGCATTTTCAACTCGGACATCCACCCACACATATTATTATTAATTAGATAGTTGACAAGTTGAGCTGACATGGCAACTCTTCTATTTAGAGATAAGGCGACAATGTTTGGCTTATATACAAATAATCTCTAAAATTACGACAACTTGACAGTTGTCAATTTTACAATAGAAATGTATATTTACCTATAGCGAAAGCCCAAATTTAAGCCATAACACTTTATCTAGGTTTAAAACAAGTTTTGAAACATTTAACAGAAATGCTGCGATGTATAGTTTTGACTAGCAATCTGTTTCAACCAGCCTTAAAGTTGGATTCAAGCATGTTTAAATCTAGTTGTAACCTGGTTTGAACCCGGTTTTTAGCAGGTGCGCGAAAAGATTTTACTTAAGTCAAGATTAAAGGTTCAAGCTATAGCTCTGAATATATCTGAATTCAAACGAATTACAAAGCATGTTTATACCTAGTTTCAACCAGGTGTAAACCAAGCAAATTAAAGACGCCTGGAGTCACGATTGCATTAAATGTTTACAGTCTTCTATAGCGTTTAAAGAGGGTAGATTTAAGGCGTGTTGAATCCTAGTTTTAGCCGGGTTTAAACATAGTTCGATCCAGCTGTTTGCATGTTTATACCTAGTTTCAACCAGGTGTAAACCAAGCAAATTAAAGACGCCTGGAATCACGATTGCATTGAATGTTTACAGTCTTCTATTGCGTTTAAAGAAGGTAGATTTAAAGCGTGTTGAATCCTAGTTTTAGCCGGGCTTAAACATAGTTCGAACCAGCTGTTTGCCTAAACAAAGCCTTCAGACACGATTGCATGAAATGTTCACAGCATTAAGCAATGTTCAAAGCGGCGTTTAGTTCCCTTTGAGCCCAGTTTAAAACCCGTTCAAGCCCATTACATTAGAGTTTATAACGAGCCCAAAGTCAGTGCAATCAGCGGATTAATGTGATTTGTGAGTCAACGTAACAGCCATGTCTGCTGCTTAGCCGTTCAGCAAAGCTGGCAGGGATTAGGCGACCACAACAACAGGAAGAGCATGTGGGGGGGGGGGGGCAGGGGCGGGCAACAGGCAGCAGTCGATGTGTTGCTCTTGCGCCTTTTTGTCGTTTACGTTTTGCCTTTTGCCATTCGTTTTTGTTGACAACGTCGCCAACCTGGTTAGGCCCGAGCCCAAGCCCTTGTCCGCCTATTCGCCTGCCCGCCCCCCCCCCCCCCACGAACCCCTCCCTGCGCGTTTTTGTTGTTAATTACAATTATGATAATGAATCTTACAAAAGACTAATTAGTATGTTAAAAATGTTGGCGCGCACAAAAGCTGCGGATTTATACTTTTACCTGTCGCCCCACTCGGGTGTCTGCGTGTGTGTGTGTGTGTGTGTGTGCGGTGAGTGTGTCGGTGTTCGTGTGTGTGTGTTTCAAGAGCTCTACTCTTCTGTGTGTTCCTTTTCGAGTGGGCCACAAGCATAGGGCCAAAACAACAATAACAACCGCTGGTTTCAACTTGATGTTATTTAATGCAAGCTAATTTTTATGCCTTTACATGGGCTCCACCTATGTGTGTGTGTGTGTGTGTGTGCCTGTGTGTATGCAAATAAAAGTGCGACACAAAAGTAAGCAAAATCATATGCTACAAAAACCTGTAAAAACTTGCCTAAGCGAATGCAATAGAAAGAGAAGGCTAAAGTTTAAAATTAGTTGCAAGCGTACGTAGTTATATATATTTCATTTATTCTTATTATTATTAATAATAAATTTGATTTGCCCAAAGCACAATTTGCCAAAATAATATCAATATAATTTATATTTGGCATACTTTCTACAATTATATCTAAATTAAGTTTAATGGAAACAAATCGAATAAAAAACGTATCCCTTTACAAATTGTTTAAGCTTTAAAGGTTTATTACACGAGCTGTTTCTTGCAGTTTTTTCTTAATTTTACATTTTTCACATTTAAATTAAATTGATATATATAAAAATAATTTTTATTGTGAAATATTACTAGTTTACTAACAAAAATCTATTTGATTTTGTTAAGTTGCGAAATTGACCTTGTCTGAATTTTAAGCAGGCTTTTCAAAATTCTTGGTTTTTCTTGGAGTGCAGTTAGCCAATTTAGTTGCGTTGACTTTACTCTCAAGCTGACTTTGTCTTTTTTTCCTGCACTTCCAAAATGAATATGGCCAATAATTGAGGCAATTATGAGAACAGGCAATGAGGAGCGTATTGAACACCAAATGAGATGTGGCCATTAATTTAATGGTGACATTGGCAATAATCATTCAAATGAAATGAAATTTGTGACGTGAGAGGGAGAGAACAATACGCGTGTTAATATATATACAATATATATGTGTGTGTGTGTGTTGTTGTATCTATTAGGCTTAATCGCTATTTCAATGTTTATGACATTTATATTCAATTGTTGCGGTTTGTTTATTGTAATTGAAATGCATTTAAAATGTCGCATATTTATTTAGTTGAAATTTAACTGAAAACGCGGGCAGCGACAATTAACGCCACTAATCTGTACGAGATAGCGAATTAGGCACGCCTATAGCTCACACACAGATACACAGACACACACACACGCACACACACAGATACACATGCATATTTTATGCCCTGCGGCAGTTTTGCATTTGGAATCTGTTGACTCTTTAATCGATTTAGCAGCTTCGCCTGCTGCAGGCGACACATGAATTAGCCGGACAATGCCGGCATCGATAACAGAAGCACACAAACATCCCCCCTCCCTCCCCCCCACCTCCTCCTCCTCGCCCCAACAGCCGCCATCTGCAGCAGCTAGTTTATTGGCTTCAACACAATTTGGCGTCTTTTTTTTGCCGCCAACAAGTTGGAGATTTTTATTTTTCGATTTCGATTTGCGCTCGCACTTGCCGGCATTTGCATAGCTAAAGAGCCACGTCTAGACTTTAGTTAGCACAAGCGGTTTGCGCAAATTTATGTTTGTGCAAATCGATGTTTGCGCAAGCCATGTGTGCTGTGTAAATTGTCGCTGCTTTGTGACGATGAGGCTGGCATCTAAATATTATTCGTAATATATATTATTGGAGAAGCTTAAATATTTGTATTTTATGACTACAGTGGGCCCTCAATAATTGGATTTATTTCACAAATTGGCTTAAAATTACAATTACTCGACGGTTTATTTACTACTTGATACTTGTACTTAAATTAATTCTCATTTGATTTTAGTGAGCTCTTTAAATATATCCCAAATACTTATAAACATATTAATAACATATTAATATTATATTTATATTTAATATCCCCCCAGTGGGAGCTATAGTCATAATTTTGGCAGACAGTTTTCTGATGAAAAATGGATAATTTTCCAAAATAACCAAAATAGTTTCTCGCCGTTCGTTCGATTCCCTACTCGATAAACAGCTTTGAGGTCCTACTAAAAATATACTTGAGCCTACGCCACTGTTGCGTAGCTGTTGTGTAGCTGTTACGCATGTCACTTCTCACTGTAATCAATTGGAAAACTAGTCACAAAATAAAAAATATATAGATTAAAAAAATAATTTTAAGGGAAATTTCTTGTTTTCCTTCCGCAAATTGGGTTTCGGCACAGTCTTATTGTTGGACCCTTCCATTTCGTGGTTGCGTCTTTCGGAATGGAGTCCGCTTTAACCGTACGGAGCCCGGCCCTGGGCAGGTCGTGGGGAGCACTGGCGACCTCTTGCATTAAATTCACAGAACAAGTTGCAACATTTAGCATATTTTAAGCGGTCAACGAAGTCGAACCGACCGAAAACAACGCCGGCAAGAACAACAAAGCGGCGCAAGGACAAATCCGGAAAGCGATTCGCATTGCATCCACATTCTGCTGGCGCTCCAAGCTCCAAGCTCCGGGCTGCGAGCTCCAGGCTGCCCCCTGCCCGCTGCCGCTCGTTGCGCTAGCCTGTCCCGGATATATGTACATGTGTGTGCGTGTGTGTGTGTGGACATGCGGATGTTGTGCGATGCTGTTTATGCCTTTTACATTTTCCGCCATAATGAATTCTATGTAGCGTGGAAGCAGAGGCCGAGGCAGAGGCCGAGGCAGAGACCGAGGCAGAGCCAGCAGCGCACTGTGAAATTTCCAACTTCCGCTTTTTGCCAAGTTGACAACATGTCTGACCAGCTGCACGGACCCCGCAGCCCGCCGGACCCCATCCCACTGCATCCAGAGCTGTCTGATTCTTTACAACTTCCACGCACATGAGCGACACTTTTGCCGTTCCCGGGAACTGGTTCCACGTTCCGTTCTTCGTTCCGCTTAGTTGCATACCCTAAAACTCTATTAATTTTGAAATTTTCTTTGCAGGTCAAACGTATGACCTGTAAGCTAAGTGGAACAACATTTTACGTAATAATTTTAAAAAACTGGGAAGTATTTTTAATATGCATAGGTAAGTAAATTCGCAAAGAAATTTAAATTTTCTTATAATTTTATTAAGATTATAAATATTATCGCTATATTTATTACTTTTTTTTGAATCTTAATTCTGATCATTATTTATATTATTAAGAAATAAGTAATTTTTTGATAAAATTAAACTAAAGTATTTCAAAATGTTTATACATTCCTGAGCCAGTCCATTTTTGTTAGGCTTTCCTTAATAAGTTTATAGTTATTTATTGCACTTCATAATGCATTAATTTAAAAGACTAAAACTCTCAAGGCTCTGCAAAACAGTTTGAAAGAAAGTTAAATATTCCACTTAAAAAGCAATTGCAAGTAAGCCCAGCAAAAGTAATTCAACCAAAGATAAGACTTAAATATGCACTCGTACGTTAAACAAGAAGCTCCAAAGTTGAGGCGAAACTTTCATTCGACTCCACACAGAAACAAAAATAGATTCATAAATACATGCATATGCCTCAAAAGGTTGCCCAAGTTAGAGTATTTCAGCAAGTTTTGCGCCCAATAGTTGCATGTCGCCTTTTTTTGAGCAAGGAATATCTCAACGCAGCTGTTGCCTCGTCCTGGCAATTGGGCAAAACTATCGCACACTTAAGCGCATTACGGCGGACATTCCGGCCGTGCACTTGCGGTGGTTGGAATGGGGGCACAGAGAGAGGCTAAAACCGAAACAAATTTAATATCCAAGCCGAGGCGAAACATCCCAAAGCAGGCTTCAACTTATTTATACCAAATAAACAATCTTTGATTTGGGCTTCAATTTCGTAAAGTGTGACCGAAGCAATAATTGTGGTAACAGTAGAAACTTAGTTAAATCGATTTCAGTTACAAAAAAGCACTTGAAGTGTAAACTACAGCAATTGCCGTTATAATTCGCAACTAGTTTAAGCCAAGTACAATAAATTGACATTGTGCATCGAAATTGTATGTAATTAATATCGTTATATCGACAAATTTCAATGAAAAGATTTGAATTTTTAATTTCCTTTCTGCTGCATTTCAAGCTGAATACTGTTTAAATATGTTATTCATTTTAAATATATTTTGTCATATCTCTAAACTTAATATTAAATTTTTAAAATACATTTAAATAAATGGTATTGTTAATTGTAATTACCTTGAAATATTTTTTTTTTTTTAGTATTTGTACATCTAAAGCTCTCCAAAAACTCCTTTGAAATATATCGGCCGGCCGGTTCGATGTGTTGTGCTGAATAATCGATAAGTATCGATACATGGTTGTCACACTCCCAGTTTGGGCACGAAACGAAAACATGAACCCTCGAGCCTACCTTGACTTTTCCAGTCACCGAGCTGTCCTAGATATCCGAGAAAAACGGCCAAAGCAATCGAAATTTGTTGTTGCTCTGTCTCTTGCTAGTTCCTGCACTGTTAAATCACTTTGGCCTTGAATTCCTTAACAAACAAATTAAATAGTTGGATATATTTTGTGAGTCTCCAGCGAGACTCACCTAGTTTATTAGAAACTTACTTATACATAAAACATTTCGACATACGAGCGAGTGCTGACCCATAAAAGCCCCATTCCGTCCTCAACGAATTAGTAGCCAGCGTGTGTGCATTAAATCGAGGCTCTACCGTGCATTTGGAGTGATTCAACAAATTTATGGAGTTTGCATTTCTGTAGAACGAATTTTTGATACTTTTTTTATAAGTAACTATTCAAAATTTTTAGTTTAAGTGCGACCAATAACTCTTGTTTTCCCCCTTTTTTTTTTAAACAAATCAACAAGAAAACTTTGTAGCGGTAAGTGAAAAGATTTTGTAATGCATTTTAAATCTCTATAAAGGGTACGTGGCGAGTTGGGGCGAGAGGAAATTTTGGCCGCTTGCATTTTTCTCAAAGACGCAATTTGCCTGTACTTGTGCGCATATATGATCAAGTGGCTCGGGGCCCACAAGCACGTTGTGGCCCAATCAGCCCCCCCCACCCCCTCGTTCCACTTGTCGTCGCCATAATTCCCGTGCATTGTGCGTTCGCATCCGCAGCCGAAAGAAAATATTAAAATAAATTTGAATAAAAATGTCTGCAAAGATTAAATCGCCATGAGCCGACGTCGTCTGCAATTCCCAGACGTTTGCGCCAACCCCTTTTTGGGCGCCCCCAACCCCCAACTTCCCCTCGATTGCAGGGTATTATGAGCGTGTTACGAAACATGTTACTTTTATGCTTGATCAGAAACAGGACTATATCTTATAGCTGCCCTAGCAACATTACCTCAACTTGGCAAATGTTAGTTTCAGTCTGTTTCAATATAAGCCAAGTCCTTCGACAGGTCGAACAATATTTACACAACATTCTTGGTTTCTAAAATACCCTTGCCAATCTTGGCTTTTATTTAATATTCGGCTTATCGCAAATAAGTAATTTCTCCTTATATCTACTAATATTTCGATTTGTTGCAAAATAAAACATTACTTAAACAAACATAATATTAAAAAAAAACATCCATATTTGCCCTTAGTTTCAACTAGAACTCACTTTCTAGTCTGCATTTATTTTTTATAATTATTTAGATATTTACGCAGTTTTCTTTAGCTAACTTTAACTACAAGGGTATTCAATATTCAACAGCCCGTTGACATTTTCTCGTTTTTTTATTTTAATTTTCGGCTTATTGTTGCGGCGTCGCCAGAACCCTGCCCCTGCCCCTGCCCCTGCCTCGTGGCGCCTCCTTCTCAGGAGGCTCACAGCTCGCGGGCCTGGCAAAAATAATGCGTATCCGTTGCGGATTCTGTCGCTGGCTCCGGCTCCGGCCCCGGCCCCGGCCACGGCTCCAGTTCCAGTTGCCCGCTGCCCCGCCTCCCGCACGTTCAAACCTCTTAATTTGTTTATTTGTTTGCCGTTGCGCAGTTGTTGTTGTTGCTGCTGTTGTTATTGTTGCTCGCTTTCACCTTTAAACAATTCCATTTACAAGCGGCGACAAATTTCAGTTTTTATTACTTTCGTTCTCAACTTTTATGCTCTGCTTTTTATTTCATTTTTCGGGCGGCAATCCTGCGGCTCTTTTCTGTCGCGTGGGCCTTTTGCCTTTGGGCCGTGACAATAAATAAGTTAATTTAAATACAATAAACACAATTGAAGCTGTCGGCACTTGGACGGCAACTGCAATCGCAAAGTTGGCCAACTACTTGGTGAATCTCAAGTTACGCGATTTTTTCCCGATAATTCTATTTAAGTTGCAAAAGTTTGCTCAACATTCAATTCATTTTTAAAGCTCATTTAATCGGAAATTATGCACAGCAATATCGAATAGATTAAAAAGAGAGTGCAAAATTGAACCACTTTTGAGTCACTTTTTGGAATATTTTCTTTGATATTGAGCCGAAATTGAAAAATGTTGAAATAAGTTTTTTGTTTTTTTAATTAGATGGGTACTCAAATAGACTTATCAGTAACTTTCGCTCTCCCCACTTGCAGTCATGAACAATGAGTATTCTTATTTGACCGACATGCAGCAAAATTGTAAACTGTATGGCATGGTTGAGGTCGACCAGCTGCGCGCCGTGTGGAAGGCCCGCAAGTTTCCCATCCAGGTGCCCGACTCGATCGTGCAGAGCGGGCTGCTGCCCTCGATCTTCGACTGGCAGCTGCTGGGGCAGCTGATGCCGGCGGAGCAGGCCACCGCTGAGATGGTGCTGCAGCAGCGCATCAACGATCTGGAGCTGATGAACAGCCTGACGACCTCGCTGCAGCGCATCCAAATACTGCCGGAGATGGGCCTCGACGTGGACGTGATCATGGGCCGACCCAGCTACAACGTGCTCGTCCAGGACGACGGCAGTATTCTGGTCAAGGAGCTGCCCAGCCTGCACATCCACGTATTCGCCGCCGAGGCGCGAGCAGCCGCCGGCCAGGAGACGGCCGTCATGGACGAGCCGAGCCTCGTCTCCACCGCGCTCGTCGGCCAGAAGGAGCCGCTATTCGCCGAGCCCGGCGCCGTCCCGGATGCCGCGCAGGGCGATCACATCGATCGGGTCGAGCCGGAGGAGGAGTCCACCGACGAGGAGGCCACCGAGCTGGCACACGAGGACACCAACGACGAGCTGGCCGAGTTTGAGGAGTATCTGGTGCTCAACCTGAAAAGCGATTGCGTAAAATTGTCGGAGCTGGACGCGGATGCGGCTGTGAATGCGGATGTCGATGGGGTTGTGAATGGGGACGGAGACGGCGATGTGAATGTGGATGAGGATGAGGATGAAGATGAGGATGGGGATGAAGATGAGGATAACGACAACGATAACGATAATGACAACGATAACGATAACGACAACGACAACCATAACGCTGAGCATGTGCTGCCCGCGCCCATCGAGGACGCCAACAAACCGATTCGGGAGCCCATCGAAACCAGGATGCGACGTCGTCAACCATTTTGGATACGCTTCGGCAACTGGCTGCGCCAGAGCATGCCGCGCCTGAATCAATAGCAATCGCCTGGAAGCACCTGGGAGTCGAATTGGAATCGCACGAGCCCGCCTCTCTGAGCATCAAGTCCGAGCCGCAACCGTTTAGGATCGCACACACATACATATACACACACACACATATATGTGTATAACTGAATTGACTAAAGACCCTACCCAGCGCAGCCTACTCCGTCTCTGGCCGTCCATCAAAAGCTTGACTGTACTATACAAAAACCTTGTTCAGTGAATAGATCGAAAAAATAAAAATATCTATACACTCACTTCCGCAGGAAAATGCAATATTGTGAATTTCTTATCCACAGTGTGGGGGGGGGAGGGGGGGGAAGGGAGCTCGAATGCAAATCGCCTGGAAAAAGACCAAATTCGTAGGTTGCCGCCCGGAAAAACCACTCGGCGGAAATTGCGCAAACAGAAGACGCTGCCGACGAAAAGTTGCTTTTACGCTCAAGCGCATCCTGCAGGCGGACCCCATCCTGGGCTCTCTTTTCCACATCCTGGACAATGGCTGCTTCCTTTCTTCCCCCAACTTCTAGTTGAGCGCAGTCAAAGCTGAACGGGAAATCAATTCAATTAGGAGTTGTAGGTAATTTGGCACTTAAACACAGGGTATTACAGCTGGGCACATCGCTCAGAAAGCAATGCACATTATGCTTACCGTTAGCTTGAGCGTGAATTGGAATATAAAATCATATATGTATAAAGACTTAATATTAATTGAAATTAAAAGAATTGTAATAAACCAATTAGCAATTTAAGACTTTATTATTGTACACAAATTATTTATTGAAACTTTGGCTCCTCGGATTCAGGTCACACTTCCGATTCCAAATATTGAGGTGCTCCAAAGATTCCGTGGGGTCGTCAAAGCTCCTTGGTTTCTTGAAAATACCGTCATCCACAGGGACCTCGATCGTCAGCCTCACCGCCCTTATGATCACATGGGTTACCTTCACTATTTATTTGCCTCTTAAAGTGGATCAGATGTTGCAGTTGGCATTTAAACTTGGTCCCGTCTCCCCCCACTAACCCTCCCCCCCTCACTTTGGCGACTTTCACCCAGCTGAAGAAGTGAGCCATAAACTCATGACTGGGCGCACGGATTGCAAATGTGCATAAGATAAATGGAGCACAAAACGCTTTGAGGCAACATTAAAAGGCAGCGCTGCCCCACCCGCCGCCGACAGTGGCGCCACCTGCCGTCGGCGGCGCCCCCTTAAAAAGTCATTCACTAATGGCTCGTCAGCCGCGCAGTAGGAGGCGCTTGGGGGAAGGGGGCCGTGTGGAGTGCCATGACATGGTCTGGCCATATCCATTTGTATTTGCACTTCTATTGGCAACATGTGGCGCCTTTTATTAAAAATTCATTTGCTCACATTACACACACACAGGCAGACAGACATGGATAGGGTGCTGCCGTCGGTCGGCTCGATTTGTTTTCTCTTTTTTCTCTCCTTTCTTTCTGGGCCTTCTTTTCGCTGCGCCCTTTGACCTTCAGCAGCTGCACATTTTGGAGAATTTGAGAACTTCGCTGCGTCCCCTTGAAATACACGCCAGTCCGCCCATGGCCAGCACTCGATTGGGAAGGCGACACAGTATTTTGACCCCCATTCGCATAAATCTACTGAAGGATTGTTTAAATACGCGTTGCGGAGCGCCGAAGGCAAATGCATTAAACGCAGCCCTCGCCTGTGAAATATATATATATAAAAAAAAGGAATCTATCTTAAATGCAGAATCAATCTAGCGTCAGTTCTGACAATGTCATCAATTGAAAATATAGGAAGTTTTGGGTATTTTGGCATGAGACCTTTACATGCCAATTTTTGTAAATTTCTGCATGATTTTTGACCAAATATTTGACCCCCTTAGAATCGGTTTTTTATGCTAATTGTAACAACCACAATCGATTAAAAATGCAAATTTGCATTTCTAAATTTTGAAAAATAAATTTTTTCAAAAATAAAATAAAAAAATAAAAGAAAATTATTTTCAATAATAAAATAAAACCATGAAAAAAATGCCATCAAACCAGAAAATCTGTTCGTTTTGAACAAGTTATGGACGTTTGATTTTTGCCATAAAATTTGAACCACTCAGAATCGGTTTTAATGCCGTTTCTCATACTAATTGTGAAAATTCGTGTGCGTACCAAGGGAAGCTACTCAACATCCCGACGATCAAGGAAGAAAGAAAACCAGCTCTTATCGCAACATGGAACCGAACATGGCAGACGTCTGGACATGGACATGGACATTAAATTTGAGCACTTGCAGCAAACAAATTAATTGCGCGAACAAAGGAATCAAAAAGTATTGTAACAGCTTTAACATCAACGTGTATAAAAAAGGAACTTCTAGTTTCGAACTCAGCGCCATTTACGCTTCCGCTTCTGGTTCGGATTCATCTGCAACTCCCCGAGAATTGATGGAAACGGATATTCTGATGCCACGGAAACCTCCCGAACTAATAGGAATTGGATAGAGATATTGGTTGAGCTCTGCTTTGACAATACAACTTTTTAAATAAAATAAGAATACTGAATTATATATGGTGCATATCGTGTACGATAAATATTTTGGATTTAAAAAAAAGGAACCACTTTAAATTTACCAACTCAAAGATATACACGAATCCGGGAAGCAAAGAAATACCGGTAAAAAAAGAAAATTCACCAACAATTAAAATACGTTAAAAAAGGAATTTTCAGACGAAACATTTTTTAAACACGCTGGCCCAGGCTACGGCCCTACGGAATATTAAAAAAAATTGTAATCAAAAAATAAAAAGAAACAAAAAAGTAATAAAAAAGTAAAAAAAATAAGTTTTAAAAAAGGAAAAAGGAGGAAATAAAAAAAATGAGTCTGTACTCGACGAGGCTCGGAGCCAGACTGAGCATGAAAACAACTATCCATTCTGAGCCAAGTACATTCGATAGAACTTCCTCAGAGCATATCGATAACTTTCATAATAAAATCGTTTTTCCAATATTTTGAGCTTGAGTATTTAAGAACTCATACGTAATTAACTATTTTTGCCAGGAACTGCAAGAGTTTGCCACAGTAATTATTTTGGATGTTAGAAAAAAAAAGGAATCACTTTAAATTTAGTTTTTCAACCAGAAAAAAAGCTGCTTTGCTTTGCGACACTCGATACTCTTACCACAAACCAGAAAAGTTACTCTGCTGCTTTCCGCTTCTGGTTCGGATTCATCTGCAACTCCCCGAGAATTGATGGAAACGGATATTCTGATGCCACGGCGGCTACATCCCCATTAGAGAAAATTATTAGATCAGCTTTGGCATTTAGGTTTTTCAGCCATCATATAAAATAGGAAGTAAATAGAATTTCAAGAGAATTTCGAATCGCAAAAGTAGAAAACATCCAAATTCGGAATGGTTATTCCTCACCCTCCTGGGCACTTCGTTCATTTGTCCAACATCCCGACATCTGAGCTCACAGGTTCACTTGGTCGCTAGCGTTGAAGACGCTCCAAAGCGATTGCCAAAAAAATAAAATGCTTTTTCAAAAAAAATCTCGTACAAATTTAGTACAGAAGAAAGTATTTACGCAAGCAAAGAAAACAAACTTCCGAAGTAAATATTTTGTATATTATAAAAAAAATAAAGTGGGAACCAAAAATATATACGCATCCGGTAAGCAAAGAAATACTGATAATAAAAAAAATTCACCAAAAATAAAATACGTTAAAAAAAAAATGCCCAGATTTTTGTAGACATGTGCACCAAGGGGAGCTACTTCTACATCCCGAGAAGCAAAATTATCGAACATTACAAAAAAAAAAAATTCACCAAAAATAAAGTATTAATAAACGTTAAAAAAGGAATTGATAGCGTCTTTACCAAGAAGCAGTAATAGCTTCAGGTTTAACAAAATTATAAAATGCTTTTTCAAACAAAATACAAATTTTCAACCGTACTTGAGCCTTAGAGTAAAGAAAAAAGTATATTTGCAAGCAAATAAAAAAATAAATAACAAAATACGCTCGCTCGTATTCGCCCCACCTCATATTGCCATACAGACGTTTTTAAGTTTTAATAAATGCAAATGTTGCCATCTAAAAAAAACAAAAACCAATGAAGAATCATTTGGGCGTAAAATTGCAGATCGGAAAAACGAACCCAGCGATTGAATCCCATAAAAAAATAAAGGACAATGCATCCACTCAAACGACCATTGTTATATTGTTATATTGCATTTCAAAATAGAAGAGTTAGTTCGGCGGCTTTCCCCTACTACTTCGGATTCATCTGCTATTTCCCGATAATTAACGAAATCAGATCTTTTTTTTGTTGCAAAAACTTCTTTAGGAAAAAGGAAAGTAGAAGTGAAGCGAAAACTATAATTATTTTCGCAAACTAATCTTGATCTACTCTAGGAACGTTTACAGATTAAACTTTCATTGCTCAGAGAATTGTTTATATTTCACTTTCCTAGGCACTTGGCTAAGTGGTCCAACATCCTGACATCGGAGATCACAGGTTAACTTGGCCAATAGCAAATTAATAAAAAAAAACTTTCACAAATTTTCATTTGGATTTGAGTTTTTTAAGAACTCTTAAAGAAGAAAATATTTTTGCAGGAATAAAAGTTTCATTTAAATACAAATCATTTGAAAATAGAAATGAAATGTAATAAATCGAGCAAGATGACGCTTGGATTATAAACACGAATAAAACATCGCTTTAAAAGCCAGGTCCAGTTTGGAGAAATATTCCAAACAATTTGATCACAAAAAACAAAACAATATTCCCAGTTGCTTTATCTTTCGAATGAGCAAAAAAGTAAAAAAGAAAAATTAATAAAATAGAAAAGAAGTTTAAAAAATAAGAGAAATGTAGAAAAATGAGTCTGCACTCGACGAGGCACAAAGGCAGACTGAATATGAAATCAAACAGACCTAAGCTATGTCGAGCATTGCAAGGCCTCTTGCGATGATATCGTAAAGGAAATTGGAACAGTCGATTGTCAAAGCCTACTGCGGTGATATCGTATACGAAATCTCACGAAATTTGAGTTGAACGTCCAATGGTTAATAGGTGGAAGACTGAAAACCCGCTGATGTCTGCTAGTGTTAGCTATTTGCCCTATGGTTACGAGAGTGTTCAATCAATAAAATTAATAAATTTAATGTTGTATATAATTATAGCTCCATTTGGCAACCTAGCAAATTGCCCATCCCTAGTTCGTGTTAAGTCCGATATATGCTCCAAAAACAGGGCTGACAAAAAGAAGACGAGCTATCGATAAATCGAAAGTACATGCTTTCTTTCGGAAAAAATCGAAAAAAAATTTATTTTCAATAACGCATATATTTTAAATGCAGATTCAATCTAGAGGACAAACCATGAAAAAAATGCCATCAAACACTAAAATCGGTTCAGTTTTGACAAATTTATGGGCGGTTGAAAAATGGGAGCTATGGATCCTAGAGCTTTACATGTCAAAATTGTAGTTAATTTTTGCATGATTTTTGACCAAAAATTTGACCCCCTCAGAATCGGTTTTTATGATGTTTTTTATGCTAATTGTGACAACCACAATCGATTAAAAATGTAAATTCGCAATTCTAAATTTTGGAAACATTTTTTTTTCCAAAATTAGTAAGGGGGGAGTACATGATTTTTTTTCGGAAAAAAATAAAAAAAAATTTATTTTCAATAACGCATATATTTTAAATGTACATTCAATCTAGAGGACAAACTATGAAAAAAAAGCCATCAAACATGATAATCGGTTCAGTTTTGACAAAGTTATGGGCGTTTGAAATATGGGAGCTATGGATTCTAGAGCTTTACATGTCAAAATTTTTGTGAATTTTTGCATGATTTTTGACCAAAAATTTGACCCCCTCAGAATCGGTTTTTATGATGTTTTTTATGCTAATTGTGACAACCAAAATCGATTAAAAATGTAAATTCGCAATTCTAAATGTTGAAAAATTTTTTTTTTCCAAGATGAGTAAGGGGGGAGTACATGCTTTTTTCGGAAAAAATAAAAAAAAAATTTATTTTCAATAATGTATATATTTTAAATGCAGATTCAATCCAGAGGACAAACCATGAAAAAAATGCCATCAAACATGAAAATCTGTTCAGTTTTGACAGAGTTATGGGCGGTTAAAATATGGGAGATATGGATCCTGGAGCTTTACATGTCAAAATTTTTGTGAATTTTGATAATTGTTACAACCTTAATCGTTTAAAAATGGAAATAAGCATTTGCAAATTTTGAAAAAAAAAAGTATTGTAAATAAGTAACTATTGTGTACTGTGAACGAGTATTATATATATAGTCCAACGTTGTTCCTTGTTTTTATACGATTTTAATGAAGTAAGTTAATTAGTTAACTCAAGTACGCGTATATTCTAGCAAATTGGCAATGCAAGCGGGCCAAATCTCTGTGTAAAGGTAGCCAAAAGTGGGGTTGCGGAGGAGGGGGGAAATAGCTAAATCAGAAGTTGGCTTATTTGTTAGACATGACACAGATTGCTGATAAGAAGCAAGGGGAGGGCGCAGAGGGGCGGCTTGTGGGAGCAAACACAAAACGCAAATATTTTCCATGCTGGTCAAGTCGAGTGAATTTGTCGAGTGTCCCTGGCACAAAATGCCAAATGAAGTGAAAGCAAAGAATTTCACACAATGTGAACTTTGGCCAAGCACACACCCCTCCCCCCCCCACGCACACAAACACACACATGTGTAGGATGAGCGAATAAGCCAACAAATAAACAGGCGAACAAACAAACAAACAATGCGAAACGAAACAAAACGAACAGCAGCAAAATACAAATAAACCAAAAAATACAAATAAAAGGAAAAGGGCAACAAGTGCGGGCGTGTTGCGGGCGTGGCGGGGGAGGGGGGCGGTTAGTTGCCAGGATGAGGCTGGGACAAATTTTAACTGGAAAATCACATGAGCTGAGTGCTCCCTGGACGCACTCGTTAGAGCCATTGTATTCGTACAAGTGACAAGACACGCCCCTTATCCACTTGAAGCCCCATACGAGCCCAGCCGGCGCCGAGTGCCCTGCAGCCCTCTCTGTCTTTCCCTTCTCCCCCTCTCTTTCGCACAGTGTAGCGGCATCAAAAACCTACTTCATTATTACGCTCGATTGTGCACACCTTGTTGTTGCTGTTGTTGAATTCTACCTGCTGGTCAGCACAAATTCAGACAGACAAGTTAAAGTGATTAAGGCCGGGGGTGCACGACTGGGCGATACCCTAGATGAAGATAATCGAGCATAAATTAAATAATAAATAAATAGTTCAAGTGTCTGATTTCAATAGCGGGGAAAAAACAGCTATTCACACGGATAGACGGAAGGATACAAACCCAATATGCCCTTCATGCCACTGCCTGCAGGGTATCAACACGCACACACAGGCTACTGGGCGAATGTGCTGTAGAATGGAATGGGACAAACATTTCATTTGTTGTCCTTCACATTCTCTTTTCACACTTTGCGCAGCGAAAACAAAGCGAATGCCCCAAAAGCCAGGGCTAAGAAGCCAGCCCGGGGAGCTCAGGGAGCAGGGAGCAGGGGGCCAAGCGGATGGGGGATGGGGGGGATGGGGGTCAGCTGCCGGCGTTACCTTTTGCATTGCAATGTGTGTGAGACCCCCTCCGGTGCCCCCTCGCACTATACCGCAACTTTAGCTGTCTGTCAAATATGCTAGAGAAATATTTCAAATTGTGGCTGCTAAAAATTTAACGTTCTGTGCGAGGGGCGGGGAAGCGAAAGAAGCACAGCCACAAAATGGATAAGTTATTTTGCAGTTTGCCAAAGCCGCAATACCCTTGCTGATATAAATATATGCCATGTATGATACTATTATTTAAGTTATTTACCACTTATTGATATTATTTAAAAATATAGAAAATATGAATTTTTACTATAATAATTTTTTAGTTTTTTGACATATTATTTCTCTTTTATTTAACCCATTTCCCGTTGTCCACTTAATATACTCTATATGCTTGCGAGCATTCAGAGTTGCCGCCGTATTTTGTGCACGATAGTGAAGCAACCCCCAGCAAGGATATGACGGGGACACACAGCCGAGTGTCCACGGGCTGGTCCACATTGGGGACCTGGCGCTGCCTTGGAAATTGGCAAGACCTCTGACAAGGCTGGCAGCCCCCGCGCTTGTGTGTTTGTTTGTTTGTATTCATTTCATTTATTTATTTGGTATTCAAAGCGCAGTTGGCTTCAGCTTGAGCTCTCGCCTCGGCTTGCCACATGCCGCATGCCACATGCCACCGGGGCGACCACATGGGCAGGCGAGCACGCCAAGAATTTCATTATTCGCACCTTTTGTGCGACTTTAAAGCACTTGCTTCACACTCGCAATCCCTCAATTATTCATATCATCGTTTTTGTGAATCACTTTGTCATATTTTATTTTTCCTCTATCCATTTCGCGCCTCTGAATAAATCTGTGAATACTTGGCTCAAGTGGGTGCCTGGGAATTATGTGAAGTTGCGGCAATTGCGGTTTCTTCCAGGCTTGAGCTACGAGATGTGAGTGTATTCAGTCGATGTTGTGAATATAACCATTAGTTCAAGGTTTTTATTTTTATTTTTTTAAAACTAGAAAAATCAATAAATTAAGTATACCTGACTTTTATCGGGGAACAAAGATTTAATTAGAGATTACGAGCTCAAAGAACTCAGAGCTACTCCCCAGCATAATAATTAAAATAAAAATGTGTATACTCTGTTACCAAAGTAACATAGTGTATATAAGTACTGTGCAATGAAACAGACAGTTTTTTAGAAAGATTTAACAAGCGGATTAGTTACATATAAAGTCTAACTAAGTGTTCAAGTATATATAAAGTATCAGAAGATTTTTATGGTTTACTTTACTTACATGACAAGATATAATGTATACGCAATGTAGACAAAATTTAAAGCCCGATTTACTTATAACATTTATAGAGGGCATTCTTGCTGGTATTTTCGTGCCAGGATGCCTAAGGATTCAGCACAAATTTTCATCAATTCTCGATACAAATGAAAATTGTTTTAAATCCTTAAGTACCAAGACGAAAGGCTTAGACCCTCTTAGCATACATGTATCTGGATTTTATAATATCGAGTTTTCTTTGCAGCTGCTTTTCATTTGCTTAAGTGACAGCACACACACACACACACACACACACACACACGCTCCTTTGAAGGCCGCAGAATGAAGGGCAACATTTAAGGCTCGGCTCGCATTGTTCGTAATGAATTAATATGTATTGTATATATATGTTGATAACTGATATACATTTTAATCTTAGAAAATTTGCTAAACAAACCCCTGCCCGCTACCTTCCGGGTTAAAGAAAAATGCGCAAGTAAAAATCAATTTAACTCAAAATTAGATTTACAAAATCAACAATACAAGTCGCACACACACACACACATGACTGGCTAACACAACAATTGGGCAAAACAACATTAGTAAGAGTCACGACCCCCCATAAACCCCCCCCCCCCCTTTCCCCTTACCCTCCCTCTCCACTGTCTAGCTCCTCCAGCCACACGCAAAGTTTAAATATGAGTTTGAGAGCAAAAAAAAAGTTTTCTGAGGCGTAAATATTTTGTGGCAGCAACAGCAGGCGGGGCGGGGGCGGCGGCGTGGGCGTGTGTTGCAAGTCCTGTTTATCCTTTATGCGCGGCGCACTTTTAGGCAGCGCACGAAAACTGGCGCGTAGCCAGTGTTTGATTTATGCCGGTTGAATTTTAAAATTGCTTTCTTCTGCTCCTTTTTTTTTGGCCAAGCAACAAGCCCGGCGGCGGAATACAAAACAAGAAGTCGCGTAAATTGGCAACACTGCGGCTTAAATACCCTGCATTAGAGCTGTCCAGCTACCGCAAATCGATTTAAATACTATCAATACCTATGCCTATCGACGTTCCAATCGAAGCTTTGACATCTTTAAGAAATAGCTCACGAACTATCCAAGCAAAAGTTGTCAAACAATAATATATTTATAATTTTATATTAAATCTGAAATTGTAACTGGTTTTGGTTTTTTATAAGTGTATATACAATTAACTGTGTTTTCACTTAAATTACTTAATATGTATTATACAATCTAATATTATCTATAAAAGAAGTTTTCTGCGGATATCTTGAGAAACAAACAAGTTTTGCATATATAAAAGCATTTTCCTCCGATAGTTCCTATGGCAGCTATATGAGATAGGGCTTCGATCTAGTTGATATAATATATATTTTATGGGAGCAGCAGTCTTCTTCTCGAATACGCTCGGCAAGGGTATAAAAAGGCAGTTGGAAAACAAGCGTACGCCAAATCCGATTAAGTTTTCAGCGTTTTTTTTTTTGCCTGCTTTTTTTTTGCACCATGTCCCCAGATTCCGACCCTCATGTGGGTGTGTGTGTTTTTTTTGTAGGAGGGAGGCAAACTCCTTTTACAAAAGATCAAAAACTTGCGCCGTTTTCAATCTTAAGACAACGTCGCGTGTGGCGCCCCGCCGCCCCCCGCCCCCCAGCTGTTCTCCCCATTCGAGGCAATGCAAAAAGTGAAAGGATTCAATTTTGGTAAGTGGCAAAGAACTTCACGCACGCCAACAATAGCAACAACAGCAACAACAACAACAACAACAGCAACAAATCAAAGCCTTTGAAGAAGTCAATGTGCAGGGGTGAAGGAAATTGGGGCTGAAGGGGTTCCCCTCCACCAGGTGGCAGCCTTGCCAAATAGCTCTGAAAGTTTCCAGTCAGGCCAATATGTCAGCTCTAATTAAGCTCTACTTCAAATTGAACACAGTTTTAAAATGCAGAGCAAAGAAATATCTAAAATATGAAAATCAAGAATTTGAAATCAAAGACCAAAAAAGCAAGAATTTAAATATATATTTAATGGATATTTGAGTTGCTTCAACTAAAATGTGCTTCAGCCTGAGCAAATATTATATATTTTTCAGATGCTTGATTTGAAAAGTGCTTTGAAGTTGATTAAGAGTTTTACTGGAATTTATATTTACCTAGAACTCTATAGTCAGGATTGTGGCATCTAAAAATTGATTACTATTTGGCACTCTTAAGAGAAGAATTCTTATACTTTTCTCACATATATACTTGAGCATATTTACGAGCTGCATTTGTGAACATATCTGAACATATCCTAATGGATGCACCAATTTATTCATATATGCACATATATAGCCCTCATATGTACATGTTACCCCTCTGCTTTATGCTTGTTTAATTCCTGCGTTAATAATCAGCCCCGGCCGCTTTTCCCACTCCTCTTCTCTAATTATTTTCCTATGGTTCTGGCCACGGGGCTCATTTGTCGTGTTCGCTTTCACGCCTCGTTGTTGTTGTTGTTCTTTCTGGTGTCCATAATTTTTGGTATCGCAGCTAATTTTGGGACTACAGCGCCAACAACAGTTTCGCCTAATCCTTAATGACTTTCGTCAACTTCGTCAAGTTGTCAACGCACAAATGTCATAATAGATTTCTCCACGCGTTCGCTTTTTGTTTACCCAGCCCCGTCCCCCTCCGAATCCTCGCCCTCCCCTCGAGCGCCCGGGGCGTAATGCGCTAATGCCTTTTTTGTTGGTCAAGCTCCCACCTCCCTCCCCCTGCTAACTTGCCCGGACAAAATCCCGGCAATGAAAACGCGAAGCTCGTTGATTTTGTTTGCTGATATGGCCACACTGACAGCTCCTGTGACTAGGGGTGTGTGTGTGTGTGTGTTTACTCGTGGAACACCGAACCGGAAAAAAAGAAACTCCAGTCAACTAATTACCGCAAAATCATTTAATGGGCACACAAAGGTGACGACAAAGCTCCAACCGAACTCAATAAAAATTCAAGTCAATGAAAATATAGAAAAACAACGAAAGTAAATAGAAAGCGAAAAACTAATATTACGAATACAGAAAAAAGTCGAAGTAGATTTTGACTTTTGCCTGAATTTGGAGTGGCCAAAAATAAGTTAACAACATTTTTTTAAGCTTCAACAACCTTTTTTTCAGTTAATTTTCCTCTCAATATTTTGCCAAAAATGTAAAGCTAGCTCTTATTAGATATGCACTATAATTCAATAGTTCATTTAACATTCACAACTCACATTTCACAATTCTGTTTTCATATTACAAAAAATTGAACAAAAAATCAACTTTATTTATATTTATCTCTCACTAAGCTTTTTTTGTTGCTCACATGTACTTTGATTCAATAAGTACTTCATTTAACAGTTGGAAACATTATTTTTCACTTTTCAAACCTCTTGCAATAAATTAAAAAAAAGCGAAAATAAATATGACTGAATATGACTGAATATCGCCACGTGTGCCTTTGTCCAGCTGAGCACTTAAACTAAGTTCACTTCGAAGCGATTTGGAATATCAGAGCTCATCGAAAGCCAAGATTGAGTGTTGGAAAGGTTCTTGCGCAGAGGCGCAATTATTTCTAGGCGGGACGTAGCAACTTTCGATAGATTTGTGCACATTATTTAAGTATCTATTCGACAAGTTTGTTTGTCTTAGGGAGGTTTGCGGATTGTCGGAAGGATCGTAAGGACATTTTTGTGTGGAATGCCCTTTATATTTGTCGCTAAATTAGATTTAGATCACCGCTGGAAAATAAAAATGCGCCCATTTATGGCAGTCGCATTAAATGTTTTAATTTACAATCCTTAAATCAGCATTGAACTATGCTTATTGACATTAATTTATGTTAAATTTTGTTGTTCGTCAATTGTGACGTCACGCGCTCTATGGTCTCTATCTCTTTTTCTCTTTTTCCCTATAGTCAGTCGCTCTTTCCGGGCACAAAATATTTATTTATTCAGCTCTCTTTCTAATGAACGGCTGATCGGCCTGCGCCAATTGCTGATCAATGTGCTGTAGACTGAAATAAAAAACCCATTCACAGCCTTTTCTCGTCTTACTCTCTCTTGAAAAGCGTTGACAGTGCAACAATTTGCTCGCTGGAATAACAACAACAACAATTCATCCCATGAGTCGCATTTTGCTTAGAGCCGCAAAAATCGTGGACTTGCACTTTTAGCAAAGTTTGCAAACTTGGGCTTGATTTTGTTTTCATAATCGAAGAACTAAATCGAATTATGAATGATTTTGCCAGCAATTTGAAAAATTGGAGAAAAGTAGTGAAAGGGTTGCCAATGCAGCCTTTAAGTATTCGCTAGAGTGTACACTTGGAGAAACACGCCATTCAAAATTCTCATATACATAAATTCATTCTGTTTTCTTCTTAAAAATTTCGAGTAAATTTGTTTGTGGCACGTTTTTGTAATTTATCAAAAGGAAAAGAAAAAATCAGGAACTTTTATTTTTTTTAAGGTATAAAGAATATTTCTTCGAGTGTAGTTGCTACAAAAGTTGCAAGGCAGTAAAAACCAGAAATCCAAAAAAAAAAAAAATAAAAAAAATTAAAAATAAAATCAAACTGCAAATGCGAAGCAAAGAAGTGAAAGAAGTAATAAAATTATTTTAGCCAAAAGCGAGCAAAGCTAAGGGCCAAAACACAGGCAGTGGCTATAAAGTCGCCGTGGCCAGATAAACTTTTAAATGCCGCTGCACAGCGGCGTCTCCACGGAAGCGGGCGAGGGGAGGAAACTATCCCCACTGCGGGACAAGGAAAGCAACTTAAAACTAACATAAAAAGCCAAAATCTTGGCCACGACCAGAGATAAAGTTTACGCTCGATTTTGCCCGAGCCAAACGCCTCGCACCGAGGTCCTGCCCCCAGGCCGAGGTCCTGGCCGGGGCATGCACTTGACTTCCCATTGATTTCGACTTGATTTCGACCACGGCTCTAAACTGTCTGGGGGGCATGCGAACGCGTCGAAAGTTGTAATTAAAACCTTGAAGCCAAAGTCGCGATGGAGGTGACAAACCAAAAAAATTAGATCAAAATAAAAAAATCAGTGCAACCCCTTTGCTAACAAAAATTTGCCAAGACTTCAAGTAAGACGAGGCGGGGTATGATCGATTTCAAGCTACATTTGCTACAGCTCAGGCGGTTAGAGGTTTAGGCAAGCTTCATGCTTTTAAATAGCATTGAAAGTGCTTTAAGTTAGCTTTAAATAAGCATTAAATCAGCTTCAGCTGACTTGGGTTTAGCTGTATAGAGATAAAAAGATCAGCCTAACTACTTTTTAATTAATCTTGTGGCTCTTTAAGTGTTTTTTCGAGGGTATTTTAGCTTGCGTGCCTCCACTTTTAATTCCCCTTAAACATCTTCAAGTCGTCTTCGTCGCCAGCACAAAACCAATTGAGGTACGAAAATTGCAAACTTTGTCTATGGCAACAGCAAAAACCCCAACGCCAACGCCAAAGCCCTGCGGAAATATTGATTCTTGTCTAGACCCCCCTTCCCCATTTACAAGCCCCCTTTGAGAACTCCGTCTGTCCACAGCTTCGAGGGGAGCTCTTCCGGAGGGGTGTTCCAAGGGTGTTCTGGCTGTTCTAAAGTTTGCGTTTTTCGTCAGACTTCTTAACAGTTTTTCACTTGGAGTGTGTGTCATGCTAATTATAAATCGAAACTTCCGGCGACACTTTGTCAACTGCAAAAAAGTTGCACTCTCAGGGAACCCCCCCCCCTCCCCCCACGCCCCCTCTCCCCCTACCGCTGCTGTCGCCTGTCTTCGCACTCGCACTTTTTGACACTTTCAGCGATTTTGATCTTTCGCCATGCTGCAAGTAAATTAAATTGACGCAAGCCCCAATTTTATTTTAAATATTTTCAACTATTTAAACGAGACTTGACTGCAGCTGGGAAAAATGAGAGACATCAGCAAATTGAAGTGAGAAGAGTTAATTTGGCAAGAAATAAACATTAAGTAAGTCTTTAATTAATGGATTGAACATGTGATATTTATATCTGCTTTTTGTGTAAATCTTTTGAATTTAAAAACATATCATTTCTTGTTATTTAAAGGAAACTGCATAGATTAGGCAGGCCAGGTGTCAGCAATCTAATAGAGTACTTTCCCTCTTTAAAACAGACTCCGCATTAAACCATTCCCATTCGCAAGCACAAATTATGCTTTTCTGGTGCCAGGCAGGTAATTTGAGTCCGTCTCCGATAGACACCTGAAGAGCTGCAGACCCTGCAGACTCGGACTCATTCATTCATTGCCTTTTGATTACATGCGAGCAACTGACCGCAAAATGCATAATTAATTCGATTAATGAAATATTTTAAAATCATAAAAGCTGACAGCGTTCTGGCCTGGAACACAACACAACACCACAAAACCAACCCCATCCGCCCTCGCTGACAGGCCCTGGGCGGGCCACCCCCTCACCCCAAGGACTGCCCAATTCCCGGTCGAGGGGCTCAAAGAGCCGTGGACCGCAGAGTTCGACTAAAAGCAATCAACGTCAATGCGACTGGGAATGTAGATTGCCACGAAATGGGCCAGGAGCGAGGGGCAAGGGTAGACAGCATGGAGGTGTGCTGAGTGACAGTAGCATGTAATTTGATTTTGAGCGACACTCATTTATGGCTGCCACTCGGATAGACTTCTGATGCGCATTTTGAATGATGCGGGCGAGTTTTCCTCTCCAGCTTAAGACACAGACCAACTACCCCTATGCCGAAGATATTTATAATATCTGTGCTTACATTTCCTCAACTAGTATCTTATACTCCACTATCTGAATTTTTTAATTTTTGGCGAATGTTAAAAATGTAAAGTATGGAAAGTATTTTAAAAATAGTTAATTTTTTTGATTAGAACGAGCGATATAGAATTCGAATCAATTTGTGCATAATATTAACTAGAATAATAAAACATTCTTCATGAAAGAGGTGAACGGAATTCTTGAAGTAAAATTTGTGGATTCAAGTTCAGTTATTTGCCTTTGCTCGGGCTTAATTGAAGTATAAAATGCTTGTTTTATTTTTTTTAGAGGTATGCATTAGTTGTGGTATGGGGTCTGGGTGAGTTGGTGTTGATTAAATTAATTTAATTAAAATCAAGTATATATTTAAAAATGTAGCTTATGGTAAAACAACACCCAACAAGAGTTTCGTCGCCATCTCTCAACGCAGTCGTGTGCGACAAGTCGCCTTGAAGCGTTATCCTCGCACCTGTTTACCCCACTCTGGCCGACTGTGGCCAAGTATCCTGCGGCATTGCATTGTGCCACAATGTCTGGAGCAAGTCCTTTGGCACATTTTGTGGCCACTTAATGGCCAAGCCGCAAAGATGCGCAGCTGATCCGCCGGCCAGGAAAATGCGACGGTCGACCTTTTAAGCCGCAGCTCCAATGAAAAGGACTTCTTCAACAATGTCGTCCCCGACGCTGTCCTTGCGAACAGCGTGCAGGAATTTGCTTTTAATTTTTTAATGACACATTTGCAGAGACTGCGAGGGAGGGAGGGGGCTGGGTGGACCCGAGCAGCAGCTGCCCCCTCGCCCAGCCCCAAGCCTGCCAATTCCCACCCTCTGTCCAGGGTTCTGCCTTGATTTGTGGCCAGCGACAAGAAAACGATGCGCAGCAGGAGGGGCGCCGGCAGGCGGCGGTGGAGGGGGTGGCTGTCTAATTTCTATAAGTGGCAAATGGAGGAGCAGCAGAGAGGAAGGGGCGCACAAAGTTGCGCGTCAACATGCCCGGCGGGGATTCTCGTAATGGAGCGACGCTCAGGTGTTAATCAATTAGGCGGACGGCGACGTCTTGTCACAGGACCTGTTTCCCGTTCCCCGTTTCCCCTCTCCGCGCCCCGGACATTCGCTTAAAAATGCCAAATCGCAGCGAGGACGCGTTACGTTATGGCCATGTCCTTGATTAAAATATTTAAGCGTACGCCGCTGGCATGCGAAAGGAGCTGCCAGCATAACGGGGACATCAATACGCAGATGCCCCAAGGGTCTTCTACATTGACCATAAAGCCAGGGCACTGTGTGTGTGCGTGTGTGCGTGTGTGTGTGTGCATGTGTGAAGATAAGCTAAGAAAAACACTTTTAATAAAAGTTCGACACGAGCAAAACGCTGCCAACCGCACAGTGGGCCCACTAAAAAAACCACATTCAAATACAACATCCAGATGTCAACAAATGACAGCTAGTTGCGATAATTCGCTAAATTTGATGCAACCTTATTCATGTGGCTTAAAATGCGTTTAAAGTTGTTTTGAAAGTGGTTATAACAAGATTCAAAGGTGGTTTAAAACTAGTTTAAAGGTGGATTTTTTTTTTTTTTTTTTTGATTATTCAAGTGCAGGAGAATATTGGAGAATATTTACATTCTTATGAGGCTTGCTTTTTAATAATCTCTTAGGAGTTGTGCGTTTGGCTCACTTTGCGCCAGTGTGCACTGTGACTTGACTCGGGTTGCCTTGTTGCCCTTGTTGTCGTCATGGTTGTTGTAGTTGTTGCCCTCTCGCCGCTGCAGCCCCTGCGGAACTATGCGAAAAGCGAAAACTATCGAAAGGCCAACGAGTTTGCCAGCCAAGTGCGTCCTTAGCAGGCACACACATGCGAGTGTGTGTGTGTGTGTGTGTTTGTGTTTGTGTGTGTGTGCCCTCTTTGACAATGCCAATTGGTGGCAACGGTTGCCGCTTGTCCTTTTTACAATTTTATTGCTTGTTTACGAGCTGCTTTCGAGTTTACTTCACTTCGCATCCGCATCTGCTGCGGTTCAGGGTTCTGGCTTTTGGGTTATTTTAGTTTACATTGCCAGCGCTCTTTATCACTCCAATATCAACAGCAGCAACAACAACTATCGAGCGTTGTTCGTTGTTGTTGCTGTTGCTGTTGGCCTTCTTGTTCTGTGGTTAAATTGTGGTTATGGCCCAGTCGTGGGTGGTTTAGCACAAACATCGAAAACTTTTACGAGCATATAATCGAAAAAGTTTTAACCCTTTCTATAATTTTTTTTTTTGACACACACACGCACACACACACACACACACACACATAAGGGTGCTGGCATCAATCGCGTCGGGCAGCTTCTCCAGGTAATTAACACGCCAAACAGAAACCAATTGTGAATCCCTATCGAAAGGAGGAAAGGGTTGGGTCTTGGGATACAATGCACATGATTGGTGGAGACAAATGTTGCCCATTGTTGGCCCCGTGTTTGTTGTGGCTCAATTACACGAACGCAACACGCTTTGGGAATCCTTTCAACTGGCCAGTGCGACAACGACGGCGTCCTTTGGTAATAATAATACGTATTATTGTTATTATTGCACAGACTGATCCTTAAATGTGATAACAAACACACAACAGCGGGGACAACAATGTGGCCGGCTTTGTTCTCTGCGTGCAGTGTAAACAGCATTAATAAAGTGCGATGTATTTCGACGTATTTGCAAAGCTCGTGCACTGTTTATTTAAAGACAGGCTAGCAAAATATATATTAAGGAAACTTTGAATTTAACATTTTTATTTTGAACAATAGGTTTTTTTGCTTTCTGTTTAAACCACCTTTGAATATAATTAGCTTAAACCCCCGTCAAAGCCCAAATATCTATTTAAGCTGGACAAACGGCAGATAAAGAACTAGTTCAAATAACGGAAAGCCCATGAAATCAAAGATCTAGTTCCGATGTTATGTGCTTATGTAGATTTCGGCCTGCGGGTACGAATTTGAGTCGAAGGAATTCCAATGCAATGCAATCCGTAATGAACTTTTATCTGGCAATCTGAACATAATGTTAATTGAGGCACGTCGAGGTTGTGTGAAATGTTGCAAATGTGTGCTTTCAACTGTATGTGGAATGTGCCACATGAGTTGCCAAAGTTGAGGATTCATTAATAACTATAATGGCTGCATTGCTGGCGAGAAAGAGACGGAGACGGAGACAGGGAAAGTCTCAGGTGGGTACATAGACGGAGAGGGGGAGGGGGAGAGGGGCTTTGGGGAGAGGCTTTGCCACAACAAACAACCGCAGGCAACATCCAGAACGGGCGAAAATGATGATGATAATGATAATGATGATAACAATAATAATACAACTAAGTAATTTGCAGCTAATTAAGTCAAGTAGCTCAGAATTATCAACTGAACGTATGTGTGGGTAGTGTGTGTGTGTGTGTGTGTGTGTTCGGGAGAGCGAAACTTTAAACATGTTACACATAGACAGCTGGGGGAGTTGGGGACTGCTGCTGCATTTTTGCAGTTGCCGTCAATGAAATAACTGGCAAACATCCTTTCGACTTAATATTTATTGCAGTTGACTGCATTAGGCGAAACACGAGGAAAACACCATTAGCCAAGCGGTAGAGTCAGCGGATTGCTGATACACTAACTGAATGCCACAGCCAATCAGAAATGACAGCAGAGCTGTAAGCGAACTGACAGACTTTTTAATTACCAACAATTACTAAATTAATTGCTCGGGTAGTTATACTTTGGATTAGAAATAAATAATTATTATACATATTTTAATTGGCACTCATTTTTAAACTATCTTACTTTACTGTCTTAAAACAAAATAGTTATTGTCGGTATTATTAGTTGTTCATACTTTTTTTTTAGAAATATTTAATTGAATTTAATTTAATTTAATTATAATCTCTAAGTGTAAATTTTCTTTTATTTCTTGCTTGCTTTCTTCTTAAATTACTTAAAAGTAAAATGCTGTTATTTATTTATAAGTAAATTAATAATATTAAATTAATATGCTATAATTATATTGTAATTCTTTTAGTTGTAGTTCCTTTTTTTTTATTATATCTGAATTATTTTCACAGAAAATATAGGTCAATTTATTTTAAAAAAAAATGCAGCATTTGAAGTGCATTCACTCTACGGAGCGTTTACTGTAGCTTCAACTTGGTATTGTTTTTGCTGCGGTCACTCCATCGAGTGTCTACTGTGGCAGCAATTTCTACGTTGCGACGTGTTGCAAGCTGCACGATGTAGCTGTAGGTTTCATTCGTGGCAGGGTTATTACTTTAGGGCAACGGAATGCAAATGCATAGAGAGTTTATCTATGCACGTTTGTGGGTGTGTCTCGGTGTGTATGGGTGTGTGTGGGTGTGTGTTGTGTGTTGCCAACTGAAATGACAAATGACTTTTGCTTTTGCTTTTGCTGTTGCTGTTGTTGCTTGAAGTTAAGTTAAACCAACAAGAAAGTTAAACACTGACAATGAGATTTATGAGAACAAACACACACACGCACACACACACCCACACACACACACACACTCAGTTGTCCTGCCTGGCTGCACGTATGTTGATGTGCATTAAGGCATGACTAACCTAATTCAATTGTGCTGCAGGATATGCGCCAACGTCCTGTATGTCTGCACTGTCTGTCTGTGTACGTGTGTGTGTGTATGTGTGTGTGTGCCTCGTTTAAATAATAGCTATGACCATTGTGGTTATATGCTGCTGGCCACGCCCGCAACTATCCACCATCCTTGTCACATTAACCCTGAATATCCTGGCCAACCGTCCCTGTCAAGAGGTCGCCCCTCGGGGTTAAGGTATATTAAATCGAACCTTAAATCAACTGCAATCGAAATAAATATATTTCTTGTTTAAATTTTAGAAAAGACTAAGCCATCACAAATAATGCAAGGAAAATAGTCAGAATAAGATTTTTGTATTAGTAAAAGTTCATTCTAAAAATTAAATTAGCCTTTTACTTGAGTTAAAAATCAAAGAAAAAATCAAGAAAAAATCAGCCAAGCTTAAAATTTGTATTCTTGGGAATAAAATGCTTGTTTCAAGAACATTTCTTAAAATTTCCAAATATAGCACTCAAGCAAAGAAACTTATTTTAAAAACTCTGTTATTCAATCTCCAGCTCTTTTATTTTTAAGAAAATGTATTTTATTTTTATCTGCTTTAAATTTAAAATTAATATGTCAAATAAATAGGAATATTTTTTAATATTGATAATATGTGGTATAGTTTAGTGTAATATATAAAATATAAATACATTTAAAAAATATTTTTTTTATGAAAAAATATAAATTTTCCAGCACTTTTAATTGGAGAAAATTCTTTCCTACCTTGAAGCGCGATATTTAGCCAAGTTGGATTGTGGCTTCTCTTAGGCATAACTATTCTTTTCAAGATATATATATTCCCAGCAGCTTGGTTAGTTGTTAAACACAATAAAATTCAAATGGGTGAGCAAAAACCTATTACTGAGCATATTCCATTCAAACACTCGCAAAAAGAGCACTCAATTGGAATCACAGCATCCTATTAGTTAAACAGTTCTTTGGTTTTCCGTTCAATCCACTCAGAGACCTGGTTCCCTTGACAGCCCCACAATCTACTGCCCGCCCGGATCTTGTGCATTGGATTACGCATTAAACCTTTGGTCAATCATATTTTACTTTTCCCTTTTAGTTTTTTCGTCTTTTCTTATTTTTGGGCATTCCCAACGGTAGGGAAATAATCGACTTCATTTAACTGAAACGCTGCACAATATCTTTTTAGGGTAGTTCCGAGGGGTGTGCGTGTGTGGGTGTGTGTGTGTGGGTGGGTGGGTGGGTGGGTGTTGCGGGTGGTTTATCGATGGTATTACGCTGTAATATTGCATTATAAGATCGATTTATTCCCAGCACAATTTTAACTGCCACTTTTGCTGGCTGCTGCGCCGTTATATTTCCTCATTTCCAGCAAAACAAAAAACCACTACAGACACAGGTTCTTCTGTATACCCTAGTAAAGGCTATTCTAGCATTTTTATATATAATAATAATAAATTAATGACATCAATTTATTCAAACCGGCTTGAGCCACAAATTTCATTATCAGAAACATACAATATAATAATGAGAATCAGCTAAACTGTATTATCTCGAAATTAAAAATAAACAAAAGATCTATTTTCCTTTTTATTTTGATAGTAAGGACAACCCAAGGCTCGAAGCAATTCCTGGGCCATTGATAAATAAATAAAGCATTGGTGCGAACCGGGAATTAACCCAATTTAAATAACCAATTATCGACTATTTCTATCATATCTAGGCATTAAATATATTATTTATACTTTTTCCGCCCGAGGCAAAATTTGTAAAAATAGAAAAACTTTTTTATAGTGTATTTAACATTCGTTAGCGTGCAACAAAGGTTTTTTTCTGTTGTTATGGTATCCTTTCTTACATCTTCGGCGAGTTTACAACATCCGCTACTCAGTTGTGGCCCATTGGCGTTTATGTCCTTTGGGTGCATTTGCCTCTAAGTTTGTGTCCGTTGCTCAGTTGCTTATTTCTTCTTCGTCTAGTTGCCTTTTTCTTTTTGGTTTTCCGCTTCCACGTTTTTTTTTTTTTGTTATATTTTCTGTGTAACCACTTTATCTAGTTGTGAAATCTGTATGCAGAAAATATTTGCCATTTTAGCTGGAAAACTTTTGCCCAAGTGAAAATGATAAACATCTTTTGTGAAATTCTCTGATTTTCTTTTATGCTACAGCTCAAGCAGCTGACACAGTTACCCCACCCCAGCCCCGCTGGTAGTTATAGCCAAGTTTTTAGCCAGGCTTTGGCCACAACTGCTCGACTATTTCTGTGGTTTGTTCTGCTTCTTCAATTTTTGTCCTTTTTGGTCCTTTTGGTCCATTGGTCGCTCCATCAATGTTTGGTGTGAAATGTAACAGCCACTTATTGTGATTGTGTGCGAGTGTGTGTGTGTGTGTGAGTATGTGGAAGCGAGCCTTTGGTATGTCCAGGCATTGCCGGGCGTATCAGATAACATATCCCGACACGCCCCCGCCCACAATTCCTATGTTACTTGGTTATTGTCAAACATTTTTTTGCTTCCTTTTCTTTGATACCCTGTACAAGCGGGTATCGTGAAGTTGGGATCAGCCTGTGACATCGCTTCCTAATCAAATAGTTTTCAAATTAATTTAAACTTTAAATTCACACGATTTATTTATTTATGCAATTATTCTATAATAATATACTATAATCTGGATGTATCTAGACAACAAACTGGGCATACCTTATATTCATAAGTCCAAATGTTACGTTATTAAACAATATAAATTTACAGGGTATTTTGTGGTAGTGCGTGTGTGGTAGTTTCTTTTGACGTTGTTGTTGCTTATGCTTTTTGTTGTCTGTCTTGTAATTCGTGACGTCCCTTTCTTCGATTGCAACATCATTTACACATCTACACACACACACACACACACACACCCGCACACACTGCAGCGTATTTATCAATCAAATTGAAATCTATTTGTTGTTGCTTTGTTATTTCCAACTCTTCATCTCTCTGCCCCTCCTCTCGCTGCTGTGGCATAACATAATTGAAAAAAAGGCGATACTTGCGAGCGGTGGCAAAGGAGCTGGGGGAGGGGAAGGGGGGGGGCTATGTTGGCTGCTGCCAGCTTATCAAATCAATGACATGTGTCAGCTCTTCCCTATACTCTTTCACAAGGGTATTAAATAGAGTGCGCCACAGTTCGCGAAAAAAATTAACTTTTTAACAATTTTGAAAAAGTAATTTTTCTTGAATTGAGTAATGTCTAACCCCGGGTAATACAAATTATAAAGTATTCATTTCAATATTAAATGAAGGTAAAAAGAGATAAAAGAAAGAAAGTAAACTAAATTAATGATATATAAAATCATAATTGAATCAACATATTTATGATTTTATTTATATATATGTTGATTAAATCTTTTTACATAGCTATTGTGTGTATATATAAGTCTCACTCTCTGAATAAATATTTTGATTTTTAATTATATTTCTATAGTTTTCTCTATAGCATTTAATTTCTATTTCACTAAAACAATAAATATTTAAAGCTATCAAAACTCGTCTATTGTCCATCTTACTTCCCCCGTCTGCCCATTTTCCCTTCTTCTATTTTCAGCCATTTACCAGCTAGTTGGCTAGAAAACAAAAAAGGGAATTTCCCTATTTTCCAGTTTTTGTTGTTTTTAATTCCCTTTCCGCATATTTGTTCCTGCAATTTGTTTTCATTTAACTGCGCGCTTAATTTACGTTTGTGCAAATAGTTTTCATAATTTAATAACGTTTTTAACAAAAACTAAAAAATTTGAATACAAAGCCAAATTAAATTCGTGAAAGCCAACGGAAATCGTATTATTATACAACATGGAAATGTTAGAAGAGAAAGTTGGAAACTTTAAATATTTCAAATAAATATGAGAGTGTATACAGAAATATGAAAAATTGTAGCTATAAATAGAATGAGTTATCTTTCGATCTTGTGGGATATGCAAATGTTATATAGTCAGATATTGTTCAAGCAATAAATCTTAATTCCCATCTAGAAATGTCGACTCACTCCTAGAATAATTTTAATCAGTTAACTATTCCAGTTAACTTTCTATTTATATCATTATGGGAGCCTTTTGATTATTTCTCCCGTTAAATATGTTTTTCTGTTTATTTATGCACTAAACATATATGTACATATATTTTATTTATGCACTGTTTTATTTGATTTTTGCTGTCGACCGACGTAACTCCCACCCCCAACCGGGTACCCACCCCATTTTCCTGCTTGGTCAGCGGCAGGGCTTTCATTTGATTTTCCAAGCTGGCGCTTTCAGTTTTCATTTCTTTGTCAAACACGTTACGCAAATATTGGCACAGCTCCCACAGCGACGGCCGTGCAAACATTTGGCGCTGTTACCGTTGCCATTGCCATTACCATTACTGTTATGTGTATATAGGTGTAGGTATAGGTGTAGATACAGGTACAGCTGTATGTATATATGCACCGTTATGGCCGCAAACGTAACGGCAGCGTCAACGTTCACGTTCACGTCACATGTCGACAGCTTTTGTCCTCAGTCCCATCTACACCTTGGCCAGCTCCATTCCATTCCGTTTCGTTCCGTCTCGTTCCCATTTGTTTACAAGCGGCTGCTACTTGCCGGCTAAATTACTAAATTGGGGGCGTGGCATGTCCACACTCAGCGAAAAACGCAGCTTAAACTGAAATTTTAAATACAAATTCTTTAAATTTTTGGCCCTTAAATATTTCTAAACTAGATATCAAATGTTGACATTAGAAAAAACATTCTTAACATTAAAAAAAGTTTTTGTAACTTTCATTTGTTGAACACCCTTCCCCACTTATTCTAATAAATTTAATTAAAAAATTAATGAAGAAATTCAAGCTGAACAAATAATTATCTATAAGATAGGCAAACAAAAAATACTCATGTGTGGTTGTGTGAGTATTTTTGTAAGTGTATAACTTTTGTGTGACTAGGCTTTGCTGTGTGCAGGGTATGTTTTAGTCGACTTTCATAAAGATGGCATAATAAGTCACAAGCATTACTTTATTTATATTTTCTTAGCTCAGAATTCTTTAACAGGGCATCTTTCAGTTGAGCATACCCACTTCGATTGCACTTATCGGCTTTAAAAATAAATTGTTTTAATTTCACGTTAAGTCCAATATGAGATTAACAATAATTAATAGCCTTCGCATGGCTTGCCCCGAATGGGTTTATTTTTTTCGCTTGACAACGCGGAAAAGTTTAAAGCGCAACAAATGGCCGCAAATCGAAGCAGCCCCTGCTCATTAGCGGCTTTCAATGTAGGCAAATTACAGAGACATTTCAAATATGCACATAACGCGCCCCCCGCCCAACCTTCCCCTCGCAGTCACCAGCTCGTTTGGGCCGTTTACAGGTGCGTCTGTCGCCGAATTTTGTTGAGCGCGCCGAAAATGTTGCTCGCACTTATTTGCCGCAACGCGGTTTTTCAGCACGTTTCCACGTGCCCAGTGGCCAGCACCCCTCCCCCACCCACCGCCCACCACTATCCCGTATTACTCCCAATGTGCTTGCCCCATTGGCGTTTTCGCCCATTTGTGTGTGTAGAAATGCCCGTTGGCATTCTTTCCATCTTTCGTTTTTGTCCGTCTGCTGCTTTATTCTGCACACACACAAACACACACACACACTCGCACTCGCACATACTGTACATAAATTATTCCAACGCTCCAAATTAAGCGTACGTCATCGCCTTTTGATGGGCCGACGGGTCGCTCCAACTGGGAAACATTCCACGGATCGAGCTGCATTTCTTCGCGTCGGCCTCTCTTTTGCCTACCCTGTAAAGCTACAGAGCACAGCTCAGGCCATTCAATATAAAGCTCCCAAATACATTAAATATTAAATTGATTTTTGTATTATTGTATTAAGTACAATTCTTAATTCTCAATAAATATTATTTATCAATAATTATATATTTTTTGATTTGTTCTAATATTTCCAAAATATTTTTTAAACCTCACCTGAAGCCTTTATATAAAGTCAATTGCCCAAACTAGAACAGAACCTTTCTGAAAGATGAAAAACTATAAAATATGGATGTGGTATAGATATAGATCTAGAAATCTATCTATGCTGTCAAAAGATATATTGGAAACGATGTCCAACAAATTCAAATACAGAGTAACAAGCTAGTTAATCACTTTCAGCCTATGGAATTTGTACTCCCACTTGGTTTTTTCCTCGCCCTTTCATACACAGCACATTCAACAATTTCTCTCTTTCCTTTTTTGTTTTTTATGCCGTGTCGCCCTGGCCATTGATTTTACATGTTGTGAATAAATAATGAATGGTCATGATGTGGTAAATTGAATATGGCGTGAAATTAGCTTAAGTAAATGGAATTAAGTGGATTTCACAGGCGACCGAGTGCTTTAAGGCATCGAGCTCGAACCGTGGAGCTGAGGGAGTGGGGGGGTGGGGGAGGGATTGGGCAATTGGGCCCAAGTTCAAGTTGGGATTAACAGAAGGAGCACGCAGAAAGAACGAAGGGAGAAAAGCTGCCAAATCCAAATAGAGATGAAAGCAAAGCAGAGAGGGCCAAAATACATGAATAGTGTATATCGCGTGTCACTTGTTGTGTGTCGTGTCATGAACTTCGACTCCAGTCGCAACTCCAGTTCTGGCTGCGATTCCGACTCCAGTTCCAACTCCAGCGCCAGCCCGGCTCTTATGCGAATCTCTGGCAATCGCATCGCATTAACCTTCAACATTTTCATTCTCATTTTCATTCTGAATATTTACAGCGACAGGAATTCAATTCGTCGCAGCCCCCTTTGTAATCCTACCCCGCCACGCCCCCGCAGCCTCTGACTCTCGCCCGCTTCGCTTGATCCGCATTTGATACGTCAAGTGCCCGGCACGGCCCCCAAACAAGACAGACGAGCCCCCCCCCCCCTCATCCTGGTTGCCCCTCGCGTGCAGAAAAGCAACTAGACAGACAGAGAGTGGAGTTGAGTTGAGTGGAGTCATCATATATGTGTCTGGGTATTTGATTTTTCCTTTGATCTGGCATACTCTGAACTCGGGCCTGCTTAGAGTATTACAAAGTTGGTATCGGGTAATAAAGCCTAAAAATTGCTAATTTTTCTCTTCTCCTGGGACATTGCTTTAATTGCCCTGTCCACAAAAAATACCACAATTCATACTCAAGTGCCAAACAACTTCCGAAAAGTTATGTTGTGTGGTAACGGACAAATTAACAGCTTGCTTTTAGCGTAAACTTTACCTAAGGTAGACTTAATTGGAAAGATGTGAAAACGGTTCTTAGCCAACTAACATAAGTTTTTTATATATTTTTTAATATTCTAAAACCCACTTACCTTCATAAAACAATTTCACTTGTCACTTTCCCCTGGAAATAAAAATAATAATAATAATGTGAATAAAAATAAATACATCTATACTATATGAAATATATAATATATGCATATAAATATTTATTTCTAGCTTTTATAGGGGATAATTTAGGTTCGCTGAACTTTTAGTCTTGCTGTCTTCTCGACTTTAGATATGGTATTTAAAACTGATTTGGACACGCTCAAAATCTATATGCTAGATTTAAATTCGACAGACTGAATTTGATAGGAAGTTAACAGACGATCTTCCGGCAAGAATAAACGCGATTTATGTATCTATATATATATATATATATATAGAGTGAAGATGACAGTTGAGCTCGACTTCCGTTAGGGCATTTAAATGTCGCCAGAGGACAAAAGTCTCCTTTTGGTTGCCTATTAAAGATGAAGTTTGCCTGGGCGTCTGGCACAACTGGGTCGGTTACGCTTCTTATACCCTACGTCGGGGCGGGCTGGGGTAGGACGCGGGCTCAGTGCCGGGCTCAGGCTGGGCGCCCTGGAGGCGGAGCCGTGTCCGGGGCGGGGAGCTGTAGCCGAGTCGCAAAGCTGAAATGACATTCACTGACACTGAGCACTCGTCGCTGGGGAGCTCTGCAATAAAAATAAAACGCTTTTCAAATAAGCGCTTGGGGACCCCAAAGCTCTGTGTGTGTGTGTGTGCGGGTGTGTGAGTGTGTGTGTGTGTGCCTGTGTGTCTTTGAGGTGAATTTTGTGAGTTGACGTTAAACGTTGGATGGCCCCTTGCACTGCCTTTTGGCCATTTGACAGGTGACTTCTCGAGCGGATTTGCTAAGCCACACACAGGCACACACACCTGAACACACGCACACACACATGCTCGCTTTTCGGGGCTGCTAACTTTCATCTCAAAAAATTTAGAAAAGGAACAGAAATAAGTATCCAATACAAATATAAATATTAAATATAAATATTTCACATATTCGGTTTATCGACCCCATAAAGTATATATATTCTTGAAAAGTCGTCCTTTTCCAGCATATACATAATATAATGTATAATTAGGTTTCAGTTCTAATTTAAGCTCTTAACTAAAAAAGAAATATTTATTTATATAAAACTCAAACTCAAGGAACTATTTTACATAAGTAAAATATGTTCTTTATATTTAGTTAAATAAGCATAGGATGTATTAGGATGTATCTTAAGAAAAAAGTAAAGTTTTACAAATTGTGGGCAACCGCAAAATGTTTAGACATAGAAAGCACATATTCCCATATTACTGTCTAGTGTTGTGATTTGTTGTGGCACACTGTTGTGTCATTGCGGCGCTTCAGCAGGCTTGTTGCATGTGGCAAGTGGCATGTGTCGGCACTCAAGACAAATGCATTTTCCCCTTTCCCCTTTCCCCTTTGCGGACTGACGCACGGCCTACTCAAAATGCTAATTGCGAAAACAATTTTCGCAATTTCCACAAATTTCGCAATTTTGTGAAATTTGCACTTTATGCGCGACGCGAACCGCGTCTCGTTTGCTATGCATGCGCTTTTCCGCTTTTAACAAGTTTCCTTTGCTAATTTGTCAAACACTTTGCATAATTTGGCGCGGCAAGCCAAGCAAAATGATGCAGCTGCCCCCCCCCCCAACCACCTGAGCGGCCCCCACCTGCCACTCAGCCCCAACGCCAGCTGCATTCCCGACATCTCCCCTTTAATACAAACAACGGCACGCTGGGGGCTTCGGAGTCAGATTCTGAGTCAGATTCGTTTGTGGTTTCCAGTTCGGGTGCGTCTCAAGTCCGAGTTCGAGTCGAGTTTCGTATTCCGACACTCAATATCTGCGTTCGCCAATAATGAACGATGCCCTACAAATAGATACGGGTAAATGGGTATGCCTGGTGGTAATCGTATGTTGTTCTCAGCAATATTTACTGATCGGTACTCTCACCTATAAGAAAAAACTATCGACTTATAGACAAGCCATCGATACTCAAACTATAAAAGGCAGCAGCAAATATCGATCATTTAAGCGACTGTTATCGATATTTCAAGGTTGGCAGCAGCTATCGATATTTTAGCCCAATTTGAAGCAGTCTCTCAGTTCTCATCAACAGAAGCTAATAATACTTTTAGATATATTTGGTGAATTAAAACCAATATAAGATGTGACTTAATGGCGAAATTCGTAATTAAAATGGTTATTCTTCCTTCAAGAATTTATGATTTTATTTCTGCCACATTAATGTACTCGAAATAAATTAATTTAAGAAACGAAGCATAAGGAAATTAAAAATTTAAGAACAAAACGATATAAATTATTTCAGAGTGTATAAAAAAATGTAATAAATGATGACTTTTGCGTTTATGAAAAAAGCAGTATTAAAAATATTTAAAATCGCTATAAGAAAAAGCGCGAAATCTTAATTTGGCATTTAAGATTTGGTGCTATGAAGACAACAAAAATCTCGACACTCTCAATGCCACACAGACAATTCCACTTGCAAGCCCACAAACTCCAAACCTGTTACCACTAAATCCCAACCCCCACCCCACCCCCATTAGCAACCCTTGGCTCATACAAGCCAAGACCTTGATTTTTTGTTCTTGAATATTTCGCCAGGAAAAAAGAGTTATGCCTCAAATATGCACACAATTTGAGCAGGCCAGGGGGGGGTCTGGGGTGTGGCGAGGTGGGGCCGGTGGAGGGTGAGGAGGGGGTTGCTGTCTGGTGTACGTGTTAATGTGTGCATTGCGAGAGCATTTGAACTCATAAATTTACGTGCTTGTGAACATTTATTTTGTTATTAAATTAAACAAGTGCCAACGTACACACACACACACACTCACACATATACACTCGCACACACATTAATTTGCCAGTTGCTCTTTTTTTTTGTTTTTGAAAACTCACCCAGCTTTGGTCTTAAATTTTTCATGCTCGCTTCGCACTTGAATACAAAGTTGCCAACCTGCCAGACACAGCCCAATAAGGAAAAGGGGTAATTGCGAACCGGGGGACTAAAGGAGGGTGTGTGTGTGTGTGTGTGCGCGCGTCCCTTTGCCGTTATTAAGCAATTTACAAGATACTTAAACAAGAATTATGTGCAACATTTTCCAACAAAATGATTCGCGCTGAATTTTAAAATAAACAAAACTGACTTCTGACAACTTTGAACAGGACCCCCACTTTAGTGTGAGTGTGTGTGTGTGTTTATGCGTGTGTGTCTGTGTGTTTGGGAAATACCTCTGCATTTGGCAAATTAAAAATAAATGCCCTTTATTGCCTGTTTTGCCCGGCGCCACGCGGCGTATGCGTAATGTGTGCGTTCTGCGGCATTCTGTTTCCAACATTTTATTTCTTACTTTGTTTTGTTTGCAGCTTTCGCATATCAGCGCTTAACTTTGTTCGGTTATTTTATTATTCAGAACGCGTTAAAAATCTGTGAGAACGCAGAGATGAAGTTGCCACTTTGAATATCTCGAAGCGGATGAATTAAATTAATTAATAGTGAATATTATTTAATTTTGAAAAAGTATTCTTGTAGATTTTTATGCGTCGATAAAATAATTTTATAGTTTATGCTTTACAAAAGCTGCGTTCTAAACGAATCTATAAATTTGTATTTATTTAATATATTAATTATAGTCGAGCTAGAAGAACGTTTCGATGACATTAAGATCAGCTGAATAATACACATCGATAAAAATCGATTAAACGTATGAATTGAAATGAGACTGGAAAATAAGTTAAATATATGTGAGGTGAAAAGTAAAGTAAAACCAGTCAAACAGTTCTCGCTTTTAATACAGCTTCAGATATTTTATTTTTCCCTCAATCATTAAATTGGTTGCAGGTGCAGCTACGATGTAAATTTGTTCAAGTGGCTTCACAATTCTTTTTTCATTTTCATTTGGAACACAGTCATAAAAAGCCATTAAATGACAATAGTCAGACACACGTATGTGCCACACTTGACAACATATGTGCATAAGTTGAGTCCTTATGAACTGGGCGACAAAAGTGCCGTTGACAAAGGCATACAAAATTACAATTTTCGCTGCAAAATCCGAGTTGAGGACAATCGGCAGTTGAAGAGCGTGCAAATCCTTTTTTGCTCTCTTTGTTAAATGGAAATGGGAGGCGAGTTTGGCCCAGTATCCTTTTTTTTCTTTCTCTAAAATAATTTACTTTTTCTTTTTTCTGAAGTGTTCTTACTACTTAAAAAGCTATAAATAATCATAAATTGACATTCAAAATATCGCTTCAAACACACCCTTGAGTATTATAATTTTACTCTATAACTCTTCATTAAAACGCATTGTAAGTATCTATTAATATATATATATATATATATTTATTAAATACATATACTTTTAAATATTCCCTATAAATACTCACAAGTCCGTACTTCTTATTCTCATGTATTATATAAATTAATTAAATGAAATACGCACTCTTAATACGCCTTTAAACTCTCTGAATTTATAATTTAAAAGCGAAAAGATTCTAAATATTTATTAAGTCAATCAAAATACTTAATAATACGCACTCTAAATACACAATCTCTCAAACTCATATTATAAATACACTGAAAACTTGCTGACTTACTTAATCTAGTGTATCTCACGTATATATCAGATATTATAAAATATATATTTAAATTAAAAAGGGCATATTTCTTCAATCAATTTTGTTTTTTGAACTCTCCAGATTGTAACGAAATGTGAGCATGTGAATATATATCGCGTATACGTCATGTTGTCAGTCAGCTTAAAGTTTGTAGACCCAAACCCACCTGCAATCCCCCCGGCCGGCTTTAGCCGTAACGCTGCTTTGATAAAATGCAGTAAAATGTGCAAATTGAATTTTCTGTCAATTTTCGTTGCTTCAGACGGGGAAGGAGAGGCCGCGGCGGGGGCGGGGGCGTGGCAAGGTGCACACTAAAAGGGTATCACAAAAAGAGACGGGATGAGGAGCACCAAGGGTAGCGAGCTGAATGGCTTGGCGAAAGTCAAACACAGCTGGCAGGCAGGCAGGCAGGTCATAACTCACATGAAATCTGTAAGGACACACGCATCCTGCGGCTCATCCTGTGCGGCATTAACCCGAAATGAACTCGATGCGGCTGCCCCCGTCCCCGAACCCGCCGCCGCCCCGCAAAAAGTCTGCGCAAATCACGCGAAACATCTTTCGCCAGCTTTGCCAGCTGGATAAACATTCTGCTCAGCCCGGCACGGAGTGGGCGGCTGTAGAGGCTGAGGCAGCTGTGGGCGTGGCTGCGTTTGACATGTTTGCTTATGCACAAAATGCTGGCACGGAGCGCGAGCTGCGAACCACTCGAGGAGCAGCCAAAGACGCGGCCACCAAGTTATCATCGCGCACGCAGCCATTGCGAGGGGCTGCCTCCCCCTCTCCCCCCGCCCCCCCCCCTCCGGAAGCCCTTGGAGCCAGCGGGTAGCCAGTTTATTACAAGTCGCTTCATTGTTTGCCTTTCAATTTTTATTTTAGTTTTACTTGATTCGTTCTTTATTTTTATATATTTTGTAATTTATTTTTTTGCCAGCTCCAAAAGAAGCTCAGACGAAGAAGACAACCCAAATGAGCTTAGCTGGCATCGGCAATGATATACATACGTAATAGTCTGAGGTTTTGCCAAATCATTTTGCATAAAGTCTGTCGTATATTTGAAATGAAATTACATTTTCAACGTCCGCTGTATATAGAATATTCTCCAAATAGTTCCATATGGAATGTGTCAAAAGTTTGTAACTTTGTCTATTCAATTTAAAATTCAAATCAATTGAATTTTGTTTATTAACTTTATATTGAAAGCTAGAAGCTGAAGTTTTGGTATTGTTATTTTGGATTGATTGAATTGTAAATTTAAATAATAATTAATAATCTCATGTCGAATGTATATATGATGTTGATGTGACTCCCATTACCCCCCCCCCCCCCACTTTTCGACTCTTTCTTTTCATTAGGTAAATAAATAAAAATACAATTTTTTTTTATTAAATAAAAATAGACTCCCCTTCGTCTAAAGCGATATCGAGCTCTGCCCTTCAGCTGGGACGTTTGCAATTAATTAAGCATAGCTTGTGGGAACCATCATTATTGAGATCATCATCATCATTATCACGAGTGTCAGGTGATCAGCTTTATCCTAACCCAGCAGATATCAATAAACATTATTGGACAATTCGATTTGAGGGCGTCGGGACTTTGCGACGCCAAAGTGCAATATAAACACACAACGAAATGCTGGATAAACACAGGGAACTAAAACCGAAAAGAAACAACAGCAGAGCTGAGGAAAAACACACAAAAAGAAGGTGCATACATATATAAAAAGTAAACAGGTGAGTTGCACCTAGATACAGACAGGTAATATCCACAGTTCGCACAGTGGGCCAAAGTGCATATTTTATAAAACTAGTTTGCACCGTCTCAAATCAGTTACATATTAACATACATATTTATTATATATGTTTTCGCTTTACTTAAAAAATAGTCTCTCTTTCTGTGTCTGTAACTGTCTACAAAGGGTTTCACTCTTTCTTGAATACCCTTTGAAAATGATTTTAATACCAATTTAATTATTACTCTTACGATACATTAATATTTTTCGTTATTTTTATTACCTATCTCAGTATTATGATTATTATGTTCGATCCTGAGTTGAGTTTTCTTCTATTCAAGAGATGCTTATAATATTTATATTTTTTATTACAATTAAATGTTAATTTATATAATCAGAAATATTTCCTCGAATTCTGTACAATTATTTCCTGGCCCGAGCACAGTGTCCTTTTGCGGCTTGCATCACAGATCAAAGTGACGCCCCCCGCCCCCCTCCCACCACCTTGCCCCACGACAATTCCGCACCATGCGGCAGTCATCAAGTGCGGCACTTGTGTGCGTAGCCCGTAATGAAAAAATGCGACGTGTGTTTGAATGCCGAAGGACGCTGCGAGTGGAAACAAGGCAGAGCTGTCGCTGGTAGAGCACAGGTGGAGTACCTGGTACTCGGTGCTCGGTACTCCCGACTGGTTACTGAAGCGCCAGCGGTTTGAAGAGTATTTGCCGGAACGTCCTCTTCTTTTATTTAAATATTTTTTTGTTTTGTTTTTTTTTACAGCTGCAACAATTTAATTTTCAGTTTCAATTACTAAGCCAGCAAAGGCCGGCGTTGACTCTGCTCATCGGGTATTATCCAATCGGTGGAGTATTCATATTATTTTAGGGTACTGGAATGGAATAGGGCGGCGGGCACAAATGACCAAGAGCTGTGCTGCTTTTGCTTTGACCCCCACAACGGTTCGCAGCTTTGTTTTAGCTGAATATATATACACATATATATTTTATTTTTCAACAAGTATGCGCACAGTGGTCCTTGAAATGTCACATGAGCTATCCAATTTATTTTGTGTACACATTTCATGTAATATATAATATATACACATACTTTAATAAAAACCAAAATTTAAATCAAAAATAATAGTGAAGAAGAAATTCGATATATTCCTATAAATAATGGCAAAAATATATTTGAAAATTTAAGACTTCCTAATGTGAAATATGACGACCTGAAGACCTGCTAAACATGCGTTAAATGCAGCTAAACTTCTGGTTAAATTTCGATTATCAAAACGTTATATATATTCGTGTACTTTCGTAATCTTTTGCTCTTTTTGTACTTTTTTATTGCATTAGAATTTTTTAATTTAACGCTCAATAAGCTGCTGGCGCGTTTCGGTTTCTGGTTGCAGGCGCGTCATTTTTTGCGCTCTTAAAAAAGCGCAGCAAGGAAGAAGAAGAAGCAGCGGCAACAGAGATGCCTTCGCAGGCCTGCCACGCCCTTAAGCCGAATGTGTGTGTGTGTGCTTGTGTGTGGCGCCAACTACATTTAGTTGAATATGCAGACGGCAATTCAAGGCTTTCTCCTCGCACAGACAATACTAAGCCCCTTCCCTTCCCTTCCCCTTCCCTGCCCTGCCCTGCTAACTTGTGTGGCATTCAACCAAGATTGATGGGAATTTAAATTGAGCATTTCGTTATAAATATGCGCGCGTTTTACTGTGTTTTGCGGCAGGCACCCGAACTGCAGCTGCCTAACACCCAATGCGGCCCTTACACCCTCACCCTGCCCCTACCCCCACCCCTTCCCCCTGCTCCTAGCTGAGTTCGCTGCCAAAACTAAAAGCCCAAAAACTACACACATCGCCGCGACTAGAGCCGACAGTCGAGCCAAGTCTACGCCTCAACTCACTCAGAGATTGCGCCCCCTTTTCGACGCCCCTGTCCTCTGCTCAGACTCAGACTCAGTCAGTAAGTCAGTCAGTTAGTTAGTCATTCTCTTGTCACACTCTATATACCCTGTACTGTCCAGGCATATATAAAAAGGAGGTCATGCAAAGAGTTTTCGAATCCTGGAAGTTTTAATTTATATCCTTAAGTACTGATATAGTTAAAGATAAAGTATTTCAAATATGTGCGAAGCTTAACAGAATATCTAAAACACAACTTCAGCAAGTAAACTGCATTACCGGATATCCAAAGAAGAGGAATTAACAGAAAAAATCGGTACTATTGTAAGCATACAATTTTTTACAGGGAATCTCATAGTTATACACCCTTAACTGTATTCGATTTATTTACGTGGTGACGCATTGTTATGTTATTCTATTCTGTTGGAAAGTAAAATTAATATCAGACAACATTTTACAGGGTATGATTCAATGATATACAAACAACTTGAGCTTCTATTTTACTTCTTACCGTATATTATTGCTTCATTGACATTTTTCACATTATATCAAGCAAATTTATACAGGGTATCTTACTGTCGTGCGCCTTGTTTGCTCCAGACTTATTTTACAGGGTACCACCTAGTTGTGCGCTCACGACTTTCGTCTGCTATTGAGATATTGATCGATAGATTCATATTGCCCATGTAATACTTATATATAATATATTTTACAGGGTATTTTAGGGTCGTGCACTTGTTCCTTTCTTAGCGTATGCTGTCGTCGACTTTCCGCTCTGAGCATGACGCACATAATTCCTGAGCTACAGACGCAGCACTCCCGCTCCAACGGTTTCCAATTCCCGCAGGCTCTCTTCTCCATCCCACTTCCCCTCCCCTCCCCCTCCCAATCCCCCACCCGACCCCAGGTCCTTTTCCCTACTCCACTGCCCGCTGCCTAGAAATAATGTGCGTTGAGGCATTGCCGCTGACATTTGTCCTATTGCTGACATTGCTCTTTCATGTTGCAGTGTGAAAACCGAGACAAAGTCATGACAGTTTTATGTACACGCACAAACACACACACAGATACACACACACACACACACACACACACACACACACACACATACACACACACACACACACACACACTCGTTCATAGTTTATGGTGCGTCCCACAAACAAGTGAAACAAAACTCCAAAACAAAACATAATTAAAAACAAATACAAGAACGTTACAGTCGGGTGTAGCCGACAGCATAATACTCGTTCACAGTGTGAAAACAAGCAAAACATTTAGTTCATGCCAAAAAATTTTTTTTCAATAACGCATATATTTTAAATGCACATTCAATCTATAGGACAAACCATGAAAAAAAGACATCAAACATGATAATCGGTTCAGTTTTGACAAAGTTATGGGCGTTTGAAATATGGGAGCTATGGATTCTAGAGCTTTACATGTCAAAATTTTTGTGAATTTTTGCATGATTTTTGACCAAAAATTTGACCCCCTCAGAATCGGTTTTTATGATGTTTTTTATGCTAATTAAGACAACCACAATCGATTAAAAATGTAAATTCGCAATTCTAAATTTTGAAAAAATTTTTTTTTCCAAAATGAGTAAGGGGGAGTACATGCTTTTTTTCGGAAAAAAATAAAAAAATTTATTTTCAATAACGCATATATTTTAAATGCACATTCAATCTATAGGACAAACCATGAAAAAAAAGACATCAAACATGATAATCGGTTCAGTTTTGACAAAGTTATGGGCGTTTGAAATATGGGAGCTATGGATTCTAGAGCTTTACATGTCAAAACTTTTGTGAATTTTTGCATGATTTTTGACCACAAATTTGACCCCCTCAGAATCGGTTTTTATGATGTTTTTTATGCTAATTGTGACAACCACAATCGATTAAAAATGTAAATTCGCATTTATAAATTTTGAAAGAAAAAAAATTTTCGAAAATGAGTAAGGGGGGAGTACATGCTTTTTTTCGGAAAAAAAAAAAAAAAAATTTATTTTCAATAACGCATATATTTTAAATCCACATTCAATCTAGAGGACAAACCATGAAAAAAAGCCATCAAACATGATAATCGGTTCAGTTTTGACAAAGTTATGGGCGTTTGAAATATGGGAGCTATGGATTCTAGAGCTTTACATGTCAAAATTTTTGTGAATTTTTGCATGATTTTTGACCAAAAATTTGACCCCCTCAGAATCGGTTTTTATGATGTTTTTTATGCTAATTGTGACAACCACAATCGATTAAAAATGTAAATTCGCAATTCTAAATTTTGAAAAAAATTTTTTTTCCAAAATGAGTAAGGGGGGAGTACATGCTTTTTTTCGGAAAAAAATAAAAAAAAATTTATTTTCAATAACGCATATATTTTAAATCCACATTCAATCTAGAGGACAAACCATGAAAAAAAGCCATTAAACATGATAATCGGTTCAGTTTTGACAAAGTTATGGGCGTTTGAAATATGGGAGCTATGGATCCTAGAGCTTTACATGTCAAAATTTTTGTGAATTTTTGCATGATTTTTGACCAAAAACTTTACCCCCTCAGAATCGGTTTTTATGATGTTTTTTATGCTAATTAAGACAACCACAATCGATTAAAAATGTAAATTCACATTTCTAAATTTTGAAAAAAAAAAATTTTCGAAAATGAGTAAGGGGGGAGTACATGCTTTTTTTCGGAAAAAAAATTAAAAAAATTTATTTTCAATAACGCATATATTTTAAATGCAGATACAATCTAGAGGACAAACCATGAAAAAAATGCCATCAAACATGAAAATCGGTTCAGTTTTGACAAAGTTATGGGCGTTTGAAATATGGGAGCTATGGATTCTAGAGCTTTACATGTCAAAATTTTTGTGAATTTTTGCATGATTTTTGACCAAAAATTTGACCCCCTCAGAATCGGTTTTTATGATGTTTTTTATGCTAATTGTGACAACCACAATCGATTAAAAATGTAAATTCGCAATTCTAAATTTTGAAAAAATTTTTTTTTCCAAAATGAGTAAGGGGGGAGTACATGCTTTTTTTCGGAAAAAAATTAAAAAAATTTATTTTCAATAACGCATATATTTTAAATGCACATTCAATCTATAGGACAAACCATGAAAAAAAAGACATCAAACATGATAATCGGTTCAGTTTTGACAAAGTTATGGGCGTTTGAAATATGGGAGCTATGGATTCTAGAGCTTTACATGTCAAAATTTTTGTGCTTTGTACATGCTTTTTTTCGGAAAAAAATTAAAAAAATTTATTTTCAATAACGCATATATTTTAAATGCACATTCAATCTATAGAACAAACCATGAAAAAAAAGCCATCAAACATGATAATCGGTTCAGTTTTGACAAAGTTATGGGCGTTTGAAATATGGGAGCTATGGATTCTGGAGCTTTACATGTCAAAATTTTTGTGAATTTTTGCATGATTTTTGACCAAAAATTTGACCCCTTCAGAATCGGTTTTTATGATGTTTTTTATGCTAATTGTGACAACCACAATCGATTAAAAATGTAAATTCGCAATTCTAAATTTTGAAAAAAATTTTTTTTCCAAAATGAGTAAGGGGGGAGTACATGCTTTTTTTCGGAAAAAAAATTAAAAAAATTTATTTTCAATAACGCATATATTTTAAATGCACATTCAATCTATAGGACAAACCATGAAAAAAAAGACATCAAACATGATAATCGGTTCAGTTTTGACAAAGTTATGGGCGTTTGAAATATGGGAGCTATGGATTCTAGAGCTTTACATGTCAAAATTTTTGTGAATTTTTGCATGATTTTTGACCAAAAATTTGACCCCTTCACAATCGGTTTTTATGATGTTTTTTATGCTAATTGTGACAACCACAATCGATTAAAAATGTAAATTCGCTATTCTAAATTTTGAAAAAAATTTTTTTTACAAAATGAGTAAGGGGGGAGTACATGCTTTTTTTCGGAAAAAAATAAAAAAAAATTTATTTTCAATAACGCATATATTTTAAATGCACATTCAATCTAGAGGACAAACCATGAAAAAAAAGCCATAAAACATGATAATCGGTTCAGTTTTGCATAAGTTATGGGCGTTTGAAATATGGGAGCTATGGATCCTAGAGCTTTACATGTCAAAATTTATGTGAATTTTTGCATGATTTTTGACCAAAAATTTGACCCCTTCAGAATCGGTTTTTATGATGTTTTTTATGCTAATTGTGACAACCACAATCGATTAAAAATGTAAATTCGCAATTCTAAATTTTGAAAAATATTTTTTTTCCAAAATGAGTAAGGGGGGAGTACATGCTTTTTTTCGGAAAAAAATTAAAAAAATGTATTTTCAATAACGCATATATTTTAAATGCACATTCAATCTATAGGACAAACCATGAAAAAAAAGCCATCAAACATGATAATCGGTTCAGTTTTGACAAAGTTATGGGCGTTTGAAATATGGGAGCTATGGATTCTAGAGCTTTACATGTCAAAATTTTTGTGAATTTTTGCATGATTTTTGACCAAAAATTTGACCCCTTCACAATCGGTTTTTATGATGTTTTTTATGCTAATTGTGACAACCACAATCGATTAAAAATGTAAATTCGCTATTCTAAATTTTGAAAAAAATTTTTTTTACAAAATGAGTAAGGGGGGAGTACATGCTTTTTTTCGGAAAAAAATAAAAAAAAATTTATTTTCAATAACGCATATATTTTAAATGCACATTCAATCTAGAGGACAAACCATGAAAAAAAAGCCATAAAACATGATAATCGGTTCAGTTTTGCATAAGTTATGGGCGTTTGAAATATGGGAGCTATGGATCCTAGAGCTTTACATGTCAAAATTTATGTGAATTTTTGCATGATTTTTGACCAAAAATTTGACCCCATCAGAATCGGTTTTTATGATGTTTTTTATGCTAATTGTGACAACCACAATCGATTAAAAATGTAAATTCGCAATTCTAAATTTTGAAAAATATTTTTTTTCCAAAATGAGTAAGGGGGGGAGTACATGCTTTTTTTCGGAAAAAAATTAAAAAAATGTATTTTCAATAACGCATATATTTTAAATGCACATTCAATCTATAGGACAAACCATGAAAAAAAAGCCATCAAACATGATAATCGGTTCAGTTTTGACAAAGTTATGGGCGTTTGAAATATGGGAGCTATGGATTCTAGAGCTTTACATGTCAAAATTTTTGTGAATTTTTGCATGATTTTTGACCAAAAATTTGACCCCCTCAGAATCGGTTTTTATGATGTTTTTTATGCTAATTGTGACAACCACAATCGATTAAAAATGTAAATTCGCAATTCTAAATTTTGAAAAAAATTTTTTTTCCAAAATGAGTAAGGGGGGAGTACATGCTTTTTTTCGGAAAAAAATAAAAAAAAATTTATTTTCAATAACGCATATATTTTAAATGCACATTCAATCTAGAGGACAAACCATGAAAAAAAAGCCATAAAACATGATAATCGGTTCAGTTTTGCCAAAGTTATGGGCGTTTGAAATATGGGAGCTATGGATCCTAGAGCTTTACATGTCAAAATTTTTGTGAATTTTTGCATGATTTTTGACCAAAAATTTGACCCCTTCAGAATCGGTTTTTATGATGTTTTTTATGCTAATTGTGACAACCACAATCGATTAAAAATGTAAATTCGGAATTCTAAATTTTGAAAAAAAATTTTTTTCCAAAATGAGCTAGGGGGGAGTACATGCTTTTTTTCGGAAAAAAATCAAAAAAAATTTATTTTCAATAACCCATATATTTTAAATGCACATTCAATCTAGAGGACAAACCATGAAAAAAAAGCCATCAAACATGATAATCGGTTCAGTTTTGACAAAGTTATGGGCGTTTGAAATATGGGAGCTATGGATCCTAGAGCTTTACATGTCAAAATTTTTGTGAATTTTTGCATGATTTTTGACCAAAAATTTGACCCCTTCAGAATCGGTTTTTATGATGTTTTTTATGCTAATTAAGACAACCACAATCGATTAAAAATGTAAATTCGCATTTATAAATTTTGAAAAAAATTTTTTTTCCAAAATGAGTAAGGGGGGAGTACATGGTTTTTTTCGGAAAAAAATAAAAAAAAATTTATTTTCAATAACGCATATATTTTAAATGCACATTTAATCTATAGGACAAACCATGAAAAAAAAGCCATAAAACATGATAATCGGTTCAGTTTTGCCAAAGTTATGGGCGTTTGAAATATTTGAGCTATGGATCCTAGAGCTTTACATGTCAAAATTTTTGTGAATTTTTGCATGATTTTTGACCAAAAATTTGACCCCTTCAGAATCGGTTTTTATGATGTTTTTTATGCTAATTGTGCCAACCACAATCGATTAAAAATGTAAATTCGCAATTCTAAATTTTGAAAAAAATTTTTTTTCCAAAATGAGTAAGGGGGGAGTACATGCTTTTTTTCGGAAAAAAATTAAAAAAATTTATTTTCAATAACGCATATATTTTAAATGCACATTCAATCTATAGGACAAACCATGAAAAAAAAGCCATCAAACATTAAAATCGGTTCAGTTTTGACAAAGTTATGGGCGTTTGAAATATGGGAGCTATGGATCCTAGAGCTTTACATGTCAAAATTGTTGTAAATTTTTGCATGATTTTTGACCAAAAATTTGACCCCCTTAGAATCGGTTTTTATGATGTTTTTTATGCTAATTAAGACAACCACAATCGATTAAAAATGTAAATTCGCATTTATAAATTTTGAAAAAAAAAAATTTTCGAAAATGAGTAAGGGGGGGATACATGCTTTTTTTCGGAAAAAAATAAAAAAAAAGTTATTTTCAATAACGTATATATTTTAAATCCACATTCAATCTAGAGGACAAACCATGAAAAAAAGCCATCAAACATGATAATCGGTTCAGTTTTGACAAAGTTATGGGCGTTTGAAATATGGGAGCTATGGATTCTAGAGCTTTACATGTCAAAATTTTTGTGAATTTTTGCATGATTTTTGACCAAAAATTTGACCCCCTCAGAATCGGTTTTTATGATGTTTTTTATGCTAATTGTGACAACCACAATCGATTAAAAATGTAAATTCGCAATTCTAAATTTAGAAAAAAATTTTTTTTCCAAAATGAGTAAGGGGGGAGTACATGCTTTTTTTCGGAAAAAAATAAAAAAAAATTTATTTTCAATAACGCATATATTTTAAATGCACATTCAATCTAGAGGACAAACCATGAAAAAAAAGCCATCAAACATGATAATCGGTTCAGTTTTGACAAAGTTATGGGCGTTTGAAATATGGGAGCTATGGATCCTAGAGCTTTACATGTCAAAATTTTTGTGAATTTTTGCATGATTTTTGACCAAAAACTTTACCCCCTCAGAATCGGTTTTTATGATGTTTTTTATGCTAATTAAGACAACCACAATCGATTAAAAATGTAAATTCGCATTTATAAATTTTGAAAAAAAAAAATTTTCGAAAATGAGTAAGGGGGGTACATGCTTTTTTTCGGAAAAAAATAAAAAAAAAGTTATTTTCAATAATGTATATATTTTAAATCCACATTCAATCTAGAGGACAAACCATGAAAAAAAAGCCATAAAACATGATAATCGGTTCAGTTTTGCCAAAGTTATGGCAAAACTGAACTGACAAAGCTCGCTTAGTGTAAGCAGTTAAGTATTTAATTGAACACGTTGAGTTGGCTTTCTATTTCACGAAATCAACATAAATCTCTTGCTAAGCCTCACGGGGTAAAGCGAATTCGAAATAAAGCCTGTATTTATGATGGATATGGAGATATTTGTATATATAGAGAATATACAAATTCCTATGTGTAAGCACAGTCAGCTGAGTAGTTGGCGCCCCGTCTGATAGGCAACAAAAACAAACAGTGCCTGCCCCATAAAACAATAATAAACAAAAGAGCTGAAAACCTGAATAAGAGCAGTGAAAAGGAACAGGTATCTGCGAAGGCGCCGAAGTTTGAGCACCCTTGCAAACTGATCGATTGATTTTTGATCGATTGTTCCTATGAGAGCTGTATTATATAGAAGTGCGATGTTGATAAAATATGGCGTTTATTTTAGGAGTCTTATAGCCTTGATTAGGTTCTATTTGTTAAGATTACGTATTAAAAGTTACAAAATAATAATAAAATTTCGATTTTTATTTAAAAGTTTAAGTCAAATATTATAAAGATAGACTAAGTTTAGGCTGATGCTGCTAATCAAGAATTTGCATATATGCATATATAATAATGCGTTGCACAAGGTATGTCTAAATCAAGATACTCGCTTCGCAAGGGTATAATATGTATAAATAATAAAAGTCGCAGCCGCGAGTCTTGGACTTGAATTGCAAAGGGAAAAGCGCAAAGGGGAACTGATCAGAGAGCGACAGAGAGGCAGAGAGAGAGAGAGAGAGAGCGCCTGTGGAAAGCTCTAGCTGGGGTTCTTCACAGGGAGCTTGACAGTTGCGGCAAATCTGCGCAGCGAGCAAGTTGTCAGCGTTTTTCGTGTTGTTGTTGTCGTCGACTGGATGTCCACGCTGGATTACAAGTGGCGCAAACGCATGTGCCACAAGTGGCAGGAGGAGATGCGTCAGCAGCAGCAGAAGCAGCAGCAGCAGCAGCAGATGCCGCCGCCCGCAACTCCGCTGGCCCCCACCCCGGGCGGCAATCGCAGTCTGGGCAACTTCATCGAGGACCCGATGAACCTGCACAAGCTGTTCCTGCCACGCCGCACGCTGCAGCTGCTCGCGCCCCGGCCGGACTTCCAGCGGCTGGTGAAGAGCTGCTTCGTGCGCGTCCGCTTCGCCGGCGGCCACCGCGTCGCCCAGATCCAGGGCTTCGGCAAGTGGCGTCCGAGCAGCGAGCCCAACTTCATCCTGCGCATCGACAACAACCCGCGCGTGTTCGCCCTCGAGCAGCTGGCCAACGGGTACTTCGAGCGCGACGAGCTCCTCGAGTGGGAGTACATGTGGCGGGCGTACAACTTCGAGCTGCCCTCGAAGCGCAGCGTCGACCAGAAGTACAAGGCCATCGTGGACGCCAAGCTGCAGTCGCAGTCGCAGGCGCAGGCGCAGTCGCCGGGCCAGGCCCAGACCCAGGCGCAGCTGCACAAGCTGGCCAAGTCCAAGTCCGGCCGGCTGCTGCACGAGTTCCAGGCCATGCAGCAGCAGCGCGGCAAGTATCTGGTGGAGCCCATGGACTGCTACAAGCCCTATCTGCCCAAGCAGCTGCCCGCGCTGCCCGCCACAGGTTCGGCTGCCAGAGTTCCCTCCTCCACATCTCAAATCGCACCTTCCATTTGCAGCGGCCGCCATCGCCAAGTGCCCCCTGAAGCCGCCCCTGGACGTTAAGCCGCTCGTCAACTGTGCCAGGAAGAAAATATCCCTCGATGAATATCGCGAGCGTTGCATCAAGAAGAACAATTAAGGCCAAAGGAGGAGTTGTGTATGTTTTTATTTTTGTATACTCTGTTCACAGAGTGCAGAAAGGGCATATTGGTTGCGTACCTTCTACATTTTACCCTTATACTATATCATCTATTTTTCGCAGAAACATCTGCTATTTGTTATTCGGCAAGGTGTATATATATTTCATATATCTTTATTATTTAATTAAATACTTGAAGAAATGTACGCCAAGCCAATTTAAATAATTTCCCCGGACTCCTCACTAGAAAAGCGGTTTGTGGGGGTATATGAACTAAATATTGTTGGTGTTTTTTTTTCTTCTGTTCCTGTTGCTTTAATAATAAAAAGTATTTGCAGACCGCATTAAAAATAATTATGCTTGTGCTGCTGGAAAATTTGCAGCTACGCAAATGTTCATCAAGAAAATAAATTCATATGCATGCATATGCTAATATATAAACTTATATATAGAGAAAAGTGTGTGTGTGTGTGTGTGAGTGTGTGTGCGCGCTGGGTTGTTGTGCAGGGAAATGACCATACAGAAAGCCAAGCTGCAAAAATATTTCCAACATTCTTGAGCGCAACCGAAACGAAAACTTATGAAAAATTTTATGAACATTTTGCTGCACACTGGCAGCGACCACGCCCCCTTCCCCCCTCCGCCCTGCCCTTCTGAAACCACTCAACCCATTTTCTTTTCCTGAACCCCCATATTTTAATTGAAATAACTTGGAAAATTTTGATGCAACTATCAAAAAACCCGCAAGTGGAAAACAAAAATTAAATCAGCGAGAAAGTTGAGAGCCAAATAAAACTCAAATCAATAAACTAAGTTCTAAGGAACTTCCCAGAGTATTTATGGGTCATTGATAAATATTTCGAATCCGATATTTTCTTCTGTCTTTCTATCAAATCTACTCAGCGCCAAATGGAAATTTTTACCTCCTTGGTTTTTTAATCCCTTCTTAAAGCCAGACTGCATTTTTGTAAAGACGTTAACAATTCCTGTTTTTTAACGTATTCAATTTTTAATCTTCTAATTTTAGAAAATTTCGATTGTCGGCATGCGGAAAGCTGTATTTTCAGTAATTATTTTTTTTATAAAATTTAAAATAGTATATATGCTGTTACATATTGAAAGAAAATTATAAATAAAAAAAAAAAAAAATAATAATAATAATAATGATAATAGTAATAATTATAAACAGTAATAAAAATAATAATAATAATTGTAATTATATTAAGAACAATCATAATAATGTTTCTCCTTTTTTTTGTCATCTCTTTAATTTTTTAAGCACATTTCATTACAATTGCAATTACTGTGTGATTGTTGACGTTGCTGTTGTTGTTGTCGCCCGCGCAAATATGCCAACAATGCGCCTCCCCTGCGGCCCAGCAAATGTTTGGCGAATGCTGTGTGTGCGAGTGTGCGTGTGTGTATTTGTGTGTGTGTATTTGCGGGGGGTGTGTGTGCCATTATGCAAATTAATTTTTGGTAGCAGCAACAAAAAGAGAGATGACCAACAAACACAGCCAACACACGCACACACACACACACACACACACACACACATACAGCAGCAGCGATAATAGTATTTAGGGCGAACAACAACAACAACAACAACAATGCGAATTCCCAGCCGCAAGAATGACGACAAAATGATGACCAAAAACGCAGTCAGCAACTTTGTGACTATTGCAACAACAACAACAGCAACATTGTCATTGTCAACCAGCCCCCCCCCCCTCCCCCCTCCTGACCACCATTTTAGTTTGTTCATAGCTGGCATTTGGCAGAGGCGCAACTGCCAATTGCCGCATTGAAGTCCTTCCTCGAAGGGGGCACGGCTAATGCCGCTTCAGCATCAGTGCTGCAGCAAGCGGCCGACTCGTGTTGCATGCCGCAACGACATCTACAAGCTGCTGCAACGCCCCTATCTTTCTCTCTCTCTCTCTGTCGCCATATATCTCTTTCTGTGTACATGTATATATAATATATATCTCTGTCTGTCTCTTTCCCTGACTCTCTTTCTCTCTCTGTATGTAAAAAGAAAAAATAATTGTATCTCACTATCTCTCTCTCTCTCTTTGTCTATTTGTATTTCTATATATCGCTCTCTCTGTCGCTACATATCTCTTTCTCTCTGTCGTTCTTCTGTCTATATCCTCTACCTCTATCTCTATTTATTTATATAAATTTTTCTCTTCTTCACTCTGTCGCTCTCTCTTTCCCTCTCTAACTCTCTTTCTCTTCTCCCTCTTGCCAAATGTTTTGGAATATGCTCTAAAAATGTAATTTTCCCCAATCTTATCTCACTGTCTCTATATATTTATCTCTCTCTTACTGTCTAATTATCTTTATAGGCTTGAAGCTAGAGACTAATTTAGAGGCATATATAGAAGTCTAAAACCAGAACAGATAAAGGAAAGGCGTGGCAAAAATTCGATATATTCGGAATTAATAAATTCTTGAATTAATAAATTCTCTTTTCAGGTTAAGACAGTTGTGTCTAAGGCTGGAGAATTAGGTTAGGTTTATCACCTGATCTCTGCCTTTTGCAGATTTATCTAGTTTGCTTTAACTACATTTCTGTTTCTTGTTGTGCCTCTCCCTCCTGAGCTGATTCAGTCTGTTAACCTTAATTTTTTTTCCTTTTTTTTAAATCCTTCAATAATTCGTGTGTTTCTGTTTGTTTTTCTTTTCGAAATTTGCATTTGATCCCTGACAGATTTACTGTTGCAACGCCAATGTCCCGATTATACAAACAAATGTATATATATATATATATATATATATATATATCAATATATATGGATAGACAGACGCACTCACACACACTCAAACACACACATTTGTTGGGTATATGTAAATGAAAAAACTTTGCATACTTTGCAGCGCATTCAGTCAACACTGCGTGTGCGTGCGTGAGTATGTGTGTGTGTGTGTGTGTTTGTGTGTGTGTGTGGTCGCCATCAAAATTGACAAAAATGCAAATTTATTTACGACTCTGCCGGATCCGAGTAGAAGTTTGACGGGCGCCACGTGAATGAATTGCAATGGAGCACAGCTATGCCAAAATCAACATGCAACAGTGGAATGCACACACGCACACACACACGCACAATAAATGGACATTCGGAGCTGTCAAATGTCGCAAGTGCATTTCAAAAACGCGGCTAAAAATTCGCAAAACATTTGCGAAACATTTGCAGTTTAAGCTGTGCGAGGGAGGCTTTCAGGGGCTGGGGGCGGCTGCAATGGGCGTGGCTGTTAAGCGTTTAGTGCGCGTGTGTGTTGTTGTTGTTGTTGTGCACATACATGCATAGGTGCGGAAGTGCCACAAAAAAAGTTCAGGGGCCAGCAGCAGCTGCTGCCAAGCAAATGTCGAATGCGGTCGAAAAAACGGTGCACAAATTGACAACAGGAAAAAGGCGGTATATAAGTATTTGAAAATGCAGATTTACAAACAACAAGAATATGGAAAAGTAATAACCCCAGTTTTCTATTGAGTTAATTTTTCCTTTCTACACGAATCGTTTTGACACGTATTGGCATTATATATATGTGAATGTTTTTTTTTTTTTTTTTAGTAGGACATTTCTAAAATTATTTTCTTCTTTCCAAATCATAATTTTTTTTACAATTTAACGTCTTTTTTAGGTTTGGAACCAATCTACTTTTTTTCCATGTAGCCAAAATATATATTTTTTTTAACATATCTATCGTGTTCAGAGAATGTATTTGTTTCCCAAGTATCTCACCAAAGTTTTACACTCCACTGCTGCGGCTACTGACCAACAGATGGCGCATTTGCATATAGGTTTCGATTTCTTTGGGCACACTCCCGGATCAGTTTCGTGTGAATTAAACGAGTGCCTTATCGGCTTTGCTTCTAAGTAGTTTCTGACTGGGCTCGGAGCACACAGCAAGCACAGGCTAAGCAGACGAGCGCCCAACTCTTTCTGTATACCCTGCAAAAAAAAGGAGCGAGAAAGAAAACAAACCCAGTTTCATTTGCATTTTGTTTCAGCCTGTAAATTATTCATGGCACTTGATAATACTCGAAATGGTGAGTGAGACACTAGTTGAATGCTGAATACATGATCATCATCTTGTTTTCGCCGACTGGCCACGCCCCCGCACGCCCGCACGGCCCCCTTTCGCTTGCCCAAAATTCTTTCAGTTTTTGCACTTTGCGCACTTTTTGGCAGGCGGAAGAAAAACTTTTTTGGCACGGAGATAAACTCAAATTAGCTGTGTTTGTTTTCTTTCAAACGCAGCGCAAAAGCGATTAAGTGAAAAGTTTACCCAGCCCCCCGCCCCCCCACTCCCCCCTTGCTGTCTATCCCCGCGCTGTTTCACTGGGCAACGTTTTCTAGTCGATTTGCTGCCACAAGCGGCATTCACATAGAAATTGTATTTGCATTCGGGCGTTCAAAAAGGACTCGGGGGAGGGGGGTAGTCAGGCTGGGGGGGGCCGGTGTTGAGCTGGGGTCTAGTTTTCGGTCTGACCAGGCGAGCAAAAATATAAAATAAAATAAGTAAAAGTGCCCGACTAGAAGATAGCCTGTATGTTTAAAAAAAACCATTTTCTAAATATCGATTTTAATCGATATTAAGAAAATAGAGAAAAATATCGAAAACAAAAATATAATTATTACAATTATTATATTATTATATTAGCCTATATTTCAAATTTAATTTTGCACCGTTATACCCTTTTTGCGCCATTTGCAAAGGGTACAGGGTATGAAAAACACCCCCTAGCAAGGTCGAGCGCCGACACGGCATCTTGGCGGCCTTTAAGTAATTTCAGTTTAAAGAGTCTCATTTTGTTTCGTCCCATTGCGTTAAATTGCATTTCTTTTCGCTTAATTTTTATTTCTGGCTGACTTTAAGCACTCATTTAAGTTGAGTTATTTGCCAGCTCAGACACACACGCACACACACACACACACGCACACCCAGAGTCAACATTCAATGTCGTCCTCCCATCGTCCGCGTCGTTGCCGGAAGTGGCGATGATAACGCGCCAAAGAGGAAATGAACACTTTTTGGGCAGCGGCGCGCTGCTGCTGTATGGAAGGGGGGCGGGGAGAGGGGGGGGGTACTATAAACATACACGCGTACAGTTACAACAACAGCATAAGTAAGGGCAACAACAACTCTGATTATTTATTATTGCTAGCATGAAATTCAAATACTCTAACGCATATTGAGAAATATTGAAAACACAACGGGGGACTTGAATTGAATTGCTGCATTGAATTTGCAACGTTTTCTTCTGAAATTTCCAGAATATTTCATCCCCAAGTATTCTTGAATTTAACAAGCATAACAATCCAAATATGTTTTTCTCGATTTCATAAAAATTTATTTGCATAGATAGGAAGATATCCAAACATATACATATATATTTATTATATATGTATTTACTGCATATGTATATTAGTATTTAAATTGAAAAAAATGTTATCGATAAAATTGTAATCGATATAACTATAACTAAAGGTTGCAGAAATTCGAAATGCTGCTTTTAAAATTATATTCACACGGCATACTTATACCCTATAAATGCTAGGCAGTGCTGTTGCAGGGTATCTGATCTGAACTGGACAACATTAACTTTTTGCATCTGCAGCTCTTTCCACATTTAGGTTATCTGCATAGCCTTGTCTCCGAATGTGTCTTTCCCTGTCACACTTCATATAATCTCCCCACCCCCCTCGCTCCATCTTTCTGTCCAGCTGCTATCTCTCTCAGTCTCTCTCTCCCTCTCTCTCTCTCTCTGGTTGCCCCTTCTCCACTTTTGCCTTTGGGCGCTGTGTAAATTTTATTGAGGTCGAATTGAAAATGTGCCCAAGCGACTGAGAGAAGGAGAGAGAGAGAGAGCGAGAGGGGGCCAAGGGGATAAGGATAGCGACAAATGTACGAAAAATTAAAAGCATTTTATGCGCAAATGGCGCGCACCATTTAAAATGAATACGAAATATGGTAACACGCGATTTGGCTCAACCAGCAGACCAACAGCCCCAAACCTCCCCCGTTCTCTGACATACGCACACCCCCATGCTCCACTGGGGAGCGGTTGCACCTCAGTAGCCCTCCATGCGTATAATTTATGTGGCATTTAATGAAAATGGAATTGAAATTTAGTGCGAATTTATTAAATGATTTTAAATGAATGTTTCATTCGCAGCAAAAGTCCCCCTTACATCTTCCCCCTCCCCGACAAAAAACAACCCTCCTAAACATTCAATTGGGTGTGCTGTGGGAGAGGGTTGGGGCAGGGGGCTTTGATATGAATTTAATTCAGCTGAGCTTTCGAAAAACAAATCTGTCGATTCAAGTAATTTATAACATGTGCTTATATTCGTATATGCCCACCAAATATATATTGCATTTTACATATGTATGCTACTTTGCCTATTTTACAGGGTATACTAAGTGAATTACGTTACTAAAACAATCCATTTAAACTGGGTATTGAAATTTTAAAAAAATTACAGGGTATATCAGTTCTTGCTTTTTACAGTGTTGCCTGACTAAAGCACTTTAGAAGGTAACGATAACTAGTGCTTTACATGCAGAGATAAATTGTACAGGGTATAGCGGGCATATTCAGCGCACTTACTATTATTGGCGATAAATGGCGATAAAAAATAAACAAAAATGGAACTGGGAGTAGAATAACTTTGCGGGCACGAGTACTCTTCTAGATAATTGGCAGTATTCATTAGGCAGACGATCCATCAATGCAGAGAGCGAGAGAGAGAGAGAGAGGTGCAGAGTGAATGAGAGGGAGAACGGGGGCACAGTAAACACCTGCAGCTAAGCATAATGCACACATAAATGGACAAATCCTGACGCTGCTTATCGGCTCGACCACAGCCCGAGGATTCCATTGCAGGAGGAGTGGGCACTCGAGCAGCCACTGGAGGTGTCTGCGGGGGCAGCTGACCGAACGGTGGCTACGTCAACGTGTGGTGCAATTACGCGCAGCTAATTAAACGTAATTCATCAATTTGGAAAGCAACAACGACAACAGCGCGAGGCAGTGCGAGGTGGGCGGAGCAGTGGGCGTGGCGCACATGCAGCCCAGGTGAACAGGAAACCGGCAAATGGGCTAAAAGCGAAAATTGCGCATTAATTAAATTTAAAGTGAATTGCGAGTGCGCATCATTAGAGCCGCACAATTAATGTGAATATTGTTGCCAGCAGTTCAGCAGCCAGCAGTCGCCTTCAGTCCCCCTCTCAACCGATTCCCTGTTGACCACAAAACGTAAACTTGGTCAATAAAAACTCGCTTTTTGCTGGCTGCTGCTGTGGCTCTTGTGTCCAATTAAATTGTATAAATTTACAAAATTAACAAACAACCTCAAAAAATCGCAACCAGATCGAAAAATATGCAGATGTGCGTATGTGTGCGTGTGTGCGTGTGCGTGTGTTGTGTGTCATGCATTAATCACAATATTATTACAGTGCATTTCATATGTTATTAATTTTTAAAAAATGTTATTAACTGTTGACATTAATTTAAAATAGGTTCAATAGGTTCGATGACATAGATAAATATGAGCGAGCCTATCCGCTGTAGATAGTCGCAGCTGAAATACCCTAACATATGTTAGACATATCATCTAAATAATTTAAATAAACAATATAAATTTAAACCTTTTAATTCTAAATTATTATCAGCATATATACCAAAATGTATTAATAAACTGTATAGTTTCACTGAGAGTAACTTTTACGCCTAGTCGATACAAGAATTATATTTAAGTTAAAAAAATATTAATTGCTGACCATTAAGTCAAATATGTTCTACAAGTTAAATAAAAATATACAGCAGCTCAAATACCCTCACAGGCCCTATAAAATTAAAGGTATGCCAATGTGTGCTTTAAAAAAAGATTTTTTTTATACCAAACACAGATCAAGGATATTTCACTTTGAGATACCTCGCAATAAATTACTAGGCTGGCAGGGTATCCGGCTATCGGGAACTCCCAGTTAGAGCACTCCTGCTGGTTCCTTCATTTTTAGTGGCCACAAAATGTGAGTGTGAGTTATTAAAATTGTGCACAAATTGTTTTCATTTTGCAATTCCGCTTGCCGCTTGCTCTCGGGCAAATTCCCCCGTTCATTGTTGCTATTTGCATTTTGCGTTTGCCATTTGCCCGCTTTCTTTTATGCATGCATTTTGTGTTTTTTTATTATTTACATTTTTATTGTGATTTTTAGTTTGGTTCTTTTCTTTGTGTCGTCACAGGTTGACCCAGTTGCCTTTTTTCTCCAAACACCCTTTCGTCCGTTGCAGTTGAACTGAATTAAATGGATTGCGTTGATTGCTTTATATGATATTCGTAAACGTTATAAACGAATATGTCCTTTCCAACTTTTAAACCCCCGGAGCTCCATTTTTTCGTTGAGTTTAGTTATTCTCTGTTTGTGACACATTCGTTAACGTTTTATGGTTTTACTGACTTATTTTCATCACACACCCACATATAGACAGATATTTATATAAAATGTTGTATGTCAAACAATTTTTACTGTAGAATTTCACTTATAGAATTTTGAGTCCAATTCGTAAACGTTTTTATTGGTTATTCCCTTTTTGTACCTCATGCACAAAAGTTGCAACGTTGCTCTTTGTCTGTCATTCGTAAACTTTTAACTGGCAGATTATTCAAATTATTTCGTAATTAAGTCTAAGTAAGTCTGAGTGTTGTAAATTAAATCCACAACATTGCATTCAAATGGACTTTAATCAAATTTTGACTTTCCCGAAGCGCATTCAAATGTATACATTCCCTTCTGTCTCGCATTCGTAAACGATTTAGCAATTTATTCAATTTATTCAAACAATTTATTTATTTCACTATAGAGAAGTTATTTACTTGCTCTGAGCTCTTAAGCTTTTTAAGTAATTTATTTATTGTAAAGTTCCTATGATATGTAGATGCAATTTAATAGAGATTTATATATATTTTTAATAGTGATCTATTCACACTTCACTTCTTGCCGATTTGTTCGCTTATCCCTGAACAACCATTTGGCCTTTTGTTTTTAGCTTGTGCTCGCTTTTCATGTCAGTCAAACGTTTGGCTGGGTTTGGGTTTTTTGGCCTCTGGCTGGCTATCTAAACACACACACACACACACATACACACATGTGTGAGTGTGTCCAAGCAGCGGGCATTCATTATTGCAACGGCTGCCTCTGCGGCCTGCTGCTTCAGCTTCTTCTTCGTCTTTTTATCCCTCTGCAGCTGCATTGTGGCACTTATTAAAAATTTTCTGGTTCCCTATTTTTTTTTTCCTTCTGTTTTTTACACTCGCTCACAAAGTGAAAAGAGTATATTGGTCTTGCAGTCTCCCTGAAGTGCCAAGATTTTATTTCACTGGGGGAATGTCAATTCGATCGAATCCACTCAGCTCCCTCGGGGTTTAAGTTAGATGCATAGAATTTTTACCGACAGGTTACTGATGAACTCCTCTAGAGAAAGCAGGAGTACTTTTTGAAAAATCGATTGGCAAATCGATAAAATCCATTTTAAAGCGAGAGTTACCAAATTTGGCAGACAGTATTCGGACCCCTAAACTTCCACTTCCAAAATTAACAAAACTATTTTCGACTATGTTAAATGCAAAGGAGATTGCGCAGTCGGTTATACCCGATTGCAACGTTGTTACTTGTTTTTTTTTTTTTTTTGTATTCTTGTTGCTGCCGCATCCTTGGGACCGCAGCTTGCTTGCCGTTGTCGTTGGACCTTAGCACACGCCCACAAGGGGCAGGCAATGGCGGGCAGGGGGGGGGGGGCGGGGGGCGGAAGGGAAGGTTGCCACAACAGCGGGCGGCAAGAAGCTGCTTTTGTTTATTTATCTTTTCGCTCGGTTTCGAATAACAAATCCTTTTGGCTTAACACATATTATGCGGCGACATTGCCCCGTCCCCCGTCTGTCCCCCTCCCCTTCCCTCTGCCCTGCCCCTCTCGCCACATCCTTTGTGCAGTGTGTGACTGCTGCAGTTGCAGTTGACTCCAGTTTTGTCAAATGTATTGTTTCAAGCTACAATCGGACTCATCTCAGCAGCCCCCCCTGCCATCCCCCCCCCCCCCACTTCGCCTTCTCTGGCGCCCTTGCCCATCCAACTGCCATCTCATTCGGAATGACGATTTCCACTGCCATCATTCGCATTGCTCTGTTTGGCTTCGTTGCCGGCGGTTTTTTTTTTCAGTGCATCATTCCTTTTGCGTTTCTTTTCCACTCGTTTTTTTTATTTATCTCCATTGCAATCGCTTTTTTTGCAGTTCCTTTGCGCTTATTGTCACAAATGCAGTCCACAGACACAGATACAGCTTTGGCTGTGGCCATAGATACAAATACAGATACAGTTACAGATGCAGTTACACTCTCATACACATTTACAGCTTGTTTTTATACCCTGTACCCATTGGGAGAATGGCACAAAAGGGGTATTATAATGCTATATTATAATGTATATGAGAGCCAAAGTGGAAGAATCTTTCTATATATTCTAAGGAATATATATTATATACATATGGTCTGGATCCAGAAAAAAGTTATTTCAACTTAACGATAACTCGTTTTTAGCGGATCAAAAGTTAAATATTAAATTCAAGGATAAGTTAGGCACTTGACTAAACTATGAAAATTAAGTAAAAACGTTTTAATAACTTCGAAAAGATTAAATTGTGTCTTTAGAATAAAGGTCTTAATTTAAAAAGATTGTACGTTGTACTTAATAAATAAAAATTCATGTAATGTTTAATTTGCACTTAATTCAAGAATTTTGTTCTTATTATTATTATTATTTGATAATAAAATTAACCATAATAAATAACATTCAGGAAGAAAATTCTCTTTAATTATTACATCAATTACACTAAAAGTTGTTCAAATAAAAATTTTTATTTTACTTCACGGCTCCTTTTAAAAGAAAACAGGGCATCTTCTAGTCGTGCAATGTCGACTAAAGCACTTTTACTTGCTTTATTTTCAGTTGTTTCTTTTTTTTTTTTTGTGCTATGCCTTAGATACATTTTATTGTTTTTGTTGGCGCTTTTTCATCAATCTTGCTCGCTTCTCATGTTGCTCGGCTTTTATGGCCTAAGCCCCATGCAGAGGAGTGTTCGAGGTAGTTTGGAGAGGGGGGCGGGTTGTGGGTGGGGTGGTGTTCTTCTATTGTCATTGTCGCCGCTTAGAACAATTTTGCAGTTGTTATGTCTACATAAATGTCAGCATCAGGCATTGTCTGCCCTGTCAGCCATTGTTTCCCGCCCGAATCCGTAAACCGTATTCCGTAGTCCATAGTCCGTTGTCCGTTGTCCGTTGTCCGTAGTCCATAGTCGGTAGTCCGTTTTTCGTATTCCCATTCTCGTAACAGCACTCAACATCATCATTAGTCACGGCTTCTTTTTTGATTTACCAGCTGCCAGCCAAACAATTTGACATTTGGCAACACTGCAGCGCCAGCAAAGCGTTTGGTCACATTGTTAGCATCGGTGTGACCAAACACTTGATAAATCAAACAGTTTGAGGTCTCTTTATTCGCGTATTAAGTAATCAAACATCAATTTGTGTCAGATTTCGTTAGAATTGCTGTTCAGTTGGCATTTGACAACACTCAAGCGCTCACAGTGTGACCAGGCGTCTGTAATCTGTAATTCGTCTGACATACAAATTTAAAAGAATTAAAAATGAATTTAAATCAACGTCAACATCATCATCTTCTTTTTCTTTGCATATATTATAAAACAATACTAAAACAACATCAGCTCAAAGTATATTTATTAATAAACATATAAATATAATGTAATAAACTAACAACTCCAGCATTCTATTCAATATTTTACAACCTTATAATTGTATAAAATTCCAAATAATTTATTTTTGGAGGAATACAATAGAATATAAAAACACTTCAATATATATATATGTATATAATATATAGTAACTGCTTTAAATTTAACACCACTTTTCTACTTTCGAACACTTAATTATGCCGTTGGCCACACTGGCACTGAAACACGCATGTGGTCACACCACACATATGCCAATGTGACCAGCTTGGCGAGCACTTCAAATGCCTTGCCTTGATTGAGGCTAGCACTGAAAAGTTTTTTTGAGGCACCTTGAATTGTGGCAAGTTTCGTGTCGGCGCTGCCTGTCAGTGAGCACGGAGGGGCAGGTGGGGCGGGGCGGGGGCGTGGGGCTCTTATCGCGTCGCCGGGCTGCGCTTCACGCTCGACAGGCAAAACCGGATGTGACATCCTTTTAAAGTCGGAAGTACTTATGCTTAAGCGTGCGTCGGCGTCGGCGACGAACTCCAAGCAAAAGCCGGAGGCGACCCGTGTCCTGCACGGCCCCTCCTGCTCCCCACCCGCACCTGGGCCAGTGAGTGGCCCCGCCTGATACCGAAATTGTGTGCCCCTTTACGCCGTTAGCTCTGCTCCTTCGCCGAGTCCTTCTGTGCTTGCGTCAGTTTGCGCTACTTAAAAACTGTTGGCCACATTAAAAACGTTGCCAGCTCCTCGAGGCGAACGCGAGCCACGTGATGGCTCATCAAAATACACAGCACTGGCCAGCGTTGCCCCGCCCCCTCGCCCACTTCTCAGCATGACTAGCTGCAAGTTGGGCCACATTCAAAAGAGAGTCTGTGACGTCAACACATTCCATTTTGTTCAGATTTGTGCACTCACACAAAAAAAACCCGAGCAAAAATTGGCAAAAATTCTGACATGAAGTTTTTTCTCAATCCAAAGATTTCTAAACATAAGTTTAAAATACATGAACTTAAAAGGAATTTGTATTTCTATTCATAAAAGAGATTTCAAATGTACAAAGTTTCAAATGTAGTCAAGTTTTAGATTCAGAACGGTGTTTTCGCCGAGTGTATAAAAAGGTATCAGAAGACCTTTCGAAGCTCACACAACAAGTTCACATTTAAGTTGAGCTTGAACTAATCCATTCGGCTTATGGAAACTAAATGTTTGGTCATGCATCTCGCTTCTTTTAAAATTAAAATCTGGGTCCTAAAGACGAAACTTAAAAGCTGGTTTAAGTGCGAATTTTGTACAGAAGAGAAAAATCTCCAACCATTGATTGTTTCGACAGATTCCAAGATTCCTGGTATTAATCAGCCGCCATTTATGGTCGACTTTCCCTAGTCCACTTCACATCTCTATACCCTAGAAGCTCGGATAATAGATGGTTTCAATAATCGTCACAGGTTCTTCACTATCCATTTGAAACACCAACACCATTGCTTAGTCAATCGGTAGTGTTGCCCGTGCCAGAGATTGGTAAAGCTTTTTTCGCATTTGATACCCAGTGAAATGATTGATGATGAGTATGCACGACGCGTGAGTTACTTTGATAAGCATTGATTGTCATTCTACATATATTAAGTTATTATTTCGGTGATTTACTTTAACTGCTTTCACTTGCTGCAGGGTATGTCATAATAGCTGTGTTCAATACCTGTTACAGGGTATGTCAAAGTCGAGCAATTGAGAGATTTCATGTTCCTTTTAACAAATTAGCCATGATCTACATTGCATATATTTTAATTTAGTTTTTAACAACTGTATAAGCTTTTATATACTTTTACAGGGTATCTAAGAGTCGAGTACTTGCATGAGGTTTAATCTGTCTGCGACGAAATAACTTTTGTCTTTATCTATATCTATATTTTACTTATATTTTTTAGTTTCCTTTATTGTTTTGCGCTTCTTACAGGGTATCTCTTAGTCTTGCTTGCTGTATTAGATTCTTATTATTTTTTTCAGGTCTATTTTTATAACATTTCCATTAAGCCGACACTTTGCCGCGCACTTAAGGCTCACTTGCACATTTTTGCAGGGTATTTGGCAGTGCATCAACCGCAGCTGTTGCGTTAAGCGTTCGTTCCACCTAATGAGCACGGGCTAGGGTATTGGGCGGGCAGTCAGGGCCAGGCGAGTATTTATTGAAAACAGACACGCGACTGCTGCATATTTTAGAAGTGTTCGTTGTCAGCCCCTCCCCTTTGGGGGGCGCCTCCCACTGTGTGTGTGTGTGTGTGTGTGTGCGTGTGTGTGTATGTAAATCAACAGCTTTTGAGAGCTCTCGTTACAAATTGTAATAAACTCGCACATCCGTTGCCATTAAGCGACTTCTAATAAACTTTATGGCATCATTTTTTTCCTTCTGTTTTTTTAGCTTCTGCTCCTCTCCTTCTTCTGCTGGGGATGGGAGCTGGCAGGGCGCGGGGCGAGGCGGGGCCAGCAAGGTGTTAATGATTCAATAACATTTGCCTTTAATAGCCAACAGCAGGCGAGACAAGCGACATTAATGCGATTTGCGAACAGTGAGCGGGAGGGGGCGAGGGGGGCGGGGGCGAGTTGGGGGCTGACCACAACAATGTTACTTTCCATTTCCAGGCTCGCAGCGCAGAGACTGATAGATAGGAAATTAGTTTAGGGGGTGTACAGACAGAGCTGTGGGGCCGGGACAGGGGCAGGGTCAGAGGGCAGGGACAAGGCCAGAGTCAGAGACAGGGACAAGGACTGGGGCAGCTATAGCCACTGTGGCAGAAGGCAACGATGGTCAATTGTTGCGTGACTTTCAATTTTAAAAAATGATTTCAAGAACAGAAATCGGCTGAGAAAATGAACAAACACTAAATACCCTAGCAGAAAAGCAACTAAATATATCATATACAAAATAAAACTCAATAGAAAACATCTTGTATCAAATTTTTGTGCTTTAATCAAAAACAAACCTGGTCAAAATTTGGCTCTTCATAAAAAGGTTTCTTAAAAAATTACTAAACATAAATAGAGGAATTCAGTATAGAAATCATTGTAATTTAGTTTTTTTAATACAAAAATTTGTCATCTTATTTAAGTCACATTATGCCAACAAAAATTGTTTATCAATGAAAAGTTCTTGAAATTCCAAGAATCAAATAGTACGAGTTCTACATTCTAATATTCCACTGGTATTAGAAGCTTATGGGATAAATAATAAAAAGTTGTGTTCAAATAGAAACAGATTTTTTACTTTTAGGAAAATGTATAATTTATTAGCATTAACAACAAGTTTAAAGTTGTGGAAGGCATATTTTTCATCGTTAGTAGTCTTTCGGCCAAATTTGATGACTCAGTTATAGTCAGTTATAGTCATATATATGTGCTGATATAGATTGGGAGTGGCTTAAGATAATTAAATATATCCAAAATTACAAATCCCTAGTTCTAATAGTCGAAAAAATATAAAAATTTAATTAAATTTAAATTTCGCCGAAGGGCTAAAATGGGTGAAAGCGTGAAAGGAATTCATAGAATATTTGAAATCGTGTTCAAAGAACACAATTTCTGTCATAATAGAATAATTTTAACTTTTTAACGCGCCTTTTTCAAAACCGTGTAAGAATAGAAAACTTCTTTGATATCAATTTAAAAGCAGGGTACTTCAATTCGAATTTGCTTTCACTTTTAATGCAGAGTCTTGCCCGAAATATATGCAATGATTTTTTCAGTTTTTATTTTGGTTTTTTTTCGACATTTTTTTCGCTGTTTTTTATTCTTTTTGAAAAGCTAATCAATTTAGCTGTCTGGTGACATGCCAAAGGCCCGAACCAATGTCAATGTTGACTGGGGCGTGGAGGGGGAAACGAAGGGAGTGGGGGCGGGGGATGAGTTCTCTGTTCTGGTTCTGGCCATGTCCTGCGGCCCGGGTGGCACGTCCTGCACAGCTGGGCATTGAAAGCAGTCATTAACTTTTAAATGAAGCAACGGAAACGAGATAAGCACGTGAAGCGTACACAAAATACCCCCCCTCAATCACTCCCCCCGCCCCGCCCCCCCCCCGGCCGGTGACGATTGACGCTTGGCCCATTTGGCTGACGCTTGTGGCCATTTGTGATGTTATCGCTGCCACGCCCACGAGCAACGCCCCCAAATGAGCCATAATTATTCAATAAGAAATAATAAAGTGTGGGAAGTGGGCGAATATCGGGTGTGGGCGCCAGTGTTGGGCAGCGCTTGTTGTTCAACACATATTTTGATGGACATGCGACGCGACGAGCTGCTTTCGTGTCTGCGCCGCAGGGGGCGGACGGGGGCGGGAGGCTTGGGGGGCCACTGCACTGCGACCCCTCCCCCACCTGTGCCCTGGGGGAGGCCAAATGATTGTTGCGTGACTTGCAGCTTTTTCGCTTTGTGTTTGTGTTTGCACTGAAAATTCCTTAATTTGCCAGACTGACCGAACAGCCCATCCCCCCCCCCACCCCACCTGGCCTGCCTACCTGGCCCCCCCGACCCCCTTTTGCGCTGGGGCTCGGCCATTGTTGACGCTGTTAAGTAGTTACATTTTGTAGCGATTTGTCGAACAACACCAAAAAGCCGGCAAACAAAACGAGCGGCCGAGGGGTTGTTGTTGTTGGAGCACAGTTAAGGCAAACAATGCTGCAATGTTGCAAACACGTTTCGTAGTCGAAACACACACGAACTTCCCATGCAATGCACCTGAATATATTTTTCAAATTTATTTAGTTTTTATTATGCACAAAGTTAAGATCTTCTTTGCTGGTCTGAACTTATTTCGTTTAAATATTTCACACAGGTATACTTTTGTATACTTCAGTATCTGGTGAAACTTAAATCGAGTACAAAGTTTGTAAAAATTCGACCAAATGAAAATTGCTTAATTTGGGAACAAATAATATTTCAAGAACAATTTCTTAAATCTGCAAGTTCCTAAATATTATATATTATTATATTAAGTGCAAAATTGTAAAATTGTACTTAGACTTTCTCTGAGTGCAGCTTTAGCTGTCAAATAGTTTATAGAAAGCTTATCTATTTAGTTAAACGAATGATGCTCGACTGCGAAAAGCTATTGAGCTGAAAAAAGCAGATTTTCAGGGAATTCTCCCTTTCACAAAACTCATTGCTAGCTCGAACTCTGGCCCAATTGATGTCTACGTTGTTTTTTGAATTGGGGTTCCTAATGATTTCATGTGGCTGTCATTCCCTTTCACAATTCAGTTCACAATTGTTGCTGCACAGCATTGTGAATTGGTGTCGCAACAATAACAACAACAACAACAACAACAAGGACTGGGGACAAAAGTTTTTGGGGCAAAGGCAAACAAATAAACAAGCCAAAAACAATGAATAAAGCTTTTGTTGTCTTCCTTTGGGGATTTGAAAATTTGAATTTGAAAATTTGGCATCGCCCTACGAGGCAGACGAATTGCGTGGCGCTGCGATTCTGAAAGGATTCCCGGGCTTGCTCCAAAAAGCACACAGCAGGGCGCCCAGAGGATATTCAGCATTCGGGTTGGCTATAAAACTACGCGTGGTAAATCTACAAAATTAATGAGTCATCGTTAAAGTTAACAACTTGCACAAAATTTGTTTATCTAAAGTGGCAACTAACAAAACCCCCCTTCCATACGGCCTATAGAGTCTATAAATTGATGTACCGATTCGGGTTAAAGTTTGTCCCCACCGGAGAGCGAGGGGGCGGGGGGGGGGCGGCTTTTGCTTTGGGCTCTCGCACACGTAATCACTTTTTAAGTGTTTGACAATTTATGATACATGAAAATGTTTTGCCAGCCTGCAGAGATGACACCTGACTTCGCACCGACTTCGCCCCTCCCCTCTCCCTACGCTCCACAAGTTGTGCGAACTCAAAGATTACTTTTGAATACCCTTTGCAGTGGGTATTATGATTTTGTCACGCTTTTGGGTAAAACTTATGAAATCTATAAGAAGACATGGTGACCACAGAAATAATCATCAGCCAGCTACAGTGGGCACTCGGTTATGCGAATTTGAATATATATTTACTTTCTTATTTTTTTAGAGCCTTTCTTATTAATCAATTGTACATAATAATTTATATATATTTATTACTTATACTATATTCTCGATCAAAGGAATAGACATAGGTGTTGTCATAAAAAAATAACGTTATATTATTTTGAAATAATTCAAACTGTCTTTATTTTAAACAAAATTTAAAAATGGTCTTGTATAAATTTAATTTGTTTCGATTTTCCTTTTTTATTTTAGAAATTCATAAAACTTTCATAACATAAGAAATATGTTTGTAAACAGGAAAAAGTAATTCTGAATCTTTGAAGTAAAGATAATTTTTCTTAGTTTAGTAACATCTTAAGCAACAAATATCTATATTATCTGCCTGCTGTAAATCTGCGAATATTTTTGTATAAATATGTAGGTGTATTTCCTCTTCGGCTATTGAAAAGTCAACTCTTTGGTTTCTTGCCTCGAGCCTTAGGCGGCTGCTGTCTCAAAGGGTCTTTAGTCTGCAAGCCCCGGCCCCGCCCCCGCCCACCCCGGCGAACTCTTGTCTTCGTGTCGGCGCAATAAACACCTCAAAGTTGATGACATTTCATTAAAATCAACGCAGGCTGTGGGCGCATGGCGGGGAGGCGTGGCAAATGAATTTCACTTATGAAGCATGAAAGTGAGTTCCGTGGGTTCTCGGGCTGCTGGGTTTTCAGGTCCTGCCAAAGGACCTGCTGCTTGCCGGCGGCATTGCCTTCTTTTGCATTGACGCAACATTTTCGTGTTCATTTGATAAAAGGCAGCGCGGTCGGCAGCGCGGTCGGCAGCGCAGTCGACGCAATGAATTTCATTAAAACAAGCAGCAAAAGTGCTTTGCCACACACACACACAAACACACACACATGAGCACAAGGGGGGGAGGGAGAGAAGGGGCGCTTTTGGGGGTGCTCGCAAAACGGTAGGCAGAGTTTATTGGTCTACTTGATTTGCGTAAGTGATGTGCAGAAAGATGCACTGAATAAGCCGAACTGAAGGGCCTAAAAAACGGTTTGAACGGGGGCTGCGGGGGCTTATTGGCGAGAGTGGGGAGTAGTGGGGCCTGGGTCTGTGACGCGTAACAAAGTTTGGCGAGCGCAAAGTGACTTTGATGACAAAAAACCACAACTATCATACCCTGCATTTATTTATCATACGCTAAGGTAGGTTGACAACAAATATTTTACAAATCATGAGACAAATCTTAAACCGAAACAAATAGTGGAAGCCCGAACCGAACCTTCATTTACATTAAGTATTACGAAGAATCGTATCCCTAAAATGAAGATATGCTAAAGGGAAATTCAATATTTTCTTCTTAAACTTTAAAGAATGTTGTTTTTACAGCTATCTCCTAATGTTTTTTAGCATTAGACTAGATTTCTGAGACAAATTTACAAAAGCTATGATTTTTTACAATTTATTTACTTATTTATTTATTTCACAAAATTTCAATAATTTAATAAAGGTTCAGATTTATTAAATTAACGCCCAGTTTGTTGCCTTGTATTGGTAGCATATTTTATATTCATTTTTGCAGTTGAATTCAATGTTTTCGGCATTTTTGGGTATTTTTTTAAAAGGGTATTAACCCGTCAAACACACTCAGATGTCAGAAGAGCACTTGTAGTCTCGTTATTTAGCTGAAGGCAGCGTTTTTAATTATATTTTGGCAGCAACAGCCATTGATGCCTTCGCTTTCAACTTTGGCTCTTTGCAGGTTCCTCGCTGAACATGTGCGAAACTTAATTGAAACATGTAACACTAAAAGGTAATGCGGTTAATAGTGTCAGTATGTCAAAAGTGTTAGTATTCGAAATAACATAAAAGAAGCTATGGACGGCATTCGATTTGTGGGCAAATACCCAAGTCAGTTACATATCTCTCCAATATTAAATTTATTAGATGATATTGCATATATTATATATAACATACCTATCATTTGGTTTTCATAAAATCTCGTTAAAATGTTCCATATTTAAACCTTTTTTTTAGCTCTTTATAAATATCTAAAGTGTGCTAAATGAAATGCTATTCAAGAAAATTGAAGATTTTGTTAACTACATACTTATCTATATTTATTTATGAATATAGTAATAATATAATACGAATATTATAAATTATAAATTACGCTTATGTATGTGGAGAAACGCTTTATATAGAATTATATAGTATGTGTATATCGTTGGCTAAAATATGGGGTCTTCAGCTGCAGAAAAATTAAAAATCTAGTGTATATAGACGCCTTTTCAAAAGCGTTACAGCTTGCAACATCAGTAATGTTGCTGGCAACATCTAGCGCTGCTGGCATCATGTTGCGCAGCAGTCGTGTTGCCAATCGGCTGTTGCGAACGATTCGCTTCGTTTTTCAAATCGCCGACACTTCGTGGGTGCTTCGTGGGTGATTCGTGGGCTTCGTTTGGGCTCGGCTCGCTGGCCGGCCGAAGGATGTGCGAGTTGTGTTAGGTCCTGTCCGTTCTTAGCCTGTGCTGGCCCAATGCGGGACTCGTTCAGTGCTCGGGCAACTTCCTAGCGCGTCGGTCGGTCGTTGGGCGCCAAAAACAAGCGCCGTATTTTTGAGCTTCGCCACAGAAACGCAAAAAAACGAGCGCTTACCGTTAGACGTTTGCCGTTTACTGTTGAACGTTGCAGCGTTGACCGTTAGAAAAAGTTTTGAAAAACGCTCGAAAGTGTTTCGAAAAAGAAATTTCATTGAAAATAACAGCATACAAAGGGGAAAAGTGTGTTAAAACAATTTGTATAAGTGTTGCAAAGCTTGAAAAAAATAAATATTTGAGTTAAACACCGATTTAATTTTTTTTTAAAGTGTTTTTCGAGTTAATTGTTATATCATTTTTTTAAGAGAGAGTTTCTGTTGCAATTGCACGGAAAAAGTGTTGGAAAACGTGTTGCTTGTGATTTTTTGCTGCTTTTTAGGCAAAAAGGTAATCGAAGTGTGTGAGTTTAAGCGGAGCTAAAAATTAAAAACAATATGACTCGATAATATAATATTACAAACGTATTTTAATATAGTTTAGCATAATATTAATTATGTGATTCATACCCGACTTAAGAGTATCAGAAACTTTAAACGTCTTTTTTGATTCAGCCAAATAGTATATGTGTTATGTGTGGGTAAAATATTTGTGAAAGTTCTATGGAATCTGTTGGTTTTCTTTTCACCTATAAAGCTTGCTATCCATATAGAGGTATTGGCAAATCGGATATAAGATCTGTGCAAGAATTTTGGATACTTTAGATTTTGTTCAATTTATACGACTGTATACGACAAGAGATAGTGATAATATTGAACTTGTGTAATATATTACCACTAAATATATCCCTTCCAGAATCTGTGCAATCCGTCCTAGATTCTAAAATTTCTCTCGACTTGTGTTTATTTAATTTCTATATAATTTTCCATTCGTCGATTTAAATCTCTATATTTAAATAATTAAATTACCTTATCGTGCTGTAGAAAGTGTGCGAAGTCAATTTTTTACCAAAGTGGAACGGAAGTTTTGATAATTATTATTAGAGCATAGAGGAAGATATCCAAAATAATTTTTAAAAATATATTTCCCTTTTCCCACAGAACTAGCTTTCTCTATATATGTATTTTTGCATTTATTATTAACTTATAAGTTGTGTCTATAACATTTTAGCTTTTCACTTCACTTGCAGACTAAGAAACTTAGGATTATAGCTCCGCATTTTATTTTTTACCTCAAAAAATATATGATATTTAGAATTTGAAACTCGATCTCTTAATTGGCACACAATTCTTTATCTGAAACACAATACGAAATCTAAGACTTTAACCTGGTCTTTATTCAACTGCCTTTTCCGAAATTTCGTCTTTCCTTTATTCAATTTCTTATAAATCAAAGGCCCCCCGCATTCCCCCTTGGCATCCACTTTTCGGATCATCTGGGAGATCATTTTCTTTTCATCTGTTCAACGTGCAATTTTAATGCGACGTGAAAGTTTTCGCCTTTTTCCATTTTTTTATTTTTATTTTTAGGTTGAAGGTATCACGACAAAAGGCTCAAACTATGGACACGCCTTCAACTTACACTTAACGCCCCCCCGCCCCCTTCTCAGCCCCTCTTTGCCTCCGTCCCCTCTCTGTGCACTGCTCTTTCTTGTCAAGTTTTTAGTCGCTGTGATTTATGTTTTATTAATATTAAAAGTGATTTATTAGCCATGAACATTTTTCGCTCGCTTAAAAACTTGGCCCTGGTTGTCCTGCCAGGTGTCCTGTGTCCCGTGTCCTGCGTACTTTTTGGCTGCAATGCACGCCTCTTTAATTACAGTTCCCCTCACACTCCGCCCGGCACCTTATCCGTGCTGCAAGGCTGCAGTTGGCCGCCTGGCTTTTTTTGTTGTCAACTTTTTTCATATCATTTCTTTTTTTTTCGGGGGGAGATGAGAAAAGGACCGATGCGATATCCTTGTGCTTGTGCTCATTATCCTGTAGCCAACTTAAGCTAAACTGCACAACGAGATTAAAATTGTAAATGACAGGCAGACTGACAGCAGGAGGGGCACGCGAGGAGGGGAGGGGGGGGGGGCAGAAGGACAAGGCAGCCAACAGCTGCTCCTTTACAACTCAAATACGTTCGCAGTTGTTTTTGTTGCTGTTGTTGTTTTTGTTGTTGATATTATTTCTGCTGGAGTTGTCCTTTTTTTATCTGCTGCAGGACAGCGCGTTCACATCGCCTGCGCCATTTGCCCGTCGCACTTTGTCGTCTTTTTAATGAAAATTAATTAATTAAATAAATTTTTACGCAGTCGCCACTTGCAAAAATATCACTACTTGCAGCGGTTGTGTGTGTGAGTGTGTGAGTGTGCAAGTGTGTGTGTATTAAAGTGCATTATTAATAAATAATAAAATGAGAATTAAGACTCAATATCTTTATATGCGGTTTTTTTTTTTAAGAACTCGCATTGCCTTAAAATGCGCAAAGGGAAATGACATTTTTAAATCGAAGAGCTTTAAAAGAGAATTTTTAAAATAAGTGAATCAAATTTCAGAATGAGTTCACTTAAAAACAAGCACGAACAAAATTATTCAATAATTCTCAGACAGTATTTAAAAATGTGCAATAAAAACAAAAATAATAATACTTGTTGAGCATAGATAATATAATAGGGAAGAAAAACAGGAAAAACGCCCGACTAGGGAATACCCTTTGCATTCATACAAACATAGAGAAAATCGCGACTCAGCTCGTTGTCCTGATCAAAAGTATATCAACTTTATGGGGTCGGAGATTCTTCCTTCTGCATGTTACACACATATTTGCACAACACTATCACAACCTTTTTACGCATTTTTTTTCTTAGATTTTATTAATTGCTACAACTAACTTAATTAATGCTTATCAGAAAAGCTAACTTCAGTGCGAGCTAAATTTCCTAATCACAATTTTTTAGCTTTTTCTTGTATAATATTGTTGCAATATACTCCTTTAATTAAAATAGCCCAGCTATAATTATTGCTTTCGATTATAATCGAAACACATTGTTCATTAAGTGGGCACATGGCACATACGGCATTGTTGCCCCTCCCTCCTGCCCACCTTTACACCGCCCCTTTTGCAAAATAGAGAAGTTGACCAGCCAAAACTGACGTTTGTAATGGTGATTATATTAACGGTACAGGTTGCATTCGCGGCATTGAACATATTGGCAGCTGATGGATTGGCTCGCAAGGCACCCCCCGCCACGCCCACCCGCCCCTGCCGGGGCTCACGCCCCCCTTCCGACAAGCATTAAAAACAAATTAGCATAAAGTTTGTGTTGAACTCGTTCGTTGAAGCCTTTTGTTTAACGCATAATGCAAGCCCATGCACTTACAAAGTCAAAGCCAAATAGAAGCCCTTGCCAACCGTCCCCCTCTGCCTGAAATCCCCCTCCCCCTCCCGCGCTAGCCTGAACGGTTGAAGCAACACATGTGTGCCCTGCTGTGGATTATTTGAGGCGTAAAATAGCTAAACAAAAGAAATTGAAACTGTAATTATGATGAAAATGTGGCCGAACAACAAGAAGAAGAACAGCAACAAGAAGAGCCAGAAGAACAACAAGAGCTTACAGCATTAAATATCTAAAGCGCACAGCAAACAAAAGAAGTTGCATATATTGCAAAACTGTGCCCTTTGACTAGCCCAAAACTTAGCAGCTTATACATATGAATACCCTGTAACTATAAAAAAGAGCTTAAAATGAAGCAATATTAAATCGCTTAGCAAATATTTATAAAAGAAAAGGGAAGGAGAGAGCTGCCTCTAAAATTCTCATTATATTATGTGCACACATATTTTAATATACGTATACTTGATAAGCAGAAAACTTTTAGGAAATTGAAAAGTATAAGTGTTCAAGTATGCGGATTACATTAACTTTAAGTTTCAATACCTTGTCCTATAGAAAGTAAAAAGTCAAAATAGAATGCGTAAATCAGTATTAAAAATTTTGTTAAAAACAAAAACAAATGGGATTTAAATGTTCAATTCTTCTTATTTATTTTTAAATATTTGGCACATATAGTATGTAAAAAAAAAGAGCTAAAAATTTTAATTCAAATTCTTAAACATAAAATTTAAATATTTAATGTCTACATGGGTAAATAAGAATATTTATAAGATAAAATATGTTTATTTATATAAATCTTAATATTAATATTATTAGTAAATTTGGGAATATATCACAAAATATATTAATGTGTAATACAAATTTTATTATCAGTAAATGAGATAGATTGAACTAAAACCAGTTTTCTAAAATAACGCTGGATGTAGATTTTGTCTTAGAAAGTTAATATTTCGTATAATATTTATTATATTTATTTTCTGAAATGCCCTCACATGACATACATGAAAAATTCGTCAGACTCGAACAGGATATTTCCTTAGTCTAGCTACTAGCAGGCTAGGGCATTTTCCTTCCTCCTGTGTTTTTTGTAAATTATGAATATTATTTTTATTATGAGTGGAAAATGTTGTGTATGTTTACGCATCGTATGCGTAATATGAACTCTGAACGCACAAAGCGCCCTCTGGCAGCTACTTTCCTACTCTGTTTTTTCTCGTTTTTTTTTTTTGTTTTTTTCTGTTGCGCCTGCCGTATGGCAAATGCATATAAATCACAACTCGATACGTGGCAACAAAAGGCTGCAGCGGGGGAAGGGAGAAGCTAATAAATGACGTGTCACAACGAAGCGGAAATAAACACAATTAAAAACGCATCAGCGACGAAAGGCCACACAGAGCGAAATTTTGACGCTGTTGTTGGCTGCATACGATATATGGATATATGGATGATACCCCCCCCTCCCCTTTCCCTTATATTCGAACTGGAATTTGGGGATTTGCGAAACAAAGAGCGTTCACAGCACAGCACAATTCACAATTGCGCAACAAAGAACTGTTAATAAAAGAGCCGTAATTGCAGTGAAAACAATAGCAAGACAACTGCATGTGAACGACTTGTAGATACCCTGTAATAAGTTAGGCATACAAATCCGACCGTATTGTCATGAGAATAAATAAATTTGCAGAAAATGTGTAGAAGATACCCTGTAAAAAGTTGCCGATGAAATTATATGGATTGGCTTAATTACTTTAAACGAACCAAAACTTGGATACAAATATTTGGGCTGATAATGACATAATTTATTTAATATGAGTAGGTTAGTGTGAATTAATAATAAAACAAAATGTGATTAGTCTAGTAGATACCCTTTAAGTAATATTTTGATAAACGTTTTCAAACTGATCTTTATAAAAGGACAAAAATTTATAAAAACGGCTTTTATAAAGTCAAAAACTAATAACAAATTTAAGTAAATAGGGTATTCGAGCAGCTACAATCGCCGAGTTCCGTAAGTTCATTGAGGAAACTAACAGCTAAAATGTAAGCAGCAGTTATTACAGTGCGAGAATATCATATATATATATATATATTTATATATTGAATAAAAAAGACTATAGTGTCCGACTGTTGTGCACTAACACACTCAATGCCATTCCCTCCTAGACCCACTCTCCATTCATTTTATGGTTTAGTTAAGTATGACTCGAACTCGAACTCGGACTCGGACTTGGAACTGGCCCCGTCTACCTGTCTGGGCCGCAACTCCGATTCGTTCGTCTTGCCATTTGCTTTAGTGCATTTACAGTTTAAATTGCATTTCTGCTCAGTGCACCACGCGACGTATGCGTAATGTGCAAGCAGCCAGAGCAAGCAGACAGAGACAGCAAGAGAGAGCGAGTGAGAGGACGGCAAGTTAGGTCAGCAAGAAGCAGAGCTACAGTTGCGAATAGTCTAACAAATTGCCCGGCCACTGCTTTAATGCGCCTGAACCTTTACAAATTGTAAAATCGCGGTAAGGATTTTTTTCTCTCCCCCCCCCCCCCCCCAGCACAAGTTCTTGACCACAAGCATTGTAAATGGCTTCAGGTTGAAACCCATTCGAGACTGTTGCAGCAGATGCAACAGAAATCAGTTTGTTCACAGCTTGAATTTAAGTTCTATTGAAGGTGTTTCGTGTTTTATGAAACATTTATTAAAAATTTTTTTTGATTTCGGAAAAAAAACCTTGACAAATTATAAAAAATTCCATATGTAAGTCTCCAAAGTCCCCTTTCAGATTTTCAACTTCCACAACTTAGCCAAGACTGAACCGATTTTCACGTTTGATGCCATTCCGGTCATGATTTGTCCATTCTGCATTTACATTTGAGCAATAATTTGAGCAATTACTCAGAGCATATCGATAACTTTGATAATTGGTCATCTCGAATTAATAAATTACGTTTTTCCAATATTTTGAACTCATTCGTAATTATGCATTTTTGCCAGAAACTGCAAAAGTTTGCCACAGTAATTATGTTGTATGTTACAAAAAAAAAAAAGGAATCACTTTAAATTTATTTTTTCATCCAGAAAGCTGCTTTACTTTGCGGCACTCAATACACTTACCACAAACCAGAAAAGTTACTCTGCTGCTCTCCGCTTCTGGTTCGGATTCATCTGCAACTCCTCGAGAATTGATGGAAACGGATATTCTGATGCCACGGCGGCTACATCCCCATTAGAGAAAATTATTAGATCAGCTTTGGCATTTAGGTTTCTCAGCCATCATATAAAATAGGAAGTAAATAGAATTTCAAGAGAATTTCGAATCGCAAAAATAGAAAACAACCAAATTCGGAATGGTTATTCCTCACCCTCCTGGGCACTTCGTTCGTTTGTCCAACATCCCGACATCTGAGCTCACAGGTTCACTTGGTCGCAAGCGTTGAAGACGCTCCAAAGCGATTGCCAAAAAAATAAAATGCTTTTTCAAAAAAAATCTCGTACAAATTTTCGATGCATTTGAGCTTTATGAACTCGTAAAGAAGAAAGTACTTTCGCAAGCGACAAAACATTTATATGCACATAAAAAAAATAAAAAAAACGCTCGCTCGTATGCGACTTTTATTTTAATAATTTTGCATTTTAAAAAAAATAAGGAACCACTTAAAATTGAGCTTTTTAAACATATATACGCATCCAGAAAGCATAGAAATACCGGAAGAAAAAAGAAATTCACCAAAAATAAAATACGTTAAAAAAGGAATTGCCAGCGTCTTCACCAAAAAGCAGTAATAGCTACAAGTTTAAGAAAAGAGTAAAAAAAAAGTTTTAAAAAAGGAGATAAAAAACAAGTCTGCACCCGACGAGGCACAGAACCAGACTGAGCATGAAGAGAACTGTCCATTCGGACCTAGAAATTTTCGAGCACTTCAAAGCCATCTTTGATGATATCGGAATCAACGCCATCTATGTTATAGAAATTAAATTTGACGGAATTTAACTTAATCGGGTATACTGTATTCCTGTATGCTTACTGTAGCTGTAAATGGTTTGGTGGAGAGCCTTTGGAATTAAGTAATAAAGCTTCCTGTCAACTAAATAAATATTTCGCAGTGTATTTAATTGCCCTAAGGGGCAAATTTAGATGTCTCTTCAGAACGTTATCCTTTCACAGCGCAGGGCACTCGACGAATGCGGGGGAAGGGGAAAAACAATATGGGAATTCTCCACTCAATGATTTACAAAAGGGTTAGGACGAAAATCAACAAAAGCAACTGACAAATAGAAAACTGAAAAGAGTGAAATAGAAATTTCGAAATCGGCAAATAGGAAAGTCGAGGAAAAGTAGGGTAGGGGTAGTCACGCTAAAATGTTCTATTACGTATGCCAAACACGACACGAAACTTAAAAACTTTGCAGGGGCGTAGAGGGATGGGGGGCGGGAATGGATTAGAAGCTGGGCTACTCATTCAGTACACAGTGTCAACTGAAAAGCGTGGCGAGAAGAAGGCAACAAAAAGCAGGAAAATACAAAGTGAAATGAGCGCCGGATAGAAGAAAGCCGAAGGTTGACTATGTGATTGCAAGGGGTGCCAAATTGTCAAGAGGTTGTCAACAACAGAAAAGCCATTTATATAAATATATATCTATATAAGTGAAGAAACCCAATAGCATGCTCGACTAGCTGAGCTACCCTGTAAGTGAGTCCAATTTATTTTTACAAAATCCGAAACTCGGAAAATACTTTTTTGCTTGGCAGATCATGTGAATGTTTAATCCAACAGTTGCCTGACTTGACTTGTGTCCTTGTCCTTGTTCCGACGAGACGATGCGGTTCGCGCTTTTCTCCCCCCTCCACCCCCTCGATACTGGCGAATATTTCCCGGCTGTTGTGTGTGGCACATTAAGTTGTTGTCTGCTTGTTTTTTTATTGTTTATACATAGCTTTGAGTGCCTAATCAAAATTCAAGAGTCTACGAGCGCACTTTCGCTTTCCAGGCCGTCTGCGTGTGTGCTTCCCTGTGAGATACCACAAAAGGTTCACATACAGTACTCGTAAACCGAATGCAAATGTTGTGTAAATGCCTCAAGTAAGTTGCCTGATTGCAACTTGACATGCACCACACATGCGACCCGAGCAACCAAAGGGGCCCGAGGCACCCCAAATTCCCCCATAGGAGCCCTGCGAGAGCTAATCAAAACTGACATGTTGGAGTTTCATTCGCTTGACAAGCACAAATGCTCCAGGTGACAATACCTGACTATAACTATACCCCTTGGAAAGCGTGGCATATACGTATGTTCATTTGTGCACGATTAAAAACGAAAAAACAAAAATTAAAAACATTTCCAATACAATTTATCCACATAACCCGTATAAATGTATATATAAATAAATGTATATATATATAAATAAATTTTACGCTGCAACAAATTTATCACATGCTCACGCCCATTTACTATAATTACAGGGTATCGACAAAGCGGTATAATACTTGGTGCCTAGCAATAAAATATACTAAAAATAGAACTAAGAAAGTACTTAAATATACAAAAACTAACACATATTATATATTTATATATACAAAATACTTACATGCAATTGTCGCAGTTGGGAATAATGTGTGATCACAACTTGACCTCGCTTTTCCACTACATAGTTTAGACATCGGCTTAATAGCTTTAATAATATTGTAACTGAAAATATAGAAAGCAAATGTTACATAGATAATATTTTTGGGTTTTTAAACTTGAAAATAAGTATTACTTTCAACATAATCATTCTATAGGTATAAAATATTATTTTATTCTTTTTCAATAATATTATAATTTTTCATTTAAATTAAATAAAATGTTATCAATTTTCAGAGATTAATATTCATATGTATGCTACCGTAAATTAAAATTATTTTCATAAGACTTTTAAAGATTCAATAAAACTGGTTTCTGAATAAAAACTATATTAAAAAGCAAGCTCCCGTAGCCTGGGCACAAAATTGATATATTGAAATTTAATTTGATTCATTGCGATTGCAATGATTTAATTGTGAATTGAGTTAGTTCATAAAGCACATCAAATTAAATTGAGTCAAAGAAGGGAGATTGAGGGATTTGTAGGTGGGGTTGAACGGGGTTTCGAAGAGGGGGGCCGATTATAAATAATATGCAAAAATGCTGAACATGTTGTGTGAGGGATTGTTGTTGCTGTTGTTGTTGTTGTTGTTGTTGTTGCAGCTGCAACTGGTCATGAAATTTAATTAAAACGTTGGCCCCAGCACATGCAAAATGCAGAATCAGCTGCAGTTGAGGCACGAAAAAGGGGCACCAAAAATAATGGGGTAAATGCTAGGGGAAGTGTTAAAAATTGCTTTTGAAAAGGGGCTTAGAGGGAGCTGGGGGCTGTGGGGGGTGGGGGCGTTTAACATTGAAATTCTTCGGCATGTGTTTGCTTGCGGCGTTTTCGGTTTCGTTTTTGTCATTAATTTAAAAATTTGTCGCAACCCTTTTCAGCTGACAAAAATCAGGCAAAATGTGTGTGTGTGTGTGTGTGTGTGTTGTGCGTGTTTTTGTGGCATGTAAACTTGCTTTCATTTGAGGTTTGCCGGGCGACGATCGCCGCGCAATGATTGAGGCGCATCTGTGGGCGAGGAGGGCTTAACCCCGTTCTAGCCAAAACACACACACACACACGCTCACATCACACACACATGCACTTGGCGGCAAACATGAAAAAGGATGTGTCCCAGCGACATTGACTCATTGCACAGGACGAGCGACGCACCAAGCCAAGTCCTGACAAACGCAATCCTCCCTCTCTCCCCCCCCTCCTCTCTCTCTCTCCAGCCTGCTTGCCTCCTTCCCACTCCCCCTCGCTGCGGACAGCGTCATGTCTTTGTCTCTTGGAATGCCATGCAACTATTTGTGGCATTTCCCATATTAATACAAATCTACACACAACTGCAAGCATAGGTAAATTGCACTCCAATGGAACCGACTGTTTAATACCCTATTCACGGTGCAAAAACCTGAAAACAATTATCTATATGTATCTACAGTTAAATGGGCTCTTATACAAAACTATATTATATAGTCCTTCGATTTCTGCCAGCTGCCTACGACTTATGCACTGCCGATACTGATGCAGAATATATAATATATATAAGTCTCCCTTAGTGTGTCACGAACGTTGTGTCAAAAGAAAATTACCTCGGGATTGTCGAATCTGTCAAAATCTTACTTGATATTATCAAAGTTATCGATAGTTGCAGTTATCTGAGGAAGTTCTATCAAATTTACTCAATTCCGAATGGACAATTGTTTTCATGCTCAGTCTGGCTCTAAACCTCGTCGAGTACAGACCAAATTTTTGATCTCCTCCTTTTTTAAAACTTTTATTTTTTTATTTTTTTTTTCAATTTGATTCTTTATGGCAGCTTGTTGTCCAAAACTCTATAGCGCATTTTTAACTAAAACCTTCGCAATTGGTTGGCGAACCGCCTTTAAAACTATGACTATACTTAAGACTATGACTTATAACTATGACTATTTACATTTTTTTTATTTTTATTATTTTTTCTAAACGTTTAAGTCGTTTCTGATGTCTAAGGGGTGCAATCTTTTGAGTCTTCGCCAGGAGCTATTACGTGATTAAGACGCTGGCAAATCCTTTTTTAACGTATTTAATATTTGTTTTTTTGATAGTCGGGATGTTGAAGTAGCTCCCCTTAGTGCACATGGCTGACAATTCCTTTATTTTTAGTGCATTTCCTTTTTTTTACCGGTATTTCTTTGCTTTCTGCATCCGTCAATATATCTGTGAGAAGATAAATTTAAAGTGGTTCCTTTTTTTTGTAAAGTTAAAAATATTTACCGAATAAGATCGTGTGCCATATAATAATATAATTTGTTTTATTGCCAAATCCAACCTCAGTCTATATCTACTTCCTTCTTTATGTCACGGTAGATCTATCAATTTCCTTTTAGTGAGAGAGAACGCCGTGGCATCAAAATATTCGTTTCCATCAATGCTCGGGAAGTTGCAGATGAATCCGAACGAGAAGTGGAAAGCACCAGAGTAACTTTTCTGGTTTGTGCCATGTGGAATATTTTATTCCAAATTATTATAACAAATTCCTGTTTTATCAGATGTTAATTTAAATTTAAATTAATCATATATTTTGGTTCGAAGTGTTGTCCATGTTTCTATTTTTTTTCCACTCGGTGGCCTGTAGGGAAGGATCTCGTTCCGGCCATGTGCTTGGGTTTGGTAAGCACTCGGAAAGTAAACCACATTTTTTTGTGAAATGATTTTCTGATTTTTATTTTATTTTCTCTTTTAAATACACGATAAAATATCAAAAATCAAACAAAGGTTTTTACTCATTCATTTGAGCTCCAACTCAAGAGGATATTTAAAAAGCTGTATATCTTGTTTTTATTCCAAATTTCTTTTTTTAAACTGGGTAATGAGCGTCACCTTGTTGCAAAAATAGTGTGTATACTAATATACTCTTTGTAATTTTGTGAATAGAGTATAGGCAGCGGCGACTTCAGGGACGCATAACAGTCTCAGTGTGTTTTATGCATAGTTCTTGCTACGCCTTCGCAATGCGTGTCCTTTGAGCTGCTCTTGCCACCTGCCACTTGCCACTTGCCACCTGCCACTTGGCACTTGGCACTTGCCACCTGCCACTTGCCACCTGCCACTTGGCACTTGCTGCACACGGGCAGCAACAATTGCATACAAATTGTTGGCCAAGTCTCCTGCAACTGCAACAACAACAACAACAATTGTCCGCAGCTCATCAAAGGTCAGTCGAACTGTGGCCAAGTCAGGTATTCATTGGCCGAATGCAATTGTGTCATTTGTAATACCCTCGGCTCCTTCGCTCAACTTGCAACTTGCTGCAACTTATTTGCCTCGGGCTTCGGCTTGGGGCTCTCAATGGAATTTCACTTCAAATCGAATTTTTTACTCTGCGCACCAAGTGAAGTACATTTGAGTAGACTTTAAGCAATATTCCGTTAATTTTGAACCGGTTCAAATTGGTTCAGCGCACTAAAATCGCAAGACATATATTACATACTTAATAGAAATTGGCTTATATTAAAGAAAATGGTTTTCTGATACTAACATCAATTTACAAGATCGGAAAAGCAAGATATTTGAACCGGTTCAAAAGTGCTTCAGCGCTTAATGCGCTTAAAAATTGCTTAAATAAAATAAAAATAAAAACAATGAAAATGTTTTTATTGAATTAGAGCAAAGTTTGGTTATAAAATTGAAATGGTTCGTAAATTAAATTGTAAACCGGTTCAGGACCGGTTCAGCGGCACATCTCATACAGTTTATGTAGACATTCTATTGAAATGTGGTCCTTTAATCTGTCTTGGCTGTAAAAACAATTTAAAGAAAAACTCAAACATTCCCGTAAAATTGTTTGCAATGAATTTAATCTTAAAATAACATCTGATTAACTTGAATGCAGGCTTTTTAGCCCTCTTAAGCTGGACGGAGCACTCTTCACGACGGCTAACAACCTTTTAACTGCTCGCATACAAAATTGTCTGTTCACTTCATGGGCATTTCCCCCTGTTTTGAGAGTGTGTGTGTGTTGCTTGGCGCGCCTGAAAGTGGGCAACACTTTTGTTACCCGTGACGGCAAATGAATGTGGCATTTTAAATGTTGACAACATTCAGCTGGGCATTTCAACGCAGACAACAGGAATAACAATACGTTTGCCAGCCACAGCCAGTTGGAGAAAAGCAGACGCGACACCGAGCACAGGTGCGAGAGAACAATATGTAGTGTGTGTGTGTGTGTGTGTGCTTGTCCCGGCCAGACAAGTGACGGACAACTGTGCAGCATCCGCTGTGTCCAGTTCATTTCAGCCGAGCTGAGCCCGTGTCCAGACGACAGTTAATTTCCTATTTGATATTTGTTGTTAATCAAATAAATTTGCACGTTGAATAAATTGCGTGGACAAGGGTGAAAAGTGGGCGGGAGGGGAAGGAAACGGGCCCATATATTTATGCCTGTATTGAAAAGCAGAACAGAGCGAAGCAGAGAAAGCAGGCAAAAGAGAAAGAGCGGGAGTAAGGGAGACTACGCAAAAAGGTAACTTGTGTCCATGCTGCACTGGATACAATAGGATTTCCCGCTTAATCTCTAAATTAATCTTATTTAGCCTATAAACTGCAATGCCAGGCGGAACGGCAGAAAGAGAGCGAGGAAGAGAGAGAGAGGGCCAGCTTTTGTGCTGACCAAAGGACGACTTGTGCTAGGTGGCAACCCTGGCTACTGACACAGCTAACTCCCTGGTAATCCTTTTGTCACAGTTCGTGACTTTGCAGCTTTGCGTTGTCCGCCCAAGTGCCAAAGCCCCAAAGGAGACCAGGAATGCTCGACTGGCTCATACCCTATAGCCAGGAAAATATTATAATACAATACATTTTTGTAAATATATTAAATTGGGTTTAAAGTTGTTTTTTAATTAATTATTTTCTCTCTCCCTTATAAACCTCGAGCTAAGAATCAACAAACATTTTAGTTGTTTCCAGAAATAGGATTCAATATGCCTTCTGCTGCATGGGTATAGGGTATAGAAAATCCAAAAACCCAGCAACAGTCGCTGCTCATAAATTCCGTTTTTAGTCCCGCTAAAAGGGGGAGCCTTTGAAGGGGGCTTCCGTCCCCAATGCTGCACATTTAATAAAGCTCCCAGCACAAAAAAGGAATTCGTCGCCGCGTCTCTAATAATATTTTCGCATTCTCTTATGTTTTGGCTCTTGGCTAAAGATTAAAACTGATGGAAACAAAGAGACCAAAAGCGGAAACCAGAAACCGAAACTCCTCCCGAAAGAGCAAACGCAACCGAAACCCAAACCGCCAATTCACGAAAACCCAAAAAACCGAAACTGTTCGCCACACAGTTACACGACAATTACATGACAACCAGCGGGGGCAGGAGGGGGCAGAAGGCGGCGTTGGCAGCAGTCCGCAGCGGAGGTCGCAACGGTTTTTGTTTGCATACCTGGCCAGCTGGTGATAACAATAATCCTTGACAAGCCATAAACATCTTAACGTCGCCGAGTCGTGTCGTGTCCTGCCCCAGGACAGCGCAGGGCAGGCCGGGCAGCCAGACAAACAGGGACGACAGTTAGAAAGTGGGCCGTTAGCGTTGCTTGTTGCCACACTGAGCAAAAAGAGGAACCAATCCTAAGAAGCTGTAAGCCAGCAATACACTCGAAAAATTATCGCTTAACTGGCAATAAAAATGAGCAAAAATTAAAACGAATGTGAAAATATATATTTTTTTATTTTATTTTGATAATTCATTCTTCTAAATGTAATTCATTTTATACATTTCAATATTTAATATTCCTAAAGCATACTTCAATGACTATACATATATTGCATACAATTTTATATTTATTTGAATTTTTATTTATTATAATTAAATATATTTAATACATTCCTGAATTTTCCTTTGAATACAATACTTTATTTCTAGAAGCTGACCTTCAATTCATAATTTCAATTTTCCAAATGGAAAATAAAAAGAGAAATCTAGAAATTTGTCGGATATCTAGCCCAGGGCCAAGCAAAAATCTTCGCAGCATCTACGATTCCCAGACCTGCCAGACCTTCCTTATTAAACACGATTCCACCCAAAAAGATAATCTATAGTTATCCGACCCAAGACTAGCACTCTTGGCAACTCAAAGAGGTCAGAGGATGCAGATTTCTCATTCGCGGCCTTCTCAAGACTACGCTCCTTATACATTTCAGAAGATCTTTCCAAGAAAGAAGAGCCTAGCTCTGGACATTCCTAATAACAGCATTTCAGAGTGTGCAAGAATATATATATTAGTATATAAAAAAAAAGGAACTCCCAGTCATTAAGCATCGGTAATAGATTTAACATGAATAACATGAATACTAAAATAGCATCAATTATCATATATATTACATACTACTTGTACATAATTGAATCTAAACAAAGCTATTTTAGGCCCGCAACGATGGGAAAATTATGATTCCTCTACTACTGATGAAAATTCATAGTTAACAGTAATACCACGTCAGAAAATATATATTGGTCAAAAAAAAAAAAAAAAAGAAAACAAAATTCTTGAAAAACCTTCGAAACTATCTTCAACATCCGCAACAAGGACCTACTTCTTGACCTTTTTGGCGCCTAATTATTGACCCCATCCAACAGATGCAAATAGGACCCAGACTAGACTTAATTATCATATATATTACATACTACTTGCATATAATTATATCTAAGCAAAGCTATTTTAGGCCCACTACTACTCTGATAATAGTAACAGCATATCAGAATGTGCATAGCCCCATGTATATATAAAAAAAAAAGAAACTCCTAATAAACAACCCACTTCAAAACTCTCCTTGAGAATCGTTCCTTCATGCTTATATAGCGAAACCCAATATTCCAGGATTTACGATATACGCTACAAACCAAAAAAAAAAAAGAAACTATTCACCCATCTTTCGGCCACCCTTAACTGGGAACCCCTACTTCTCTCCATGCTTCTTGACTTGCCAGCCCGGACAACTTACCCCTAATCCCGTTGCCTTTTCTCCACACGAGTGACAATGGCTCCGCTTGTTCTTTGAGGCCAACAGTTCTAGATCAGCCACATGCCGCAGATCTCTATTTCAACACAGGAATCATTTTTTGAATAAATAAAAAAAAGGAAAAACATTTCACGCCTTAATTTCTTGCAGTGCCAAATATTGGGGGGACGAGGAAAAAGCGACTCAAAAGTCGATTTGAATGTTGGTCGTGTCCGCATTTCGCTTTGCTCCCGCGCTAAATTCTGCGTCAGCTTTCGCTTTCATTGCGCTGAAGATGGTTTTCCGGCTTTCCACCCCCGTTTGCGCCGTCGTATCTCTTACACCCGCATAAGCAGCTAATTCGTTTATTATTTTTATTGTTCCGTTGACATTATTTACGTAAGCTACTTGTCAGCTTTTCACTTCGCCGCTGCCAACCGACTCCTCGGGCGTTCCCTCTCCACTCGTCGGCGGCAGCTTTATAATATTCATTTCCATTTTATTTGCCCATTTACAAGTTACAATCTTCTTGCTCTTCATCTCCATTCAGTTCCATTTCAATCCCTTTTGCGTCCCCCTTTTTCAGCTTCTCCTTTTCCTCCTCATGATCTCTTCCCCGGGGGTTCACATTGGGTCGCTGGCCTTTTGCTTGGGGTTCGGGCTTGGATTTCGGCTTGGACATAAAGAGTTGAATGCTGAGTGTTGACTGTCGGGTTATGCCTTTATTTGTCACTTGATGGCGATTGCTTTTTTTAGCTGACGGGCGGGGCCATAGCGGGATGGGACTGTAAATGGGTTTGACGCCTGCTTATTGTAGATTGCACATTAATAGACAGAGCTATTGATATACAGCTTATTAAATAGCCTCTTGCGCTGGAGCTTCGACGAATGAGTTCATTAGGAACTGGGCAAAATTAATTAATATTTCCAAGTTCTGGCAGAAGCAGAAACTCAAATGAATGAGTAAAAACCTTTGTTTAATTTTGTATTTTGTCATTTGATTAATTTGTTCTTTGAGATTTGATGGTGTATTTAAAAGAGAAAATAAAATAAAAATCAGAAAATCATTTCACAAAAATTTGGTTTACTTTCCGAGTGCTTACCAAACCCAAGCACATGGCCGGAACGAGATCCTTCCCTACAGGCCACCGAGTGGAAAAATAATAGAAACATGGACAACACTTCGAACCAAAATATATGATTAATTTAAATTTAAATTAACATCTGATAAAACAGGAATGGCACAAACCAGAAAAGTTACTCTGGCGCTTTCCACTTCTCGTTCGGATTCATCTGCAACTTCCCGGGAATTGACGGAAACGAATATTCTGATGCCACGGCGGCTATATCCCCATTAGAGAAAAAAAAGAAAATTCACCAACAATTAAAATACGTTAAAAAAGGAATTTTCAGACGAAACATTTTTTAAACACGGAGGCCCAGGCTACGGCCCTACGGAATATTAAAAAAAATTGTAATCAAAAAATAAAAAGAAACAAAAAAGTAATAAAAAAGTAAAAAAATAAGTTTTAAAAAAGGAGGAAATAAAAAAAATTAGTCTGTACTCGACGAGGCTCGGAGCCAGACTGAGCATGAAAACAACTATCCATTCTGAGCCAAGTACATTCGATAGAACTTCCTCAGAGCATATCGATAACTTTCATAATAAAATCGTTTTTCCAATATTTTGAGCTTGAGTATTTAAGAACTCGTAGGTAATTAACTACTTTTGCCACAGAAAAATAGCTGCTTCACTTTGCGACACTCAATACTCTTACCACAAACCAGAAAAGTTACTCTGCTGCTTTCCGCTTCTGGTTCGGATTCATCTGCAACTCCCCGAGAATTGATGGAAACGGATATTCTGATGCCACGGCGGCTATATCCCCATTAGAGAAAATTATTAGATCAGCTTTGGCATTTAGGTTTTTCAGCCATCATGAATGTTTCTCATTCAATTCATAATTATATAAAATAGGAAGTAAATAGAATTTCAAGAGAATTTCGAATCGCAAAAATAGAAAACATCCAAATTCGGAATGGTTATTCCTCACCCTCCTGGGCACTTCGTTCGTTTGTCCAACATCCCGACATCTGAGCTCACAGGTTCACTTGGTCGCAAGCGTTGAAGACGCTCCAAAGCGATTGCCAAAAAAATAAAATGCTTTTTCAAAAAAAATCTCGTACAAATTTTCGATGCATTTGAGCTTTATGAACTCGTAAAGAAGAAAGTATTTTCGCAAGCGACAAAACATTTATATGCACATAAAAAAAAATAAAAAATACGCTCGCTCGTATGCGACTTTTGTTTTAGAAATTTTGAATTTAAAAAAAAATAAGGAACCACTTAAAATTTAGCTTTTTAAACATATATACGCATCCAGAAAGCATAGAAATACCGGAAGAAAAAAGAAATTCACCAAAAATAAAATACGATAAAAAAGGAAATGCCTGCGTCTTCGCCAAGAAGCAGTAATAGCTCCAGGCTTACCAAAATAATAAAATGCTTTTTCAAAAAAAATCTTTTCAAATAAAAAACATTTGCAGGCAAAAAAAAATAAAAATAAAAAATATAATAAATAAAAAAGTAAATAAAAACGCTCGTTCGTAAAAAAAATAAGGAACGACTTTACTTTCCATTAATATACAAAATACAAAAAAAAAATACGTAAAAAAAATTGTCAGCGTTTTGTAGACATGTGCACCAAGGGGAGCTACTTCTGTAGCCCGAGGATCAAAAATATCAAACACAAATTTAAAAAAAAAAAAATTCAGCAAAAAAAAAAAATAATATTCAAAAAAAAAGAATTTCCAGTGTCTTCACCAAGATGAAGTTTAACAAAAAATAAAAAGAAGTTTTAAAAAAGGAGGAGATAAAAAAAAATAGTCTGCACTCGACGAGGCTCGGAAGCAGACTGAGCATGAAAGCAATTGTATGTTGGGAGCTGAGGAAATTTGAAAGAACTTCCTCAGAGTATATCGATAACTTTGTTAACATCGAGTAAGATTTTGACAGATGCGACAATCGTAGCCTACTGCGAGCGGAACTACTGTTGTATTTAAATAGAATCTATAAATCCATATAGAATTGGGAAAATCGCGATTTAATTGAAATCTTCTTCAGTTGGAAGCTTTTCGCTGGCAAAAATCAAAGCCTGGTGGAAGAAGAGCGAAAAAAAAATTGAAAACACAGCTGAAAGTATGAAGTGGACCATGGTAGGTGAACACTGGAGGAATTCGCAGTTATCAGCCGGATGCCAAAGCCCCAAACTTGAATGCCCGCGGACCCCGCAGCTGGCAGCAAAACGACGAAGCAATCGAGAAGAGTCGCCAAAAACGCCAGAAATGTCCGCTGGGCACTAAGCTAGCTAAAGCACTCCAATTAGAGCAGCACAGTGGCGTAGGCGGCATAGGGGTGAGGGGTGGGGGGTTGGGGGGGGGCGTGGCCGTGGCTTAGCAAGCTGCACAAAATGATGGGAAAAAGCAAAAACGGGCTTTGGGGCAGGCAAAGCAAATAAAAATATGACAGACTCAGACACACACACACACACACAGGCACACAGTTCATGCATATGCAAGTGTGTGTGCGAGTGTGCGTGTGTGTGTGCGTGTCTGACTGCAAGTGTGACAATTGCGCCGCTGGCAATGACTGCTCATTTACACTTTTGCACACATGTCCGGCGTCTACCCCGAAAACCCAAACCCAAACCCAAACCCTCGAGTCCAGTGTACAAAATCTGTGGCATCAGCAAAAACGAACGTTAAAGCTGACGATGACAGGGTAGCCACAGGGGGGGCGGAAGCGGGTGGGAGTGGCTGCTGCTCGCTATGAAGTCTATTATATTTATACATATATATACCACTATGTGTGTGTGAGGTTAAACAAATACAGTTATCAGACGCTTGCCAACTTTAGCTGACCAAAAAAAAAATACAAATAAAAGCAAAAATAGTTGAATAGCCGAAGGAGAAAATACTCTTTTATCACATAAAATAAATCTCTATTTAATTTCGTATTGAAGCTGAAATTTTAATCTGTGCTTGCAGAACTCGAGGGAAAAAGTGAGAGAGAAAGAGGCGAGAAAAGAAAATTAAATCTCTTCTCTTCATTTGCAATTCAATTTATTGCTTCCCATTGACATAAACCTATCTGAAGCCGAGTTTGTTATTACTAAGTATTTGTATTATATGGGAATTAGGACAACATATGTTTCAAGGTTTTTCGTAAAAACTATGGTAGCTATAAAATATATTCGTTTGAATATGATTAAAGTTTATTTCCGTTCATTTTCACGTGAGTATATCCTTTATTGAACAAAATTTGCAGGCTGATAAAATACGATTTTTCATTAGAAAGACTGGTTTGCATATAAAGAAACCCGATTCGGCTATTGATGCTGATCAGAAATATATATGCGTTTCCCATGCATTACATATTCCCGGCTAATCTTCTAATACTCGCTGCAAGGGTATAAAAAGGCGTGGCAGCATGCCCAAGCCCCCAGGTCATTGTTTGTGTGGAAAAGTTGCTGGTGGGGGGAAACGTTGTTTGCGGGGAGGGGGGAGGGGGCTGTCGGATGTAGCACGTCTCAATGTTCGATGGTCAGTTTGTTATTTAGCCGACTTCTAAGCTAGTTCTGCGTTGCCTGTCTGAGACGCTCTCCCCAAGTGTGTAATTTTAAATGTCAGCAGCAATAAACACACAAGCAAACACACACACACACACACACACACACACACGCACGCACACACACACACGTGCATTAAGCTGGTTGACATTTTGCCTCAGTTCCTTTGGCCAACTTATTTACTTTAAGTTCAGAGCAAATCAGAAAAGTTAAATAAAAAGAAAACAACAAATAAAAGCAACAAATTTAAGAAACTGGTTCGTCAAATGGTGCAAGCCCTGGGCACACTAGACAACCAAGTGCTACGAACTAGTTCCAAAGTGAACCAAACTATTTGGCTCGAACTTGACATAAATTTAATAATATATAATATAGCTGCCATTGGGACAATCAGTCAGAAGTCAGGCATGCACCGACTTTGGGCTAAGCATAAAAATACTATATACAATTTTTACACCAACTTATATCAACTTATCAACTTTATTAATTAGCATTTTTGATGTTCCAAGCTGTCTTCATATCAACTGCTGCTTTTTACCACATTCAACATTTTGTGTTCACTTCTGAAAATTAAAGCTGACCTTTTCCTTTTCGGGGTATATACATATGCATATATACATTATATTTGTATGTAGACCTCATAGGGACCTCATAGCTACTTTGCCAAGTGGATGAGTCAACGGTATTTTCGTAATCCGTTTCGTAATGTTAATGTATTGAAAAAGCTTTCCCAAAAGAGGAAAAAATACAGCAAACTAGGACACAATTATGTTAGTTGTGCACCCCTCTTAGCACCAACAAAAACAAGGACGGACGTTGCAGTCGGGTGTAACCGACTGCGCGATACTCGCTAACAATACAATAGCTTAAAAAAGTCGAACAAGTTTTTTGCTCCATCTTTAGAGGGGGACATTTTGTAACTCTTGCGATATTTGGATTTGGGGCATACACAAAAAATGTTTGTGGAATCTTCAGAGGTCATCAGTAATCAAACTTTTAAAACCAATGACGATATAAAGTTTTTATCGATTTGTCTCGCCCACAAATCAGCTCTAATATGCCCCTTTCACCAAGCGTATCAACATGTGCCGGTCTCACATCTCGACTCGATCCGAGTTTCGTCCGACTTGGTGCAAGTGGCCAAAGTGCAAGCCAGGCAGTAGATGATTATACAGGGTGCGGGGGTTGCTTAGCTTGTTGAATGGGTGCGACAGATAGGACACGTATCTAATAAAAGGGACGCGTGTGCGCCCATTCCGGGGGTGTGGCCGTGGCTTCGATCTGCTGTGGCAGCCACACAGAGCCGCAAATATTTGGCCAAGTTGGCAGCCCCCTGCTTTTGTGAGCTCATTAAATTTTGTCAATGTAAATACACATGTGGGCGTGCGGGGTGCGGGGTACAGGGTGGGGGGAAGGGTTAGGGCGAGGGGGCATGCAACACGTAGCTGCCATTGGCTGCAGTGAAAAGTCAAGGCCCAAGCGACAGCCGACATATGCACATATCCTACACATATCCTGCACATTTCCTGCTGCGAATCGTTCACGCCAAAATGTCCTAGTTGCACTTGGTGTCCGTCGCTGCGTCCTCATTCTCCGCTTCACGCGCGCTCCTCGTCCGCTTTGTCCTTGTGAATTTATTACGTGCAAATGTAAATAGCCGCACGTGCAGGAAGGATCAAACGAGGACCCGGAGCAAAAATAAAAATGTTGTCGTCGCCAAACAAAGGCCACTTTTCTCACCCCTAACACCCCCCCCCCCTCTGTGCTACAGCATGCAACGCTTTGTCAATAGATAAAGCATCTACAAGATACAGATACTTTGCCTTCGCCAGTGTCTTGGCCACAATATGCAATATTTAGTTTATTTATTTGCCTTGGTTACGCCTGCTCCTCAGCTTCTTTGCATTTCAGTTCATTCTTTTATCGCTCTTTATTCACAGTTCACAGCCGAAGGTCTTTTGTGAATGCACCAAGCTGAGAAAATGCGCTCAACAATCGAGTCTCCAATTCTCAACTCTCGGCAAAAAGCTGGGTCAGCTTGTAATTGGGAATAACGCCGAGCACTCAATTGGGAAGCTTTTTAATGATATGAATACTCAAACAAAACCAATACTTACTTTCATTGCTTAAACAAAATATATAACAAATCGGGTGTATCCGAATTCGCCATACTCGTTCACAGCGTAAAACCATATACACTGACATTATATGTACAAATACAATTTTAGAATCAATTTAGAGCACAAAACATGGCCGCAATGTTGTCAAACACGAAAATCGCTTCCGTTTTCCCAAATCTATTTTTTTTTTAATATGGGAGCTGTGCCTCCGAGAGCGTAACTTGTCAACATTTTTATCCATTCTGGCATAATTTCTCACAAAAAAATTGACCCCCCCAGAATCGGCCTTAATGTTGTTTTTTATGCTAATTGTGACAATCACAATCGATTAAAAATAGAAATTTTGAACTTTAATTTAAAAAAAAAACGTTTGTCAAAACTATTTAAGGGTACGGAGTAAGGAGTAAGGGTAAGGGGCTATTTTTTCGGAAAAAATCTAAAAAAATTTATTTTCAATAACGCATATATTTGAAATGCAGATTCAATCTAGAGGATAAACCATGAAAGAAATGCCATCAAACATGAAAATCGGTTCAGTTTTGACAAAGTTATGGGCGTTTGAAATATGGGAGCTATGGATCCTAGAGCTTCACATGTCAAAATTTTGGTGAATTTTTGCATGATTTCTGACCAAAAATTTGACCCCCTCAGAATCGGTTCTTAAGATGTTTTTTATGCTAATTAAGACAACCACAATCGATTAAAAATGTAAATTCGCATTTCTAAATTTTGAAAAAAATATTTTTTCGAAAATTTGTAAGGGGGGAGTACATGCTTTTTTTCGGAAAAAATCCAACAAAAAATTATTTTCAATAATGCATATATTTTAAATGCAGATTCAATCTAGAGGATAAACCATGAAAAAAATGTCATCAAACATGAAAATCGGTTCAGTTTTGACAAAGTTATGGGCGTTTGAAATGTGGGAGCTATGGATCCTAGAGCTTTACATGTCAAAATTTTTGTGAATTTTTGCATGATTTCTGACCAAAAATTTGACCCCCTCAGAATCGGTTCTTAAGATGTTTTTTATGCTAATTAAGACAACCACAATCGATTAAAAATGTAAATTCGCATTTCTAAATTTTGAACAAAATATTTTTTCGAAAATTTGTAAGGGGGGAGTACATGCTTTTTTTCGGAAAAAATCCAACAAAAAATTATTTTCAATAATGCATATATTTTAAATGCAGATTCAATCTAGAGGATAAACCATGAAAAAAATGCCATCAAACATTAAAATCGGTTCAGTTTTGACAAAGTTATGGACGGTTGAAATATGGGAGCTATGGATCAATATTTTCATATTTTGTTAATTTTAATCTGTCTGTAAGTAATTGCTGTTTCTGGCTTTAAAACAGTTGGATATATATAGACCCGACGTTTCGCAACCCTGAACCCAGGTTTTGATTTCACTCATCATTGTTATTTCCGGTATCCGGTAATACCCGGCGTTGCATGGCCCAACTTATATATTATATACAACGGCTATGAAAAATAGCAAATCCACTCAGATTTTCCTCAAAAATGAGATGTTTAAAATTATGCTAACATGAAATAGATATTTGTCTGCTTTTTTGAAACGTCTATTCGCCAATTTCTATCCGAAATGAAAATGTTTAACCTTAAATTTTTCCCGCCGTAAAACTGAGTCAGTTTTGGCAACCCAGACAATTTGCCAACCAGTTGAGCACTCTCTCTCTCTCTCTCTCTCTGCCCGTTGGTAAATAGCTGGAGTTTCGTTTGGGTGGAGAACTCTTCGCTTAGGCAGCCAGAAATCAAAAATATTAGACTGAAACCCGCAACGGCAAACATTTGCATAACTCAATTCTTCAATTAACGTATTCGCAGCAGCCGCCTGTCGAGCGACCATCATCACAGTGAAGCAATGCTAATGGGAACTACATCGGACTTATGATGATGATGGTGGCCCAGCAAAACGACGGCGACCAAAGCGCCAAAAGCATTCGCAATCGGAATCGCAATCGCAGCAAACTGAATCGCAGCGAGAACTTCAAGTTGCCGAATCTCGGCTGGATGCGAGACGTGGAGGGACATCGACAATTAGAGACCATTAGCCGGAGGCAGACCAATCAATCCATATTCAGACAGAAGCTGGCGCATTTTCAATTTGCGGACTTTGGCGTGGGCGTGGCAGTAGGCGTGGGCGGCGGAGGCGGACGATTGCAGCTGTTGCTGCTGTTATTGCTTTGCAATTGCATCGGTAAGTAGAAAATGCAGTAAGTTTTTCCTGCCTCGATATCTCTGGTATCAATAATCGTTTATTAGTAAATATCGTTTTTCTCAATTGTCGATAATTGTCGTTTATCGAGTCAATGATAATAATTGTTAACGGTGCTATCGGCTCACTATTATATATCAAGCTAGTGATAAATATCAGTAAATATGATTGGTGACTTTCGGTTATCAAGTTTTCGATATGTATCGTTGGTTAAGTTATCTTTTATCGAGTCGTTATTAGTAGTCATTAAAAGTGATATCGATTATTATTATATCGTGTATCGAGTTTTCGATAATTATCGTTAATGAAGCTGATAAAAAAATCGCTTATAAATTTATCAATTATTAAATACTGAGCTAACGGTTAATGTCACTATTGTTTATCATTGTCGATATTAATCAATAATTATTGTTTTTCAGTTATCGTTTGTTAATGAGTTCATAATATTTATAAAAACTATCGGGTATTGACATTTTTTGATTTATATAACTGCAAGTTATCGATATTTGATATAAAATTATCGACACATATCGTTTTTCAACTGATCGCCAACAGTGTTCGATTTGAACTAAATCCAATATCGCATACTTGCCCATAATTGATAGCAACACTTGATATATGTGTCGAAATTATGTATCGATATTCGATAACAAAACGTATGCTTTGCTTTTGCGCTATGTAAATCATATGCTTCGCCTTGGACTATCGATAACACTATCCAAGACAATGGACATCGATTGCTAGCATTTGTTTTACTTGCTTTTCTTTAATTTGCCGTAATAATCGAATTTCTTTTCTCTTTTCGATAATTAATCGACTTGATTTTCACACAAAGTTTATTGTAAATTAATGTTTAGTCTGACGAAGTTCTGAAATGCTGATATGAAAAAAAAAAATTCGTTAACTGTTCAATCAATGTTTTCTCTTCATGGCAATTAACCATTGAAATGAAGATATTTCCGTTTCAAACAAAATCTCCTCAGTGGGCGCCTTCGAGCCGGACTTCGTAATACCCCTGGAGAATGTGACCGTTGCCCAGGGCCGGGACGCGACATTCACGTGTGTGGTCAACAATTTGGGTGGTCATCGGGTGAGTGGTGACGGTGCGTCAGTCCCAGCCAAGGTATGTATCGGTTTTAGAAGACGCAGCGTTTCGATTTATTATTGAATTCCTTTAACAATCGTTTATCGTTTCGTTTCTCAGTTCGTTTCAGTTTAACGTTTTCTAACCAGTTTTCACAGTTCAAAAGTGCACAAATTAGTATTTTATTTTCTTCTTCTTTTTCTTAAATCGGATAAACCACAATTACAAAAAAAACTGCACAATAATTAATATTATTATATAACCCTTAAGCGCACCTACTACTATACTATATAAGTAACTATAATTATCATACTATATTCTATATAATAATAGCACTCTGCATATTTATAAAGCACCAAAATGCACCACAACAAAAACTACAACAAAGTAAATATATAATAAAAAAAAAACGTACTCATTATTCAATATAATATAAATACCACAAAACATAAGCATAAATGAAAGTGAATAGTAAATAATAAATACTAAAAAATACCAATTGGTTCAATGGAATATACCAAAAATATGTATATATATGCATAGCTTTATATTGTTTTTATCATCGCATTATTATTAGCGCTCACATTTAATTTATCACACGTAAAGAAACAACAACAGCGAAAGAGAAGGCGATACATAACAACAGATAGAGAGAAAGAGAAAAAAACCTGGAGAATATTACGCATATTTAATAAAGTATTTCATAAACGACATGAGAAATGTTAAAAAAGAATGTTGCAATAAAAACTACGAAAAGCAATTGTTATTAACAACAATAAACGGGAATGAAAGGAAATAAAAAAAATTATATTAAATAAAGAGGCCGAACAACAATAAAAATAAAGAGGGAGAGCAAATAATATACGAGTCGGACACACACACAGCCAGCAAAATGGACGGTGAGTAAAAAACCCGACCTATACAAATGTGTGTGTTGTCCTTGTAATCCCTAAAGCCTTTTATGCAAGCATTGATCCGAAAAGCTTATATCGCATTATAGCAAAAAGGAAATGTTACATATATCGGAGTACTACGAACGGGACCTAGATGGCAGTAACTTTCTATTGAAAAACGTTTTCTAACGGAACATCAGCTTTATGTATATAATATTGATCGATAGCGATAATACATTTTTATCATTTTATCCTTAACATACTATTTGAGGCATTTGAGTATAGCCTATACCTATTTGAGTACAACCATTGAAATGACATATATATTTTACATATAGAAGAATATATTTGAAAAAAATATATAAATAAATAAACACTCCCTATCTAACGATTTTATGCTTAAAGATCAATTGATTCAAGAAGAAAGCATTTATCTTCAAGACACATTTTTATACGACTTTGGTTGTCGAAATTAGTATAAAAAACAACATTAAAAAACAGATTCTGATAAAAATGATTCTGTAAAATTCTGTTCTCAAAAATTATGCAAAATTGCCAAAATTCGGACACGGATTCATTTTTCCAATTTCAGGCTCCTATAACTTTTAAAAAAATTAAAGCGATTTTCACAATGGCATTTGTAACACACGGTCGCGGTTCAACTTTTGGTACAAAAACATTATGTACGAGTATTGCGCGGTCGGTTACACCCGACTTACTTATTAATAAATAAACTTGTTTAATCATATATTGAATATTAAAATTTTAAATTTTTCCATCTTTGTTCTTGGGAGCCCATTATTAAAAAAAAAAACGGAAATAAAAGCCAATTTTAAAAAGTTAAATATTTTAAAACTTTGAACTCTAATTTCCGATAGTTTAAGCTAGCGAGCGACCACTGTACTCAGGCAACTGTAAACACAAAAATCGGCTATGAAATATTTGCAGTCATTTATTTTAAGAATTCAATAAAAATAGCCTTTAAATGTAACTGCAATTTTATGTAGATTTTTTTGCCATTTTTGTTTTTTTTTTGCTATTCTTTATTCTCCTTTTATGCCTTTTCTACAATGAAATGCATTTTGTTTGCACATTGCCAACGTTTTGTGAGTGTGTGTGCGTGTGTGTCTGCTGGGTGTTCGTGTGTGTGTGTTTGTATTGTGGAACGCACGTCAAAGAGTGTTAATCAACGAAATGGCATCATAAATAAAAATTCCATTTCATATAAATCCTGTGATATTTCAATCAAACAAAAACAACACAACAATTAGACAGTGGGGCGGTCGACGGGATGAGGGGGGAGGGGCACTGTGAGCGATGAATCGATACTCAATTTCATTTTATTTAAACAATAAATAAATAAATAAAATATTGTCAACATAATAAAATAAATTGCATTCGCTTGGCTCAGCAAAAAAAAAAATACTTTTTTGGAGCAACTGAAAAAACAAAAAGCATGAAAAACAAGGAAAAAGAAGTGAGAAAAGTGAAACGAATATGAAAATGCCCAAAAATAAAATTTAAATCTAAAGAAAGAGTTAAGAAAAGCTGAAGTGAACGCTCTAGTAATTGGTTGTCATTTAAGCAAAGAACTCTGAAAGGTTTTTGAACAAGTTGGCAGTATTCACTTTATTTTGTTTAATTCTTAAAGTTGGTTGCGTGTTTAACAAATCGGAAAAAGCCAAGAACAATAGAAAAGTATTATGACAGCTGGAGAAATTGATTTGAGCTAACTTAAAAAGATATTTAACGAAATACAGAAGCTTAATACACGTGTAAAAGTTGTATGACAATGCTATAATATTTTGCTTAACCCAATATTTGTATTATACTTAAACATATTTTTTTAAAAATAATTGGCAGCACGTACTAAATAAAGGAAATACTCAAAATATTAAAAAATATTTTGCAGGCGGTATTCAAATTCAGAACTTAATTTAAAGTAAAATTTAAGAAAAAAATAAATAAATAAAAACTATTAACAACATGAAACAAAACTGATATAAAGAACTCTTGCTGAATTCTTAAAAATAATATTTAATAAAAATAATAAAAATCTAGAAAAAAACAACTTACTTCGTTAAAAAGATATTAACAAAAAGATATTTGCAACATTTATATTTGTTCGCGCTACTTATTAAAAGTGTTTTAAAGCGGTTGGCAGTACCTGTCCCATGGCTGTTATTGTTCATTTCTCACAATGGTAACAAAGAGCCCAGCCAAAATTGTTATTATGGATGGAAATTTTAAAGCGAAGATCAACAAGCGAATATTTTATTACAAAAAAAAAAAACAACATACATATATATATATAAAGATATATGGAAAATGTATGCATTATTATATTGAAAAAAAACACAGCGGATTTTTGTTGACCACATTTACTTAAAACCAACAACGAGCGGAACAACAACGAGCGGAACAACAACGAGAACGAGTACAACAACAACAACAACGAGAACGAGAACAAGGCGTACAACAACGAAAGGGAGTGCGAAACAACGAGCTGGCCAAAAGAGGGACAAAAGAGTCGCATAATCGTCGCATTGTTTTCGGTCGCGTTTCGATTATTTTTATGGTTTTTCTCTTCATTTCAACTCAACTCAATTTTGTTTTTTTCCAAAGTTTTGTCAATTCTTTATACTTTTGTTTTGCATTTTCGTTTCGAGTACGAGAAAGAGAAAATTTAATAAAAATAAATTCAAGCGCACCGAGTTAAAACCGAAACAAACTTTGCACCATTTTCATATATGTCCGTTCGTTCCTATGTGTGTTGTATATATGTTTGTAGTCCTCTCCCTATATATATATATATATATATATATATTTTATTTTTTATTTGTAAATAGTGCTGTAGTCCCGTAGTCCTTTAGTCCTTTAGCCGTGTAGTGCTGTAGTCCTGTATTTAGTGCTACTGTATCCTGCCTTTATGACATTTGCTCGCTGTATTTGCATTTGCACAGAACGTTTATTTTCCTTTTTGTTCATAATTTTTTTTATTGTTATTCTTCTTTTTTTGTATATTTTTTAGTCACATTCACAATCCGAATCGGCATATCGAAAGCCGTTGTTTCGACTGGGTGGCAGCCCTGGCGCCCGTGTATTACTCAATAAATTTGCTTTATTGAGTAAATAAATAAAGTGACAGTCCAGGCGACAGTCCGTGGCAACATCAAACGGACTCATTGTCCTGGCTGCTATCGCGGCTCCTGTCCGCCTACTCCCCCCCCCCCCGTTCCCCCTCCCTCCTCCTCCTCGTTCATTCCAGTTTGTTTCTGTCCCGAATCGCTATTTATTGGTTTATAGCGTTTTTCGGCGCCACTATTGACACTAGGCAAACAAAGGGCCGCGGCTTTTCCGTGGGCAAAGGGTAGGCTGGGGCAGGCCGGGGGGCGTGGCAATAGCCAGTAGTCGCAGCTGCATTTGCATTCACTTTGTTTGCCTGTTAACTCGAGCATCCTCAATGCTCTCAGCTCCATCAGCCGTCATCAGCCATCCCAGCTGAGATTTTTCACTCGGTCACACAGCAAATCAAATGCAGATGAACGTTTTCCTTCTTTTTTTCTCTCTTTATTTTCCGCTTCACCACAGTTCCTTAAAGCATAAATAACCCGAGCTGTTAAAGTCCCTAGAAATTTAATATTTATTTATTTATTTAATATTATTTATAATAAGCCAAATCACATGTTTACATTTTTAAAATATCACTTTTAATATAAATATATTATTAAATAGCCGAGACATTTAAACGTATAATTTTTCTTACCTTTTTTCGCTTTTTTTTTTTCATAAAAGTGTTGCAAAACAAAACTTTTATTGCTCATCAGAACGGGATAAAAAGCGTATACCATCTTCCACCAATTTGGTTATATCCATAAATATGCATTATCTACTAGCTAATTGGCTTTGATAAAAGCAAAGTCTCAATTTGCAGAAAACTTTAGTTTTAATATCTGTCCAGCTGGCAGCAGTTGCCGACTGCTCGCACCCACTGTGCTCAAACAGCTACACAGAAAAGGAAAATAGAAGCGAAAAAAACTTCAATTATAACAAATGTAAACGAAGCGTTAAATTCGCGCTGTCTCTCGCTTTCTCTCCGTCTCTTTCACTCTATTTGCATTTGGGGCTTTTGTGTGTTTGCTTTTTTGGCGCTGCCGTTGACTTTGTGATATTTGTTGCTAAGCATTAGCAACGGCGGCAGCGACAGCGACAGCGACGGCGGCAGAGGCTAGAAACCGTTTTGGCTGCAGCTTAAAGCTTTTAACTAAAGCCAAAGAGATAGCAGAGAGACGAGCTGCACAGTGAGATTAGCACACACACACACACACTGTTCTCTTTTGGATTAAGAGCGTGTGTGTGTGGAGTAAACAGTGACAGTCGCTGTTATTAGGCATTATCTTAATGAAAACTTTCCAGCTACTGTTAAAGCCCTTCCATGTTAATCTGCAGCGCCCGCAAAAGTAGGCAACACTTTTTTTAGCATATTCTTTTTATTTTACAACCAGCGGGTATTGTAAACTGATTATGAATTTTGTAACGCATAGAAAGAGATGTCAGGGAATAAAATAATAATTTTAGGCACGATTAATTTGAGCACAAATTGGAATGTTCATTAGTATTTTCAATAAAATGTTTGATACTTAAAGAGAGGAGGGAAAGGAGTGTATATTCTCGATTATTCTGAATTCTATGCAAACTAATCTCTGAGTTTTAGAGCTTTATTTAAAAATTCAGTTTTTGTGCCAATTACAATTTTGTTTATCACGATATCCCCATAAAACTGAACAATTAAGTGTCCCTAAATATGATCGATAACAGACTTCTTTATACTGAGACCTCCAATCGAAATAATCGGTAAAAAATCAAGAAACTATTACCTATACAAATACATGGCATTTTTCCACATGTCTGCAAGGGTATTTTAACTTCGGCAAACCCAATCATATCTTTCAATTGTTTTTTTATTTTTATTTTTTAGCTTGTGCGTTTACATAATAAATGTGTGAGCGTGTGAGTGTGTTTGTGTGTGTGTGTGTGTGAGCTGCATGATTTGCTTTTATAATGCCAACTAACTTTAGCCGCTAGAATCTGCACCTGCCCCGCCCCGAAACCCATCCGCCCCCTTAATTCCAGCCCATGAAATATATGTTTTATTCTTTAATGGATTTCTCTTCAGTTTCGTTTGCTAAAAAACTAAATATATAAATATTTATGCATACACATATATGAAACGACCACAAATGTTAACTAATTGCTGTATGTTATCTCTTCTCCTTCACTACACACACACGCACACACACACAACAACAACAACAACAACAACAACGATAACCAACCACAAAACCCAATTCCACTAATTGCACTTGAAATATCCGAACCCCATTTTCATATCCTTGGCCAAAACGGGAAAAACTTGCAAAAAACTTTGCGGCATCAACAACAACAACAACAACAATGAAAATGGCGTCAAATTGCGCTGACATCTGACGACGACGCTGACAACAACACCAAACGATGGCGCCTGCATTTGCCACCCGATTTGGATTTGGTTTGGGGTTTGGGGTTTGGGTCTGGGTTTTCGGTTCCCGCTTTTCGCTCCGGCAACTGGTTCGCTATTGTCAACGACACTGACACCAAACGACAACGGCTAACTTTTGTATCGTTGACACAAAACCCACTTTTCCTTCCCCCCCCCTCCCCGCATTCCCCACCCACGCTTTTCCGCCCATTCGCCTGGCAACGCCAACTGGCGCCGCAACGAAACTTTCAACTAAATTCTAATACATCCGCAAATCGATTTCAAACAACTATCGAACAAAACGGAAAAAAAACACGTCCTCAAAAAAACTTGGGTAAAAAAAATAAACGGAAATTGCCGAATGTGGCGTTGACGACGCTGCCGCTGACCAATAACTGTTGCAACAACAACAACAACAACAACAAACACCACCAAACAACAACTACCGACAACATCTCGCCACGAATTTAACGTTTTCACGGCTTTGGCAATGACAATGACAATGAAAACGCGGCACAACGGAATGGTTGACATTAACTATACGATGTGATGATAATATTAACGATCATGGCGGCCAAAAAACAATCACAACAACAACAACTACACTTGCAACCAAAAAACAATTACCACACATAAAATACAACTAACATTGGCCAAAATGTCAAATGAAACGAACGAATGAAAATGAAACACAACTGAAACGATGGAAACGAAACGCAATACAACAAAAAAACAACTCAACAAACAAATCAATAACAAACACCGCTTGAAACGATGGAATTGAATTGACTGCCAAAATGAAAATGAAACAAAATTAAATGCAATTTATTCACATCAACTCAACATTACCATATGAAACGATGAAAACGAAACACAAAAATGCAAATCAACTGTTTCCTGAATCAGGTCGCCTGGATCAAGGCCGACGCCAAAGCAATTCTGGCCATACACGAGCACGTGATCACAAACAATGATCGATTGTCGGTGACGCACAACGATTACAACACTTGGACACTCAATATACGCAGCGTCAAAATGGAGGATGCCGGCAAGTACATGTGCCAGGTCAATACGGATCCCATGAAAATGCAAGTGAGTATGCAACAAATAATCGTCATCGATTATCGATAACTGAATTATATTGAATATTTCGAATAAGAGGTAAGCGAAAAAGCCATAAAGTTGTGCTTATTCTGTATTTTATATTGTCATCATAAAAACACCAGTTATCGATAACAGTGACATATTATAAGTGAGAGTTTAAAAACCGAATGCTTCAGCAAAACGAGGCATGAAATGGCGTCTATTTAGTTTTGTTTTCTATTTGTGTTTATTATGCACCTGATTATGCACCTTATCAAGCGAAAGCTGTTATCGATAACAGTGCAAGTGTCAGAATGAAGAAGAAAGAACAGATGCTAGAAATATATAATTCAAAAAGAGCGCCAATTCTATTGTGTTTTAAATTAAGCTGCCTTAAATGCACAGTGTCAAGCGATATATGTTATCGATAACAGGCGAGAATGAAGTGCTGTAAGAGAAATGTCCAAAACTCATACTAGAAGGAAATAAGTTAAAAAGAAGCACGCATTTTTAATTCAGGTACACATTCTTCTAGTTATCAAAGAGTTTCTGTTATCGATAACAATGCCTAAGCCAAATTTTGGCCAGTAAGTGGTTCAAGAAGTACATTGTAGAGTTGAGCTAGTCATAAAATAACACGGTTAATAGTCCAACACAAAATAGTACAGAGCAAAATAAATTCGGTATCGATAAAATTTGAGAATTGAAAGAAACAGAAAATATAAACAAAAACTGTATAGTTTTTTTCTTTTCATTTCAATTGAAGTAAGCTTCCCTATTTACTACCTAGTTATCTCAAAGTATTTATGATTACTATTTTGATAATAATCATAAAAAAAAAAGCAAAAAAAAATAGCAAACAAAAGTAGGAAAATCTGTTCATAATTGATTGAATTTCGAATGCACACGATTGAATTTCACAAATTCCCAGAGTAGTAATCAAATCTGAACTGCTGAATACTTGTTTTCTACTCTCGCTAAATATAAATACATTTTTATATTATTGGTAAATCATAAGCACATCATATGCAATTTCTAACATAACTGAAATGTAATTTGAACCTTTATTTAAAATGTCAGAAATTGAGGAAAATTCCAATTTTGCTTAACTTTTTGTTTCAATTTTGCACTTAAACTTTTTTTCTGCGCGAATATATGCCCAATCGAGTTTTTATGTATGAGAGAAAGGGAAAATTTGTAAACGGAAAAAGTTAAATTCAAATAAATGAAATGGAATGAAATGGAATGAAATGAAATTACTTTGAGGCTGCATTTGTCATATGTTCTTGATTCGTTGTTGCCAACGGCATTGGCAGCGCTTGTATCATTGTGTGCGTGTGTGTGTATATATGTGTGTGTGGCGAGTTAAGGGGTTGCCGACTTTTTAACACGATGTATAAACAATAAAGCGCTTTAATGACATAAATAAATAACAAACAATGCGGCGATAAAAGGATTGTGTGTGGCTGTGTGTGTGTTTGTGTGTGTTTGCGTGTGTTTATCCTTTGGCGTTTCGTCAAGTCGAGTTGGCAGCGCCTTGCATTCGTCCCCAGTAAACGCGACCTCAATTGGGTTTTCAATTTCAGCTCGTTTCATTTCGTTTCGTTCCGTTGCCTTTGTGGCATCGCAGCGCCATCTTACGGCAATAAAATTAAGCTAACAAAGCGAATTGAGCGAACAGCAAATATGAGACAAATTAAAAGCAAACTGAGGCACACTTTCGCCGTTAACCCTTTTTTGCCGTTAATTTTTTTTTCCTATTTTGTGTAATAATAGTAGCAGCAATTAAAGAAATCAAGGAACACAGGAAAATTCACTAAATATCACACAAGTTGTTATTTTACTGTGTATTTCTATAATCCAATTGCAATTAGCTGTTAATTAATATATATTATATACGCAAAAATATACACGACTATTGCAAGCAACAAGACTGTGGCAGACTGTTCTACTGCAGATAAATAAACCAGAGCGAGAGGCATATAGAACACAATGTAAAGCACTGAGCGAGCTTTCAACTATTTACGCAAACGCAGGCGCGCATGTTTTAAGCAGCAGACAGATAGAGGATAATAAGCGAGAGCGAGACAAATATAAATATATATATATATATTATGAACTGTTGTGTTTATAAAAGTACTGGTACATGCATATAGCTCTTATAAATTCAATTCCAACTTACTCTGCTGGCTGATCATTCGTGGGCCAATAAGCTCACACACTCGCGACGTATTCATTTAAGTAATTATATTTAGCGAAGGGACACACGACCGCACTCCAACGCAACCGACCGACGCTGCTTGCTTTCGAGCGGAGACTGAAATCAAGTGCGAGCTTTCTGCGACTCAAAGAGACTGCGCTCTTGCTCTAAAAGCTGCGCTTGAGCCAAATGCAGCTTGGCGTGGGATAATGAAGGAAAGCAAAAATGAAGTAGGACACAGTAATTACGCGAGCGTTTATCTATTCTCGCACACACACAAGCAAAGGGCATTCGCGATTTTATGATTTTCTTTTACTATAGCGCAATTCAATTTCAAAGTTATTACACAATTAAAGCGCGATCATTTGAAAGGCAATTAAAGGACACACAACGAGAACCGACCGGGACCGAAATTAAACGACCGACGCTGCTTGCTCTCAAGCGGAGACTGAAACCAAGTGGGAGCTTTCATCAGTTGCGCATGAATTGAGTGCTAATTGACATGGAATTAGGCAGGAGAGTGAGAGGGACACGCAACTTTTACGTGATCGCTCACCTCCTCGCACACAAAGAGCTCGCAATGGCAAACTGCTCTTCCGCTCTCAAAGCTGCGTTTGCTGTGCTATTTTTCTATTCTTGTCTATTTCTTGTGCTATCATCGTTTCCTTTACCTACTAAAGTGCGCGTCCAAACTGTTATACCCCCGTTGATTGCCTATCGTTTTGTGCTACTGCTGTCATCTGTGCTATTCTCGTTTCCTTTGACGTTTAAACTGTTATATCCCCCATGAAATTTTTCATTGGCTATATTTCTGTGATACTGCAGTCATCTATACTATTATTGTGCTGTTGTAGTTCCGTTTGACGACTACAAATGGCGTTTAAACTGTTCTACGACCCATTAAACTCTTAGTTAGTTTTCTTGTGCACACTTGTTAATGAGTAAGCGGAAGAGCTGTAACTTACATTGGAAACAAAATAATATAATATATGATCATGCATTACATTTTGTATTATTAAAAAACTTTTCGGAATAAAGACAAATACGAAATTGCCAAACTTAAAAATCATGCTAATTTTCTTCTTTGGATCTTAGACAGCCACACTGGAGGTGGTCATACCGCCGGACATTATTAACGAGGAGACCTCCGGGGATATGATGGTGCCCGAGGGCGGCTCCGCCAAGCTCGTATGCCGCGCACGCGGCCACCCCAAGCCGAAGATCACCTGGCGCCGCGAGGACGGCCGCGAGATAATCGCACGCAATGGCGTGCATCAGAAAACCAAAGGTAAATCGAGCAGTCTGGCAACCCTGTCGAAAAACGTTGCTCTATTTTGACTTTCTGCTTTTCTTTTGCTTCCAGCCATTTTAGTGGAGGGCGAAATGCTGACGCTGTCGAAAGTCACGCGATCGGAAATGGGCGCCTACATGTGCATCGCCTCCAACGGGGTGCCCCCCACCGTCAGCAAGCGCATGAAGCTACAGGTGCACTGTGAGTAGGCCCAAAGGCACTAGAGTTTAAGCTCGCCCCATTTCCTTTATGGCCCATACCTTGCACATTGAAAATGGCCGAGAAAAGGGTATATTAGTTATATGCAGGAGGTTATAACAAACCTGGTTAAATGACTTAGACATCAAATATGGAACATTTTTCGATAACCACCCAAAATCCATTAGCTTCGATAACTATCGATTTCACAAGTAGACATTTTCAATGTTCTTGTATACAATGTTTTTAACACTATTATTAAATTTAAAAAATTTGAATTTAAATAACCAAAAGCACTCTACATTTTAAATATACATATATATTATATACATATCAAATCTATAATTCCCGCAATTTAAGACCTCTTGCAAGGATCATTTGCTCCTCCACAAATTATACACATCGATAAGATAGAGGGTATCTGCCAGTCGAGCACTTGGCTGAAGACCTCAGTCATTGTTAGCAGTGGATTTATGGAGCCCAAACACCTCGCAAAGCAACAACAATAATAATAATCATAATATCATAACACATGGTCGGATGTGCGTGCCGTAAAGTGTTGCGACACCCTACTGCCGGCCCTCGGACACCCTACTAAACCGCAGCATAACGCAATAAAGTGAACTGCAAGTTTTCCGTTTCGATTTGCGACGCCTTCCGACGCAAACTTTCCAAATGCATTGCGACAGGCGGGTAGCTAAGGGGGGGGGGGGGTATGTAGGGGGTGTTTCAGGTGGGGGCTACGAGTTGGCGTCTAGACGGGCAGCACTTGGCGCAAACGTCACGTTCCTGTTGTAAAAGTTGAGCAGCTTTTTGGCCTCGTGTGTTTCATGTTGCGAGGAGTCAGCCAGCCAACAGCCCCCCCCCACCCCCACCGCTCAATTCCTTACCCCACTTTAGGGGCGCATTAAACTTAATGAAATTTGTGCCAAAGGGGCTAAGAAGTTAAAAGTAGTCAGGGGAGGGGTGGGTAGTACAACAAGGGGGGGTTCAAGTGGAGCTAAATTGAAAGTATGTGTGTGTGTGTGTGCGTGTGTATGAGGGGGTAGCAGCTGGCAGAGGCTAGGGGCTAGTCGCAGGTGAAAGATCCTATCTGTGAATCTTATTGACACGGCCAAAAATGCGCGCACCTCAAGGAGCTGCTGGTGTGCGTGTGTGTGCGTGTGTGTGCGTAACACACGCCTTGCCCTACTCAAGTACAAGCCACATAGCCTTATCTACCCCCCTCCCCCTTCGCTTACCTTGCTTAAACGTCTGTCACCGCCGCAAAAATTAATTTTCGTTTTTTTTTCGTCACTTTTTTCTTTACTTTTCGTATACTCTGTTCACAAAGTAAATGGAGCATGTATGCATTCTTCATTTCACATTTTGGTGTTCAATGATACCCTATAAATAAATTTTAAATTAAATTAAATTTATAAATTTATATGAAATATTTTTAAAACCCTTCTCTTTCTTAAGTTCATGGCGCACAGGGTATCTCTCAGTCAGTCATCGCCAAAAATTGTGTTTGCATTTAATTTTCGTTTCCATTTCCATTTCTTCTGTCTTTCCGTCCGCTTACATCGTTCTCTTCTTCTTCTCTCTGGGTCCTTCGCTTCCCCTTCCGCTTTTCTTTGCTTCCCCCTTTCGCCCCTTTTTCTGATTCTGCTCTAGCGACTGCGTCTCAATTTCAATTTAAAAAAAAAATCATATGAGCTTCGAGCATATGCCACGCCCCCTCAGCCTCCCACTGTTGTCTTTTCAGATTTTTCCTGCTGTTTCGCTCTTTGACGTTGCTTCCGCTTCTTTTCGACGCTGCCTTGTTGTCTTAAGCCAACAACAAGAAAAACCCCACTCTAAACTACCCCCTCCCCCTCCCCCTTCCCACCCCACTGCCCACTTTTGCCGCTTGATTTCTTAAGTTGATTCAGCGCTTTGCTTGATTGATTTTAATCAGAAAATTAAGTGGATCCTTGGCTCTTAAATGGAAGACAGGCAAGGAATAAGTGCCGAGCGAGAGGGGAGAGCGAGAGCGAGAGGGAGAGGGGAGGCGGATGTGCGTGTGTTTTTTGCGCTTCAATAAACACTCCCCGAAACTCCACAGGTTGCGATTTGAGAAAGATTTGCGCTTAACAAAAACAAGCTCTGGCTGAGAAGGGGAAAACAATCGTTTTATGCCAATTATCGTTCGCAAACATTATCTGTACAGTTTATAAGCATATAGCTAAACAAGTAAATGTGGGATGCATAACTCTATTTCCTAGACATTATTAAAACTACTTTGAAAACTTTCCTCATAGCAAAACTTATTTGTGAAAGGGCACATATACACAATATATCAAATAATAATAATACAACTAATTCTCGATTCTCGAAACACAAATTTTATATAAGTAGGAATTATTCGAATATTCCAAATATAAGTTTTATATATGTTTATACTCCTCGATAAAATGTATGTATTCAAGCCCATCATTTTCTGATATCAAATTTTGTGACGACGAATATTTAATTCAATATATGAACAGTTCGAAATTATTTTTAAAAAAAATGGGTACCTAAGAATAACTTTTTTGTAATTCGCCGAATATATGTACTCTATCTTTTGAAGTAACTCGCGTTAAAAAATTAAATACAAATTTCTCTTTTTACACGAATAGTTTTGTTTAACTATTTTATGAATTTTCTTTACCTTATAAATTTATTTTATTCTTAACCCTCAAGAGTTCTAAATTTTAACTTTTATTATATTTTGGAAGAAAAAAAAACACTGAATTATCAATAATGAGAAATAGAGATAATGGTAGAGAAATAATTTTCCAAAATGCTGAAAAAAAATAATACATTTATTTTAATTTCTGAAAATAAATGCATTTCTGATATTATTTTCTTTTTTCAATTTAATGAATTTAAATGAAATGAAATGAAATGAAAAAGAAATTCGCAAGTGAACTCTAATAAGAATTTTGTAATATTGTTTTTCATATCTGGAATCAATATCTTTTCTATAGTGTAAAAAGAGAATTCGCTGCATTTGATTTCCTCTCCCCTAGTTTTCATTCAAGGAATATATTCGAGTTTTCTGCCTCTAGAGTCTTACATTGTTTTGGTTTTTCACCTGTTCGCATGTCGACTTGCCGTCGGATCAAACAAACAGTTCACGAAGATCAAACAGAAGCCACAGCTGTTGCTGGCCGCTACCTGGGCGGGGGGCAGAGGGGGGGGGGGTGCCCCGTTGATGACGCAGTTGATGCCGGCAGCTAAGCACACAGACGTAACGTCGAGCCCTCTGGCTAGGGCCCGGGTCTTCGGGTGGGCTATAAAAGCGCCGCCGAGGCCACCTCCAGCAAGTCAGTTTCCAACTGCGAGAGCAAGAGCAACCATGCGCACCTTCGTCTTCCTCACACTCCTCGCTCTGGTGGCCGTCGCCGCCGCCCAGGGTCGCGGCGGTCGCGGCGGTCCCGGCGGCGGTCCGCCAGGCGGTCGAGGTGGTCCCGGTGGCCCAGGTGGTCCAGGTGGCCCAGGTGGCCCAGCTGGTCCAGGCGGTCGCGGCGGTCCTGGCAGCGGACACGGACACGGCGGACACGGACACGGCGGACACGGACATGGCGGACATGGACATGGCGGCGGCTGCAAGCAGTCCACCACCACCGAGAGCAGCGGCAGCAGCAGCACCACCGCGGCCAGCACCACTGCGGCCAGCACCACCGCGGCCAGCACCACTGCGGCCAGCACCACCGCGGCCAGCACCACCGCGGCCAGCACCACTGTGGCCGACTCCACCACCCCTGAGAGCACAACCACCGGTTAGGCTGCTGCCCTTCCCTTCCCTGCTCCTTCTTCTATGGCAATTCAAAAAATCACATTTTTTCAATAAAAACCGCAATTTTTATGCAAAAAAAAAAACATATTTATTTTATTATTATTTTTATACACTATATCCTTACACTAAATCTGGGCTGCAAAACTAATTTTCTTCCTTATAAATCAAAGTTGAATAAGAAAAACACAAACTCCAAACGGAAATATATTTTATTAACAAATGTTAAATTTTACAAAGAAAATCGAGAATCTATCTAACGAGAATACTAAATTTTTCAGATCGAATTTCTATAAAAAAAAATAATTTATTAAGATTACCTTCTTTTTAATGAGATGAGAGTACTCTCAGGACTTTTAAAATTATCAGCTAAATTTTTGTGTTTGCTTTTTTAAATAATTTCATTTATTTTTTATGAGAAAGAGGAAACTTTAAAACAACATTGCTAATTCAATATTTTATTAAATTAAAATGAAAACAGTAATTTTCTGTTTGTCGAAGTAGTTCCTATGCCCTTAATTCAATAAAAAATTCAAGTCTATTCTTGAAGAAAAAGTCTATCAATTCAGCTGTGAGGCAGGCACGTTTTTTCCAAGGGGGGTATCAAAAAATTACGCATACGCGGCGTGTGCAGTTTTGTAATTTCAGCTGCTGCTGTTGCTGTTGCTGCAGCAGCTGCAAAGCTCTATTAGAACAAATTGCATTTTCAATAAGTGGTAGGCAATACAACAACAACAACAACAACTGCTAAAACAACAAGAAGACAGAATAACAAACAACAACAAGGAACGGCAAAGCCAAAAGAATGGCGCCGGGATTACAACACGAGTCGACACTAACAGCACATGACATATGCTACATTATTTGTCAGCACACAAACAACACACACACACACACACACACGCACACATATGGCTGGAGCATGCACAAATCCAATAAATTGACCAATAATGAACGGTTCAACGCAAGCAATGCAGGCGCCAAAAGGGGCGAGTGCAGGGGGCGGGGGCAACATTTTGGGGCATGCAACGGCGGACAGCTGCCAAAAAAAAAAGGAACACAAAAAATAACCCACAAAAACAACTGAGAAAGCAAAGTTGAAAAGCCAAAAACAATGATGGTCAGCGGCCTGCCCCGCAGCCGGGCCCAAGACAATGCCAAAGACAACAGCCACAAAAAAGAACCGACAAAATAACAGGGTATAAAAATGAAGGCAGACAAAAAAAAATTAACTGAGAAAAATAGCAAAGCAAAACCTCAAACTGACACAAAGAAAAATGAAAACACGCAGGCCAAAGGCGAAAAACAGCCAAAAAGTAAAAATGAAAGCATGTCAGAGTCCCTAGTCGGGAGTGTCCGACTGGCAGCTACCCTCTGCACTCAGGCGTTTGTGGCCCTATGTTTTCTCTATAAAATAAATAACCCAAAAGTGAAATATTCTTGAACTGGGACGTGAACTTATTCTGAAATATGCCCAAAAAGCGGGTAATAAAAACGATATTTATCGATTTTGGAAATTCGGCGTTTGAAAAGTTTACCAATTATACTCTCTGATTTATTTAAAAATAAAATTTTTTATAAACAAAATTTTTAATTTATTATATTTTATTTAATTAAAATGAGTAAATATTAAGAAAATAAAGCGTAATTTCGTCTAATTAAATAAATAAATGTAAATAAAATTAAGCATAAATTTGATATGGTTGAGTGTGATTAAGTAAATAATAAAATGGAAGTTACGCTTTATTTTTCTCAAAATTTACTCATATATGCTTACCTATTTGAAAAATGTTGCTGTGTATTTAATATTTAACTTGAGACACTCACATAGCTGATATGCCCGCTTCGATGTCAATAGCAAATGGCAAATGGCACAAAAAAAAAAAAAGAAAATAAGAAAAAAGCAGAAATACTTGCCACAAGCAGGGGACGTTATCTGGGTTTGGCATCCACGCTCGGATCTCCTCCGTTTTGTTGGGGCCACCGCCACTAACAGCAAAATAATTCATTTTCAATTAAAAGCGTATCAGTTGCCCAACACTGGTGGCACCAAATAACAAATAACGGCATTGGGAATCACAGCATCAAAAGCTCTTGCGAACCAGCTCAGAAAGTTAATTGCCCGCCAGCGGGGACAAGGTCAGCTGGCTGAATAGAAGCTTGTTGCCAGCTTTGATGATTATGTTGACCAACTTGTCCGACCTCTCGCTCACTTTACTTACTCTGCTAATGCCCTCTCTCCCTCTCGCACGTTTCGTTTCAGTTCATCCGCTGGTGCAAGTGCCAAATCAATTGGTTGGCGCTCCGGTTCTAACGGATGTCACATTAATTTGCAACGTTGAGGCATCACCAAAGGCCATCAATTACTGGCAGCGCGAGAATGGTAAGTCCCCGGGCTTTGGCTTATTGGTTTATTGCCTTTTCCTCGCTCCCTTCTTTTTTTTGGGTGAACAAAACTCACTACGCAGCGCTTTCCATTCAGTTCCACACCCTGTAAAAGGTTTAACAACTAAAATGCTATAAAACTCAGAACAATATTTCTGGAAGCAAAAGCAATTTATGTGACATTCCTTAAATATATCGATATATCATCAGTTATTATCGATATTGCACAAGTGAAGTAAGCGACAAAAGTATTTATCGACATGAAAGTAAAAATTAACTGCAGTATTTTTAAAATATCGACTAATATCGATTGACTAAAAGTCAAGCTAAATATTAATCGCGAAAAAATATATATATATTTCCAGCACTTTTAAATATATCAATAAATCATAGTTATATATATATTATTTTCATTAAAATAAACTTGCAACATATTTATGGCTCTGTGCTCATGCGTAAAGCAGCTCTGACTATTAAATAAAAAATAAATAAGCACAACAAATTTAATTATCGATTTATCGATAACAAGTTGGCGTTTCGTATCAAGCGCATATCTCTGTTTACTTTTGTTTCACAGAGAGACTTTATATCGTATTAAAAAAATGTTAACTGATAAGTCAAAGACCTAACGATGTATCGATAATTCTCTTAGTTATCGATACATCTTTACCTCGCTTAGCTATCGATTATAAAAATATACCTGTGGAAAGCGAATTGTCACACAATTATAATAAATATAGGGTATTTTTTGACCGTGCAGACAGGTCTAGCCCAGTCATACTTTATTTCCGCAATTTCTACCTCTTTTTCGAGCGAGATGGAGCAGGAGAGAGGGAGAGAGAGCGAGAGATTGAGCGAGAGCCAAAGCCTTATAAACCTTTCAATGCCGCAATTTGTCTTTATTTGGTTCGTGTTCGATGCTCAAATATTTTCCTGTTGCCTGGCGACTTCTGGAACCATGAGCTGGTTCGCCGTTTATTTTCATCTCCTTTCTATTTTCGCTTTCGATTTTTTTTTTCCCTTTTTTTTTGTGTCTTGTCAAGTGCATTTGACGTATATTGCAAACGTGACAGCATGAGACGCGCTGGCAACGCGACCCCAAGTCCGCCGGCATCGCAGATGTCATCATCGAATGGCTGTTCGCCTCTCTCGCACTTATTTGGCTCGAGTTTCCTCGTGCTTGAATTTCATTGCCTTCCTTGCCACATAACCGTTTCGCATTTGTGCCGCAGGTGAAATGATTATTGCCGGTGATCGCTATGCCCTCACCGAGAAGGAGAATAATATGTACGCCATCGAGATGATTCTCCACATTCGCCGGCTGCAGTCGACCGACTTTGGCGGCTACAAATGCATCTCGAAGAACAGCATTGGGGATACCGAAGGCACCATTCGATTATATGGTAAGTTTCCCAAGCACACAGCGGAATTTATTTATATGTTCACTTGTGAAATTAAAAAAAAAAAAAACTAGTTTTTTTTTAACTATGTTCACTATGTTACAGTCGGAACTAAACAACTTGTCCCTTGTTCCTTACTGTTTTTTGTAATTAATTCAATCACTTGGAACTTGGAACTTGAACTAATGAACTAGTTCTTTATTTACTCAACGACTGGTTATGTAGTGCTGTTTCATTTTGTTGATTGACTAGCAAAGTGATTGCAGCCAGTTCATTACATCTCTCAGAACAAGCGAACTAGTTCTTTTTGTCGAAAATTATTTTATTGTGATTTTTTTTGTAAACTAGTAAATTGTTTTTAATTAAATATCTAGTTTTATTTAATAGTTTTTATTTTCAAAGTTAGAGCTAGTGAACTAAGTTATTGTATTTTATTATTGCATTGAAAGTAGTTCAAAAGAGTCGAATTCGACAGCATTAAGTATAAACATTTCTTGCTTTAATTACTTCGAATAGTTCCAATAATCAATATTGTGGAGGTTGTTTTGTTGACTATATTGTGGTTCTCATTAATGCGAACTTTTAAGAAATGGTTGCTTTATTTTTGCTCATTTGAACTAGTTCACACACCAGTTCACACACCATACAGTTTACATTTCTTTCATTTATTGACTTGTTTTTCACAGAAATGGAACGCCCTGGCAAAAAAACGCAGCGCGAAGAGGATCTTAATGAAGTGACGGTAAGCCCAGCAGACAATACGAACCACACACACGCACACACCGCACATGCACACACCACACACGCACACCCTCATAATAATACATAATTTATATGGAAAATACGCTTTTGTCTCCATACATTTGTGGCTTCTGGGAAATTGCGGCTGCAGAAAAACGAGGTGGTGGTCAAAGAGAATCGCCACGAGGATGGGTCACGCAATCAGAATGGTCGACTGTACAAGGACCGTAACCAGGAGCCGGACATGGCCAGCGGAGCCCCAGGGGTGGCCGACCAGCCCGTTGGCCGGGCAAGAACAATGCAGCTAATAAAGGCATTTCTATTAGCCCTATTCGTATTATTAACAACCAAATTGTGCTGCCACACAAAAGGTAATGGGCGCACGCCCACCCAGCTGCGACAGGGGCAGGGGCCGGGGCAGGTTTCTGAATTTGGGGCCACAGTTGAAAGATCAACGAGAAGGACAATGGCTGCGTCGGGCCGGCGCCGGGCCAGCACCAGCTACAAAGGGCGTTTAATATTATAGCTTAATTAAATTCCAATTATAAGAAGGCATAAACAACAACAACAGCACGGAGCAGAGGAAGTAGAGTAGGCAGCCACTTCACCAGGAAAAGGACAACAAACAAGGACTCCAACAATTGTCGTGGTTTTCCTCATTTTCCTGTTTTGATTTCCTTCTCTTTTTTTTTTTTTTTTGGGGCCTAATTCAATATGAAAAGATGACGTATGCGTAAGTAGTTAAGATTAAATGGAAATTGAAAAACAAAACGCGTTTAAATGTTACCTCGTTAGTAAAAAGAAAACAAAACCTAAGAAAAACAAAGCAAAAGTGCAGAAAGCAACGTAAATGTCAAAGTTGAAATATTGTTTGGTTTGTTCGAAAAGGCTTTAGCTACTTCAAGTATGATAAAAACAAGCAAATAAGAAGAAGAGTCCTCGGCTAGCCGAATATTATAAATACCCTTGCAGACATGTGACATGTACAATATGAAATTCTGATATTTTTCACACAATTTTATCCATTTCCCTATGAGAGCTATATGATAAAGTTCTCCCAAGCAAATTTGACAAATCATTGAGAACAAAATAAGACTTAGAGTTTTTGAAGTTCGTTCTATAAATATAATTCTATAAATAACTTAACTCCGATTGCAAAAATATATTTTAGAGATTTTTCAAAAATATGAGAAAAACCTTCGAATTAATAAGTTTAACTTAATATTCAGCCATTTATTCCCTTGATAATTATATCATATAGTAAAATGATTACGAATACCAAAAAACTTCTGACAGCTGAGTTCGGTGATATATGAGGTTATATATGAACTATACCATATTACTATATAATTAATTTTTAATTTTTTGCCTGAAGCTGACGACATAACGAAGCTTGCAATTGCGCAATTTGATCAAAATATCTTAAAAACAATCAAGTTCTTTATATCCAAAAAAAAAAAACAGAATTTTTGACCAATAGTTCCTATGGTATATGTATATCATACAGCTGATATAGTGTTCCGATCCAGTCGACTCCAATATATGTATTGTCTATACCAAAAAAAAAAAGAATCTATACCAAGTTTCATCCAGATGAGAATTCTGAGAATCGAGTTCGAATAGAATCGAGCAAAAAATAATAGCTGAATGCGAATCAGAGAGAACATATCGTAACAATTGTATAATAACACCTGCAAGGGTATAAAAAAAAGGAAAGCCCAAACCTATACATACATTTAAATAATCTAACATAATTGATGGTAAAAAAAATCATATAGCTTACCCCGATATCATCCCACTATAGTTGTCTATAAGCAAGAGTTTCTTTTTTTGTGCAAGTGTTAAGCATTATGTATGGGTAGGTAAGGGGCTATGTATATACAACTAGATATACACTATATATATCTGTATATGTATATGTATATCTTCAGCTCAACTCATATTTATAATAAATATTTATATAAATTATGGAATACGAAATACGATTTTGTAAATATTCGCAGCTGTAGTGTTCTTTACCATTTGTTACCGCATTGCTCCATTTGTTCAAAAGTTACGAACTAGTTATTTTTACTTTTGGCTGGAGTTTACTGTTCGGTTCATTTGTTTATCGGTTAGGCTAATATATCTCTATAGATGATAAGATATGGAAGGAAGACAACATTTTGTAGTTGAACTAATCGAAACCAAGCCTAATCAGTAACTGAGCTAGTTCATTGGAACTAATTTTAGCTTTAGTTTTAAAAAAACCAGGCTAAAATTAATAAATACAAAAATGTCGTATCTTTTAAAAACAATTCATAGTTAATCCTGAAAGAAGATGGAACGATTAAAAAAAGGTACAAGTCAAAGAAATCAAAAAGTTCATAGTGGAACTAATTCGAAATGAATAAAATTCAAGGATTCAAGTTTAAAGGTTTATGTTCCCTTGATCGAGTTGAAGTAAAAGATTAGCGCAGCAAACAGAATTGAACCACAACTGGAACTAGTTCAACCAGTATGGAACCGGTATGAACAACTTTTCAATAAGTTTCATGTTTTTTCCAGCTACAATTTTTGATGGCAAACTCCATCAATTCATCGCTCTCTCCCTAGGCTAAACACAACTATATATGAAACGCATATGTATGTATGTATTTGTGTATAAGGTTATGTATGTGTATGTGTACTTACAGTTACGTATGTATGTATGTGTGCATATTCAGCTTGACTCCATGTTGAATATTGTTTAAATTTGCAATAAAACAGAAACATGTGCCAAATGCATCTGAAACACATTAATATATATATATATATTAAAGAGATATGTATGTGTGTTCGATACTCAATATACTAACAATAATAATAGCAAAGATGTGAGTACATATTTGTATCTATAATACGCGTAACCCTGAATATAACTAAAACAAAAAAATATGTAACGAAAAGCAACAATAATTCATATATATATATATATTAATATACATATATGAAACGATTCTGCAATAGTCTGCTAGACTGGGAAATTCCAACACCCACCCCCCCTGCTACCAACATATAGAACTACCAACTAACCCAGAAGTACTCTGAATTAATATACGTACCAAAAAAAAACAAAAAAAAACAAAAAGGCAAAAATGATATTTAGTGAAAATGTGAAGAGCAGCAAAAAAGAAAGACACAGCGAGGCAGGGAGAGAGATAAAGAAAAACATTTTAAAATTTAAAAGATTAAATTAATAAACCTAATATATAAATATATATATAGTATATAGGTAATGATGAGGTTTTTTTTTTTTGATATGATATCGCATAGCAAATCAAAGTTACAACTATAAGTAAAATATACATACATGCATAATATTTAGCAAGAATTCAAAAATAAAAGAAATACAAAATAATAAATAAAAACTACAAACGCAACTATATTTTAAGCTAAGTTCAAGTTAACTAAGTTATCCATGATAAAAATGAAAATAACGTAATGCATTCAATGTCTACGCTACAGCAAATTTCCCCAAAAAGAAAAAAAAACCAACAAAAAAGTTGAAAAAAAAAATCCAGTTGAAGAGTGAAAATACTCGAAAAGTACGCAAAACTATTCATAAATCAAAAAACTAATATAAAAAGCATAAATAAATACCAAAACTATAAATTACAATAAAAAAAAAAAAAGTAAAGAAAAAAACAATGTCAAGGGATGTTACCAAAGTTTCAGCATTATGCATACTAAATACATAAAAAAAAAAAATATTTAATAGATCGGTAACTCTAGTTTTTCTGCCTTTGTTCATGTATATAACAAATTTGTTTGTATTTGTATTGTAAATTTTGATCAAACACCCCAACAGAAAACAAACAAAAAAAAATGGATATGCAAAAAAAACCAAATATAAATTAAACTGGAAAAGTGAAAATAACTGCAAAATAAAGAAAAATACATATGGAAAAAAAATGTGTTTTTTATTTACACTGGAAATTCTTTTTTTCAGGGATTTCATGGGCCTCAATGAAAGGTTTATCTACGTGACTGAAAGAGACTTAAGTATATTGAAATATTTATATTTACCAGTTTCTATAGGGCATAGGTTCTTCAGATCTACAAGTACGTGTCAGTGTTATTCCAAAAAAAGCCAGCTAATTAAATTTGCGTTTGAGTTCGAATACAGAATTAATTTTTAGCACTTATTTATTTATATCACGACCAATTTCGAACTTTGTGGATTAGACATTTAAAAGAATTACCTAGTATGCTTAGTGCTAGTACAATGTAGTTTAATTTAATTATAAATTATTCATGTTCTAATTGGAACTGATTTAAAGTGCAAGTTTTATCGCATACATTTTAATGAAAAATAAAACCTGTCTTTCTTCCTATTTTTTTTTTTACTGTCAAAATAATGTAAAAGCGAAACGGCAACCCTATAAACGCAGGGCTGAACTTAGTTGGGGGTAAAGTTGCGGGACTATGCCGCAAGCCAAGGCTTGACTAAGTCAGGCTGCCACTTCAATTTGATGGAATCGCTGTGAACGCAGCTCCCTCCCCCACCCCCCACCCGCAGAACAAAGACAAACACACAGGCTGCAGACATGATAACGTGGCAACTCTGGCGGTGTGGTTTCTACTGGCCTGGGCGGGGCGATGGGGGCTTGAGATGCGCTGGAGACGACATCAAATCATTAGCAGTGCATAAGGCGTGAAACCAGACACACACACACACACACACACATGTGTACTTAGACATGCTGCTGAATTTAAACTATTAAACGAACGTGAGTCGCAGCGGAGGCTAATGCCACGCCCCCATTTAGCACACCCACCCGATCCACCCATCCAGCCTCCTTCGCGTCTGCATTTTGATTCCGCTGCTGATTCAGATTCAGTGTGGTACTAGTTCTGGTTCTGGTTCCGCTTGGCATAACCTGCGCATTGTTAAGTTTTATATATATATATATATATATATATATATATATATATATATATATATATATATATGTGTATAAACGCAATCTTTGACTGCCAGCTAAAGCTGAAGCACACAATTGCGAATGTAAAAGATGCAAATGTTAAGATATTTTTTCCATTTACATTGCCAAAAAAAATAAAAAATATTGCGACCCGGAACAGGAAACGGCTATGGCTCAGGCTCTGGCAACATTGTCACACAAATTATTCATTTTGCACTCGTTTCTTTGCACTTGTCTTTTATATGCCCCGTAAATTTGAAGTTGGTTGTAAAGGGGTATGCCTGGTTTCGTAACATCCAATTAGAGAATGTTATCAAAAATCAACACATATCATGAATATTTTTTATGATAAAACAAATTTTAATTATTTATTATTATTCAGCGAAAGTTAAATAATTTTTTTAATTACTTGTGCTAATATTTTCTTTAAAACTTTTTAAAACTTTTAATTTTTAATTCAATTTTTTAACTTTAAGCTGTTGTCTAAATAAATAACCTATATAATATAACCCGTAATACTTTTTTATAAACAAGTTTGATCTTAAATTAAATATTGCCTGACTGAGATAAGCATTAATAACAATTTTCGAGAAGATACTTATTAAAAATACCTATATTTCAATATTTTTTGATACATTTTCCCACAGAAACTCTAAGGGGTATCTGCTAGGCTAGCATTATATATTTTTAGTTTTTGGTGAGCTTGTACGACATACAATATAAATAACTCTGCCAGACTTGTGCATATTTTGTAACTACAGCTTAAAATAAATACACATAGCCACTCACACCAACACACACACACACACACACACCTCACCCGTAGATAGACAGATGAATGTTGTTGCTGCTGGTTACCATCAGTTGACCAACAAAACACACTGTAAAATATTTGTATATAGTATTTTATTTGATTGTATTTTATTCTTTTTTTAGATTTGTAGATTTGTGTGTTTGCATTGCGTGTGTGTGGTTGGCCATGTCTGTGTGTGTGCGTGTGTGTATTTACATATACTTTTGCGAAACAAATCGAGCTCAAATGGCTTTGGTCGTTGTCCTGGCATGCAAGTCCTGTCGCACCCCTTTGACAACATTTGTGGTTTTTGTTTTTCAATAATCAAGGCACGTGTGTGTTGTGTGTTGTGGGTGTGGGTGTGTGTGTTTCTGTGTGGTTTGTCACTGACCGCTTTGTGTGTGTTTAGCTGCGTGTGTGTGCGTTAACTGTGCATAAAGTTGCACTTTCTTTTTATTGTTGCAGTCATTGGCAACATTTTTGCAATTGTTTCGAGCACATTTTTTGTGATTGACGCACATTTTCTCTTTTTATTTCATTTAATTCTATTTCCTTCTTTTTTTTAGTGTGCTGCCATTTGTTTTGGAATGCGCATTTGCAATTCTCGCAATCGACTTTCCCACATCTCGGCTACATTTACAATTTGAGATTGTTTTGCCATCTATCTTCAAACATCAAATCGAATTTAGTTTTCTTTTTTTGGTATTTGCTTCATGGAAATTGTAATCCCTATGCAGTTATGTATGTCATATGTCAATTGTCATTCCAATAAAGTTATGATAATTGAAAAATGTGAGAAAGTGCCAAAAAGTTATGATTTATTAACATTTATGAGCTTTTATTATTATTAAGTTGCCAAAAATGGTTTACTGCCTCTCAAACTCCCATAACTTTGTCAAAACATTTGGTCCTGATTTGTACAGTAGATTGATTTTGTATTTAAAATATACGCATTTTTTAAAAAGAGTTTTATTTTTAAATTTATGTTTATTTTTAAATTCAAAAATCAAAAATCATGCCACAATTTATAAAAATGTTGACAACTAAAGCTCTCGAATCGAAACCTCTCATATTTCAAACTTCCATGACCTCGCCAAAACTGAACCGATTTTCATGTTTGGTGGCATTTTTGTCATGGTTTCGCCCACTGGATTAAATATGCATTTGTATATTTACAAATAATGCTAGGGTATATAGTATATTGGTTTTTACATCGTAAACGAGCACTGCGCTGTCGGTTACACCCGACTGCCACGCTCTTTTTGTTAATATTTGCACTGTTGCGCAGGTGTTTTTTCTATTTGCATACCCCGAATTTCTATACCCTGTATTGCTGTCCTTGCTGAGCATACTAAGCTGTGCTTATCCTTATAATTCCACGTAACTCTGGAACTATAATGGCTACTTTAGCTGTCGAAAGCTGTCTAAAATAATGCAAAATAGGAGCACCAACTTCTGACAACATTTTCTTAAGTCTTGTGTATATATATACTATATATATATTTACTATATATACTAAAAATAATTAGGCGTAAAATGTTCTTAATAAAAGTCATATATTCTTAGATTAAGAATTTTGGGCTTTTGGAATTTAGAGAAAATTTTTCAAAATAAAAATTTTGAATTCTTGGTGAGTTCTGTGTAAATATTATGCTTTACAGGGTATTGCCTGACTTGGCACATATGCACGGTTGCATATATTTGTACATACATTTTTTCTGATTGTTTGTCAATTTGTTGGCCACTTTGTTGTAGGTAAACGTAACCAGATCCTTATTTAAATAGTTGTCCATAAGACCACAAACATTTCTCTTGTTTTAGGGTCAATATTAACACAGCTGCCTGTGTGTGTGTGTGTGTGTGTGTGCGTGTGTATTGTTGTCCTGTGACAGAAAAACTGCGGCTTAGCGCCAGCTGTTGGCGATCTGCTGTTGTCACCCAGTTGCAGCCACTGCAGGGCCATAAGCCCATATCCATATTTGTACTATTTGCATTTGTGTTTGTGTTTGTAAAACTCACTGAACAACAACAACAACAACAAAATACGAAAAATACCGCATGTGTGGAAAGTATCCATAAAAGTGCTGACCGACTTTAAAATACATCTCTGCCCCTCGCATCCTCCTTTTGCATACACTAGCTATCTCTTTTTTAGGCCCCATTCCTTGCAGCTTTCAACTTGTTGTTGTTGCTGTTGTTTATCTACCCTATAATTAAACAAAAATGTCTTCAAATGGGTAAATTTCAGTCTATGCCTGTCGATCGATATCTCCTTTAGATACTTCACGTATTGAAACTTGGCTTCAGTTTGGACTAGATTATTTTATGTGAATTTTTTTAATAAAATAAAATAAATTCCCATATTCAAATATACTTGAAATAATATTAAAAAAATTATTTTTTTATGAAATACATAATATATTAAAAATTTTACAATTATAAAAACAGTTGTAGCATACTTATTAGGGTATTTGCTAGTCGAGCACTTCTGCGTGGAACACACTTTGTTATTAATGCATATGTTATGTAAGAAATAGCTTGAAATATTTTAAATACATTTTGATTTTTGGTTAAATGCCTATTAAATTTTGCTAACAAAAAAATAACTGGCTTATTTGAATACTTTTCACAGGGCATCTAACAGTCTATCATTAAAGTCCATCAGCGTTTTAAAATTAATTTCTTTTTTTTGTATATTTTTGTTTTGTTACATTTTGGCGCAAATATTTGAGAATTTTAATCGTTTTGTTGTTGTCGCAGCGGGGTCAGCTCAAAGGCGTGCGCCGCAGCTGAGGGCGTGGCACACACAAAAATAAAAACTGCACTAACGGCAGCAACAACAGCTATGGGAAGGAGAGGAAGGGTAGAGAGGGAGCAGATATTTGAACAATTCCAAAATGCGATAGTAAAGTGTTTTAAGCGGTTTTTGTTTGAATGCGAACGCGGCGCAGTACGAGATGTAGCCGAAAAGGACGGGAGGAGAGCTGAAGGGTGGGGCGGGAGGGGCGAGGGACCTGGCAGGACGAGGACTCGTGGGGTGGATGCAGCTGCAAACGAAGCAAAAGCGTTGCATACTTTTAGGCCCAACTGTTTGTTCGGCTGTTTGTTCGTTTTGCCCAGCGCAGCGTTGTTTACACCAAACACACACACACATAAAGACACACTCTCTCACACACACTGGCTCACACAAAGCGTGAGTTTCATTTATTTACTGTGCGCATGTTTTATTGTTAACATTTAAAATATTTGCGCCTGCATAAAATTTGTTGCAACACCCCTTAAACCCCTTAAGCCCCCCCCCCCCACCAACCCCCTCTCTAGACCCTCTTCATCTAGGCCTGCTATTTTTTTTTTTTTTTGTCGCGCTCGTCCTTCGTTTTTCTTCTCACATGTGTTTATTTACTTGCCATTTTCTGTTTAAATTCTGTTTAAAGCATTGTTTGCTCGCCCAGCGGCAAAAGTAGAAATTCGTTAGCAAACAACCATCAAATTTGGTCAAAAACTGTTTGCCCTACAGTTTTTAATTGATAGCAAAAAACCAATTACAGCCCAGCCTACAGCTTTCATTTCATTAAAATCAACTTCAAGTATTTAAATAAATTTACTGAAAAGACAAAAGTATATTAAAAGATATAAAACAAAAAATTCACATCTTATTGTTTACTCTAATAAAAACAATTAAAACTTGTTAAGTGCAGAAAGAATCTATCAGTAGAATTTAATTTTTGCATGATTTTTAACCAAAAATTTGACCCCCTCAGAAGCGGTTCTTATGATGTTTTGTATGCTAATTAAGACAACCACAATCGATTAAAAATGGAAATTCGCATTTCTAAATTTTGAAAAAAAAATTTTTTCCCAAATTAGTAAGGGGGGAGTACATGTTTTTTTTCGAAAAAAATCCAAAAAAAATTTATTTTTAATAATGCATATATTTTAATGCAGATTCAATCTAGAGGACAAACCATGAAAAAAATGCCATCAAACATTAAAATCGGTTCAGTTTTGACAAAGTTATGGGCGTTTGAAATATGGGAGCTATTGATCCTAGAGCTTTACATGTCAAAATTTTTGTGAATTTTTGCATGATTTCTGACCAAAAATTTGACCCCCTCAAAATCGGTTCTTATGATGTTTTTTATGCTAATTAAGACAACCACAATCTATTAAAAATGAAAATTCGCATTTCTAAATTTTGAAAAAAAAAAATTTTTCGAAAATGAGTAAGGGGGAGTACATGCTTTTTTTCGGAAAAAATAAAAAAAAAAATTATTTTCAATAATGCATATATTTTAAATGCAGATTCAATCTAGAGGACAAACCATGAAAAAAATGCCATCAAACATTAAAATCGGTTCAGTTTTGACAAAGTTATGGGCGTTTGAAATATGGGAGCTATGGATCCTAGAGCTTACATGTCAAAATTTTTGTGAATTTTTGCATGATTTTTGACCAAAAATTTTACCCCCTTAGAATCGGTTCTTATGATGTTTTTTATGCTAATTAAGACAACCACAATCGATTAAAAATGAAAATTCGCATTTCTAAATTTTAAAAAAAAAAATTTTTCGAAAATGAGTAAGGGGGGAGTACATGCTTTTTTTCGGAAAAAATCCAACAAAAAATTATTTTCAATAATGCATATATTTTAAATGCAGATTCAATCTAGAAGACAAACCATGAAAAAAATGCCATCAAACATTAAAATCGGTTCAGTTTTGACAAAGTTATGGGCGTTTGAAATATGGGAGCTATTGATCCTAGAGCTTACATGTCAAAATTTTTGTGAATTTTTGCATGATTTTTGACCAAAAATTTTACCCCCTCAGAATCGGATTTGATATTGTTTTTTATGCTAATTGGGACAACCACAATCGATTAAAAATGTAAATTCGCATTTCTAAATTTTGAAGAAAAAAAATTTTTCGAAAATTTGTAAGGGGGGAGTACATGCTTTTTTCCGAAAAAAATCAAAAAAAAATTTATTTTCAATAACGCATATATTTTAAATGCAGATTCAATCTAGAGGACAAACCATGAAAAAAATACCATCAAACATTAAAATCGGTTCAGTTTTGACAAAGTTATGGGCGGTTGAAAAATGGGAGCTATTGATCCTAGAGCTTTACATGTAAAAATTTTTGTGAATTTTTGCATGATTTCTGACCAAATATTTGACCCCCTCAAAATCGGTTCTTATGATGTTTTTTATGCTAATTAAGACAACCACAATCTATTAAAAATGAAAATTCGCATTTCTAAATTTTGAAAAAAAAAATTTTTCGAAAATGAGTAAGGGGGGAGTACATGCTTTTTTTCGGAAAAAATAAAAAAAAAAATTATTTTCAATAATGCATATATTTTAAATGCAGATTCAATCTAGAGGACAAACCATGAAAAAAATGCCATCAAACATTAAAATCGGTTCAGTTTTGACAAAGTTATGGGCGTTTGAAATATGGGAGCTATGGATCCTAGAGCTTACATGTCAAAATTTTTGTGAATTTTTGCATGATTTTTGACCAAAAATTTTACCCCCTTAGAATCGGTTTTGATGTTGTTTTTTATGCTAATTGTGACAACCAGAATCGATTAAAAATGAAAATTCGCATTTCTAAATTTTGAAAAAAAAAAATTTTCGAAAATGAGTAAGGGGGGAGTACATGCTTTTTTTCGGAAAAAATCCAACAAAAAATTATTTTCAATAACGCATATATTTTAAATGCAGATTCAATCTAGAAGACAAACCAGGCAAAAAATGCCATCAAACATTAACATCGGTTCAGTTTTGACAAAGTTATGGGCGTTTGAAATATGGGAGCTATGGATTCTAGAGCTTTACATGTCAAAATTTTCGTGAATTTTTGCATGATTTCTGACCAAAAATGTTACCCCCTTCAGAATCGGTTCTTATGATGTTTTTTATGCTAATTAAGACAACCACAATCGATTAAAAATGAAAATTCGCATTTCTAAATTTTGAAAAAAAAAAATTTTCGAAAATGAGTGAGGGGGGAGTACATGCTTTTTTTCGGAAAAAATCCAACAAAAAATTATTTTCAATAATGCATATATTTTAAATGCAGATTCAATCTAGAGGACAAACCATGAAAAAAATGCCATCAAACATTAAAATCGGTTGAGTTTTGACAAAGTTATGGGCGTTTGAAATATGGGAGCTATGGATCCTAGAGCTTACATGTCAAAATTTTTGTGAATTTTTGCATGATTTTTGACCAAAAATTTTACCCCCTTAGAATCGGTTTTGATGTTGTTTTTTATGCTAATTGTGACAACCAGAATCGATTAAAAATGAAAATTCGCATTTCTAAATATTGAAAAAAAAAATTTTCGAAAATGAGTAAGGGGGGAGTACATGCTTTTTTTCGGAAAAAATCCAACAAAAAATTATTTTCAATAATGCATATATTTTAAATGCAGATTCAATCTAGAAGACAAACCATGAAAAAAATGCCATCAAACATTAACATCGGTTCAGTTTTGACAAAGTTATGGTCGTTTGAAATATGGGAGCTATGGATTCTAGAGCTTTACATGTCAAAATTTTCGTGAATTTTTGCATGATTTCTGACCAAAAATCTTACCCCCTCAGAATCGGTTCTTATGATGTTTTTTATGCTAATTAAGACAACCACAATCGATTAAAAATGAAAATTCGCATTTCTAAATTTTGAAAAAAAAATTTTTTCGAAAATGAGTGAGGGGGGAGTACATGCTTTTTTTCGGAAAAAATCCAACAAAAAATTATTTTCAATAATGCATATATTTTAAATGCAGATTCAATCTAGAGAACAAACCATGAAAAAAATGCCATCAAACATTAAAATCGGTTCAGTTTTGACAAAGTTATGGGCGTTTGAAATATGGGAGCTATTGATCCTAGAGCCTACATGTCAAAATTTTTGTGAATTTTTGCATGATTTCTGACCAAAAATTTTACCCCCTCAGAATCGGATTTGATATTGTTTTTTATGCTAATTGTGACAACCACAATCGATTAAAAATGTAAATTCGCATTTCTAAATTTTGAAGAAAAAAAATTTTTCGAAAATTTGTAAGGGGGGAGTACATGCTTTTTTCCGAAAAAAATCAAAAAAAATTTATTTTCAATAACGCATATATTTTAAATGCAGATTCAATCTAGAGGACAAACCATGAAAAAAATACCATCAAACATTAAAATCGGTTCAGTTTTGACAAAGTTATGGGTGGTTGAAAAATGGGAGCTATTGATCCTAGAGCTTTACATGTAAAAATTTTTGTGAATTTTTGCATGATTTCTGACCAAATATTTGACCCCCTCAAAATCGGTTCTTATGATGTTTTTTATGCTAATTAAGACAACCACAATCTATTAAAAATGAAAATTCGCATTTCTAAATTTTGAAAACAAAAATTTTTCGAAAATGAGTAAGGGGGGAGTACATGCTTTTTTTCGGAAAAAATCCAACAAAAAATTATTTTCAATAATGCATATATTTTAAATGCAGATTCAATCTAGAAGACAAACCATGAAAAAAATGCCATCAAACATTAACATCGGTTCAGTTTTGACAAAGTTATGGTCGTTTGAAATATGGGAGCTATGGATTCTAGAGCTTTACATGTCAAAATTTTCGTGAATTTTTGCATGATTTCTGACCAAAAATCTTACCCCCTCAGAATCGGTTCTTATGATGTTTTTTATGCTAATTAAGACAACCACAATCGATTAAAAATGAAAATTCGCATTTCTAAATTTTGAAAAAAAAATTTTTTCGAAAATGAGTAAGGGGGGAGTACATGCTTTTTTTCGGAAAAAATCCAACAAAAAATTATTTTCAATAATGCATATATTTTAAATGCAGATTCAATCTAGAAGACAAACCATGAAAAAAATGCCATCAAACATTAAAATCGGTTCAGTTTTGACAAAGTTATGGGCGTTTGAAATATGGGAGCTATTGATCCTAGAGCTTACATGTCAAAATTTTTGTGAATTTTTGCATGATTTCTGACCAAAAATCTTACCCCCTCAGAATCGGATTTGATATTGTTTTTTATGCTAATTGGGACAACCACAATCGATTAAAAATGAAAATTCGCATTTCTAAATTTTGAAGAAAAAAAATTTTTCGAAAATTTGTAAGGGGGGAGTACATGCTTTTTTCCGAAAAAAATCAAAACAAATTTATTTTCAATAACGCATATATTTTAAATGCAGATTCAATCTAGAGGACAAACCATGAAAAAAATGCCATCAAACATTAAAATCGGTTCAGTTTTGACAAAGTTATGGGTGGTTGAAAAATGGGAGCTATTGATCCTAGAGCTTTACATGTAAAAATTTTTGTGAATTTTTGCATGATTTCTGACCAAATATTTGACCCCCTCAAAATCGGTTCTTATGATGTTTTTTATGCTAATTAAGACAACCACAATCTATTAAAAATGAAAATTCGCATTTCTAAATTTTGAAAACAAAAATTTTTCGAAAATTTGTAAGGGGGGAGTACATGCTTTTTTCCGAAAAAAATCAAAAAAAATTTATTTTCAATAACGCATATATTTTAAATGCAGATTCAATCTAGAGGACAAACCATGAAAAAAAATACCATCAAACATTAAAATCGGTTCAGTTTTGACAAAGTTATGGGCGGTTGAAAAATGGGAGCTATTGATCCTAGAGCTTTACATGTAAAAATTTTTGTGAATTTTTGCATGATTTCTGACCAAATATTTGACCCCCTCAAAATCGGTTCTTATGATGTTTTTTATGCTAATTAAGACAACCACAATCTATTAAAAATGAAAATTCGCATTTCTAAATTTTGAAAAAAAAAATTTTTCGAAAATGAGTAAGGGGGGAGTACATGCTTTTTTTCGGAAAAAATCCAACAAAAAATTATTTTCAATAATGCATATATTTTAAATGCAGATTCAATCTAGAGGACAAACCATGAAAAAAATGCCATCAAACATTAAAATCGGTTCAGTTTTGACAAAGTTATGGGCGTTTGAAATATGGGAGCTATGGATCCTAGAGCTTACATGTCAAAATTTTTGTGAATTTTTGCATGATTTTTGACCAAAAATTTTACCCCCTTAGAATCGGTTTTGATGTTGTTTTTTATGCTAATTGTGACAACCAGAATCGATTAAAAATGAAAATTCGCATTTCTAAATTTTGAAAAAAAAAATTTTTCGAAAATGAGTAAGGGGGGAGTACATGCTTTTTTTCGGAAAAAATCCAACAAAAAATTATTTTCAATAATGCATATATTTTAAATGCAGATTCAATCTAGAAGACAAACCATGAAAAAAATGCCATCAAACATTAACATCGGTTCAGTTTTGACAAAGTTATGGGCGTTTGAAATATGGGAGCTATGGATTCTAGAGCTTTACATGTCAAAATTTTCGTGAATTTTTGCATGATTTCTGACCAAAAATGTTACCCCCTTCAGAATCGGTTCTTATGATGTTTTTTATGCTAATTAAGACAACCACAATCGATTAAAAATGAAAATTCGCATTTCTAAATTTTGAAGAAAAAAAATTTTCGAAAATGAGTAAGGGGGGAGTACATGCTTTTTTCGGAAAAAATCCAACAAAAAATTATTTTCAATAATGCATATATTTTAAATGCAGATTCAATCTAGAAGACAAACCATGAAAAAAATGCCATCAAACATTAAAATCGGTTCAGTTTTGACAAAGTTATGGGCGTTTGAAATATGGGAGCTATTGATCCTAGAGCTTTACATGTCAAAATTTTTGTGAATTTTTGCATGATTTCTGACCAAAAATTTTACCCCCTCAGAATCGGATTTGATATTGTTTTTTATGCTAATTGTGACAACCACAATCGATTAAAAATGTAAATTCGCATTTCTAAATTTTGAAGAAAAAAAATTTTTCGAAAATTTGTAAGGGGGGAGTACATGATTTTTTCCGAAAAAAATCAAAAAAAAATTTATTTTCAATAACGCATATATTTTAAATGCAGATTCAATCTAGAGGACAAACCATGAAAAAAATACCATCAAACATTAAAATCGGTTCAGTTTTGACAAAGTTATGGGCGGTTGAAAAATGGGAGCTATTGATCCTAGAGCTTTACATGTAAAAATTTTTGTGAATTTTTGCATGATTTCTGACCAAATATTTGACCCCCTCAAAATCGGTTCTTATGACTTTTTTATGCTAATTAAGACAACCACAATCTATTAAAAATGAAAATTCGCATTTCTATATTTTGAAAAAAAAAATTTTTCTAAAATGAGTAAGGGGGGAGTACATGCTTTTTTTCGGAAAAAATAAAAAAAAAATTATTTTCAATAATGCATATATTTTAAATGCAGATTCAATCTAGAGGACAAACCATGAAAAAAATGCCATCAAACATTAAAATCGGTTCAGTTTTGACAAAGTTATGGGCGTTTGAAATATGGGAGCTATGGATCCTAGAGCTTACATGTCAAAATTTTTGTGAATTTTTGCATGATTTTTGACCAAAAATTTTACCCCCTTAGAATCGGTTTTGATGTTGTTTTTTATGCTAATTGTGACAACCAGAATCGATTAAAAATGAAAATTCGCATTTCTAAATTTTGAAAAAAAAAAATTTTCGAAAATGAGTAAGGGGGGAGTACATGCTTTTTTTCGGAAAAAATCCAACAAAAAATTATTTTCAATAATGCATATATTTTAAATGCAGATTCAATCTAGAAGACAAACCATGAAAAAAATGCCATCAAACATTAACATCGGTTCAGTTTTGACAAAGTTATGGGCGTTTGAAATATGGGAGCTATGGATTCTAGAGCTTTACATGTCAAAATTTTCGTGAATTTTTGCATGATTTCTGACCAAAAATCTTACCCCCTCAGAATCGGTTCTTATGATGTTTTTTATGCTAATTAAGACAACCACAATCGATTAAAAATGAAAATTCGCATTTCTAAATTTTGAAAAAAAAATTTTTCGAAAATGAGTAAGGGGGGAGTACATGCTTTTTTTCGGAAAAAATCCAACAAAAAATTATTTTCAATAATGCATATATTTTAAATGCAGATTCAATCTAGAAGACAAACCATGAAAAAAATGCCATCAAACATTAAAATCGGTTCAGTTTTGACAAAGTTATGGGCGTTTGAAATATGGGAGCTATGGATCCTAGAGCTTACATGTCAAAATTTTTGTGAATTTTTGCATGATTTTTGACCAAAAATTTTACCCCCTTAGAATCGGTTTTGATGTTGTTTTTTATGCTAATTGTGACAACCAGAATCGATTAAAAATGAAAATTCGCATTTCTAAATTTTGAAAAAAAAAAAATTTTCGAAAATGAGTAAGGGGGGAGTACATGCTTTTTTTCGGAAAAAATCCAACAAAAAATTATTTTCAATAATGCATATATTTTAAATGCAGATTCAATCTAGAAGACAAACCATGAAAAAAATGCCATCAAACATTAACATCGGTTCAGTTTTGACAAAGTTATGGGCGTTTGAAATATGGGAGCTATGGATTCTAGAGCTTTACATGTCAAAATTTTCGTGAATTTTTGCATGATTTCTGACCAAAAATCTTACCCCCTCAGAATCGGTTCTTATGATGTTTTTTATGCTAATTAAGACAACCACAATCGATTAAAAATGAAAATTCGCATTTCTAAATTTTGAAAAAAAAATTTTTCGAAAATGAGTAAGGGGGGAGTACATGCTTTTTTTCGGAAAAAATCCAACAAAAAATTATTTTCAATAATGCATATATTTTAAATGCAGATTCAATCTAGAAGACAAACCATGAAAAAAATGCCATCAAACATTAACATCGGTTCAGTTTTGACAAAGTTATGGGCGTTTGAAATATGGGAGCTATGGATTCTAGAGCTTTACATGTCAAAATTTTCGTGAATTTTTGCATGATTTCTGACCAAAAATTTTACCCCCTCAGAATCGGATTTGATATTGTTTTTTATGCTAATTGTGACAACCACAATCGATTAAAAATGTAAATTCGCATTTCTAAATTTTGAAGAAAAAAAATTTTTCGAAAATTTGTAAGGGGGGAGTACATGCTTTTTTTCGGAAAAAATCCAACAAAAAATTATTTTCAATAATGCATATATTTTAAATGCAGATTCAATCTAGAGGACAAACCATGAAAAAAATGCCATCAAACATTAAAATCGGTTCAGTTTTGACAAAGTTATGGGCGGTTGAAAAATGGGAGCTATGGATCCTAGCTTTACTTGTCAATATTTTCATATTTTGTCAATTTTAATCTGTCTGTAAGTAATTGCTGTTTCTGGCTTTAAAACAGTGGGATATACATATATAGACCTGGCGCTTCACAACCCTGAACCCAGGTTTTGATTTCACTCATCATTGTTATTTACTATCCGGTAATACCCGGCGTTGCATGGCCCAACTTATATTATATTATATACAACGGGTATGAAAAATAACAAATCCTTTCAGAGGTATTGTAAATGGATTTTCCTTTAAATTAAGATGTTTAAAATTATGCTAACATGAAAAAAATATTGTCCTTCTTTTTTGAAGCGTCCCCTATTTCTATTCGAAATAAAAATGTTTAACTTTCATTTATAAAAATATATAATAGTTCCCAGGCGTAGAGCTGAGGTTATATCAGTGTTGGCAACCCAGACAATTTGCCAACCAGTTGAGCACTCTCTCTCTCTCTCCCTCTCTCACTCTCCCTCTCTCACTCTCCCTCTCTCTCTCTCTCTGCCCGTTGGTAAATAGCTGGAGTTTCGTTTGGGTGGAGAACTCTTCGCTTAGGCAGCCAGAAATCAAAAATATTAGACTGAAACCCGCAACGGCAAACATTTGCATAACTCAATTCTTCAATTAACGTATTCGCAGCAGCCGCCTGTCGAGCGACCATCATCACAGTGAAGCAGTGCTAATGGGAACTACATCGGACTTATGATGATGGTGGCATTCCCATTCATTATTGCAAATTAATTTATTGCTCCGGTAAGTTCAATAAAATGTAAAAGAATTTGGATAAAATATATAGAGTATATTCGAATACCATATCGGGTAATAAAGTTTGATTAAAATATTAATGCAAATCTTAAAAAGGTTCCAAATAAATTTAAATATTGCTTAGCTGAAAATCGATAAATCTGTTTCTCGATTTTGACCACCAGCTCCACAGCAGAATTTGGAAAATTCTGGATACGATTTCACGAAATAATTGTAGAGAAAGTGATGCGTGGCGAACGCTGCACAAAGCGGCCACGCCCATTAGTGATTTTCGGCGTGGATAGGAATGCCAAAATGGAAACGGAAATCCAACGTGTTGCCCAGGTGCAGGCGGATCGAGGAGTTCGCCTACGAACCGAATGGCAAATGGAAAGGGTTTAAGCGAGTATTTGCGGCAACCAAACGAATATGAGCTACAGCCATCGGAGAGAGGGCAGCAAATAGCGAACAGGGGGGAAAAAATGCAGAAATACCTAAATTTTCAAGCAGCTCCCACATTAATGTGGAGCACATTAGTGCACGTAAGTGTATTAAGGATAATGGATGCACTCATAGATATTTCGCTGTTTGACTGTCTGCATATGGATAGAATAACACACAGACAGACAGACAGACGGGCAGGGCAGGGCAGGGCGGGGCGGGGCGGGGGCGGGGGGCGGGGCCGCATGCGGAAGGAATAGCACACTGGTCCGGTTACATGATATGCAGGTGGAGCGAGTGTTTCCACAGTGAAAAGCTTTAACTAAATGTGGGCGCCAGCTAGAGATGGCCCCGTCTCCGGTTTTTCCAGCACAGTACGCGACGCGGCACGCTCGAACTTTGCAGTTGGGTGCAACCCACAGCACTATACTCGGTCACATTGCAACAATAACAAATACACATTAATAAATTTAGAATCCATCCAGAGGTTATGGGAGTCTAAAATATGGGATCTGTGGATCCAAGAGATTCACTTGGCAAAATTTTTGTTAATTTTGGCTTTATTTTTGACAAACAATTTGAGCCCCTTCGTATCGATTTAATTGTGACAATTACAATCGATTACAAATTCAAATTTGCAACTGAAAAATTTGAAATTTTATTTTTGTCGTACATGATTTTATTTACCAAAACATTTTATTTTCGATTTTGTTTTTTTCTAAAATTGAAATTGAAATTAGTTTTTTTGTTTTGACACGAAAAAAATGTATTCTTGTCACGAAGAGAAAAACTCGGCACGCGCCCATCTCTAGTATCAGGTGAATGACTGTATGTGTGTGTGTAGGTGTATCAAGGTGTGTGTTGCGGCTGCTCTACATAAATTATAGTCTACGACTGTGTGTGTGTGTGTGTGTAGCATTGAGCCCTGTTTATATGTAACTGCGAGTATTATCTGGGCCTCGTTCTCGCCCAATCTAAAAGCGCCTCCCCCCAAAAAACCGCCTCAAATTTGCACTTGTGTTTAAAGCAAAGTTTCAAAATGCAATAAAATCAACGTTAAGCATACTGTTAATTACTATTGAACAGTTAAACAGTGATAAAACGCATTATCAATTATCAAAGTATCGAGCATCGCAATTTCAAGTATTCCGCTTAGTGGTTGGGGCCTGTATTAAGTATCTGTGGATGCAGGCTTTAAAGCTGCACTGTGGGAATATATTTCTTAAATAGGTTCTTAAATTGAAATTAAAGAAACTAGAGAAGCGAGAAGCAAACAAAGCAACAAACTAAATTATTAAGAACCAAATGGAACATTGAAGCGAGAAGTAAAAGAAGAAGCAAAGCAAGAAACATAGCGATAAGTAGACCAATAAAATAAAAGCGAAAAGAAAGAGAAGCAATAAGAATAACAAGAAGCAAAGCAAGAAGCAAATTCAATTTTCAAGCGAGAAGCAAAACAAGGATCGAACCAAGAGCGAGGCAAAAGGAAAAATAAATGGGCAGAAGGAGAACGTAACTAAGCAAGAAGCTAAGCGAAAAGCAAAGTAATTGGAACACCTAATTAAGAAGTAACAGAAAAAGAAAAAAAAAACAAAATGCAAAGCAATATGTCAACTTGAAAGCCAAGTAAAGAAGATCCCAGTTGAAAGCTTTACAAGAGCTGAAAATGATTTTAAAGCGCGAGAAGCGCAGCCAAGCGAGAAGCTTAAAGCCGCAACATTTGTTTTCCCTTGCGACTACTCGAAAGTGTTGAAAAGCCAGGCAGAAAACAATATTTCAAGCACTTGCACATGAGCATATAAATCAATACGTAATGTCACAAATCGAATATGTAAGCTGGCAAATAAGCTTCGATTTCACAGACTTAAGAGAATAATAACTACAGGCAATTGCCCCCCAAGTGTGAATCTTTGGCACAGCAAGACACTCAAAGAACTGTGAATGCCGAATGCCTGAAATCTGAATTCGGTTTTTCTTTTCTTTTTTTTTTTTTTTTTTTTGGTATTCACTATTCGGTTATCGTATACTGAAAGCACTTTTATTGTCATCATTGTCAGCGGGAATTGTCATCATAAATATTTGATTGTTGCATCAATAAAAGCTTATGACACATAAAATCCATAATTTCAATTGTCGCCCACGGCGTTTGCCGGTTTCGCATTAAGCAATGGCAAGCGGGGAGTCCTGGGGGGAGGGGGGGTGGAGGAGTAAGGATGAACGGGAATCGGATCAGCCGCTGGCATCTGGCAAGGTTAACGCAGCCAAGGAGCGAACAATAAATAAAGTACGATGCTGACAAAGAAGAAGGAGCCTTCCAAACGCCCACTCAAAACAAACCCCCTCCCCCCCGCCTCCCCCTCCTTCGCTCTGCCCCCCGCTGCACTGCAGCCCATAAATCAGTGTCGTTTCCCACCATTCTGTCGCCATCCTCGAGCACTTAAGCATGTTCCACGCTGCGATTTCGATTCCACCTTTGTTTTAACGCCATTAAAACATAGTTGAAAGGGTATTTAAGGCAAGATATATTGAGCGCGGTTAGGTGCTCCGTTCGAGGCAAGCCAAGGCGTCTTTAGGTGCGCTTAATTTATTTAATTAATGTTTAAAAATATATTATGATTTATAGAATTTAAACGCTGCTCTGTTAAACGATGTAACTTAAATAGTTAAAATAGCTTACATATTCTAAACATTTTAAATATTCTGATTTATAGAACTTAAAGATGACATTAAACATTTTAATTTTTAGTATCGATTTAAATTGTTTATTAAATATTTGTATATATGTATATATATTTAAAAACAGACAAACGACTGTACAATATATACATTTTATAGGATCATTCTTCTGCATCCTGTTACATAACTTTAAATTAAATTACAACATTTTAATGGATTTATATTTTTATATCCTTAAAATGTTCTTCTGCATTACGATTATTTTTGATGCTCATCAAAAAAAATATATTATACACTTCTACTAAAAGCATGTATTTTTTGTATATTTTCTTATATTTATAGATTTTTTTTTTCAAAAATTTTTATATTATAAACATTATCATGTTTGTATTGGTTCTGATAATCTTTACAACTTCCATGTAGAAAATGTTATATATGTTTGTTTTTCAATATCTTTTTCCTCTAGTTTGTTCAGTGCCTATTTCCCTCCCGCAACTTTGGCGAAGAACGTCCTCGGAACATCCTCGATAATTTTCAGAGCATTTGCTATGCAAATCGAGTGACACTTTTATTTAAAAGCCTCAATTGAAGCGCGTTTAAAACATTGTATGCACATTGAAGCGTATTTAAAACGTTGTATACATATTATTGTATACACATGTATATTCATAATTTCAGTTTTCAGATTTCGTTCCCATCATTTTTTTTAAACTTTTTTTTGTATTTATAATTTTTTATTTTTTTTTGAATTTCCATTTCATAATTCGCGTGTTAATTGAAAAGTGTAATTGCAGCAGTGTGTGTTGTGGTTGTGTGCGGTTTTCCGTTCGTGTGTGTGTGTATGTAGGGGGGTGTGTGTGTAGGTGAATGTACGGCTTAATGATGTATCCATAGACTTGGCCTGTAGTTATATCTGTTTTATGCATCGCTTCATATGACAAATTAATGAAGCGGCCGTCGCACATGTATCTGATGGATACAAATGTATCTGCAGGCGTTCGCCAGCCACTGTGTGCGTGTGCGCGAGTGTGTGTGCGGCTGACGCATAAATCAAAATTTATATGCCCATCAGGCGGTTCGAATACGTCAAACGCAACATTTTCAACTATTTAAGACGGCAACAACAACAATTTGGCAAGTAATTGCGGCGCCTTTGCACTGACAAGCAGGCAAGGGGGGGCGAAGTGTGCGTGTGTGTGTGTGTGTGTGTGTGTGTGTGTGTGTGTGTGTGTGTGTGTGTGTGTGTGTGTGTGGGTGGGTGGGGGCAAGGGGTGACGTGTGCGTGACGTGACCTGCACTTAGTTTAAATGTGAATAGAGCCGATGCAACAACAACATTTTGTATGGCAAACGTCAGCGAAACTTCGAAAAGCGAAAACAACAACAAATAACAGTGCTTTAGCTGAAAGTGCTCGACTAGCAGCTACCCTGTAACCGGTTTGCGGCTGTTGTTAAATAAATTCGTTTTAAAACCTATATTATTACAAGTAAATTTAAGTATTCAATGCGAAGTAAAGTGCAATAGTAAAATATTAGAAATTTAACTGAAAAATAATTAAATAAAACTTCATAACTTAATTTTGTTTTGTCAAGTATATTTCAAATTGCCATAGGCAATTATTCTGATTTAGATCATACGCTCGAAACCGTATACCCTTTTCTATCCAAGGTTTAATGGGTATAGGGTATATCAACGACAACAAGTCGTGCGGCAAGTGCAAAGCTCAGCAAAAACTTTGACTCGAATCAGGCGTGAGTATCCACGTGCGTGTGTGTGTGTGTGTATACACTTAAAAAAACGAAACGTGCAAACGTCATTGACAACGGCACTGACCGACAGATTGACAGCTGCCTCAGCATTAACCCTAACTTTAGCCCTAACCACCGACAACAGCCCCCCCCCCCATACCCTTGTTAAATGTGCGGTAATTGGTTCAATCGGCTGTCAATTTTGATCTGTAGCTATTTCCATTTCTTGCTGTGTGCACGTAATTGCAAAGATTCGCCGACAAATGAGGTTTATGCGTGGCGCATATCACAAATAAGTATGTCAAAAATATACGATCTAAATACCTGACTGCGCAATACTCTGCTTAATGTGAGCATAAACTATATACATTTATAGTTTGGTTTTGGTTTTTTTATACTAAGAAAACTCAACTCTATTTTTGATCATTTATTATATCTCAATTTCAATTATATTTGAATAATCGAATAAGGTCACTTTTTCCCTCGCTCTGTAAAATATAATTAAAGCAGGCATAATACCGTATTTATATGATAATAACGTCCACGCATAAACATCGCATATATAAACTTTACATATTTATGTGTGTGTGTACTTCAGTGTGTACACACTAGTTGGCATAACTATTACATTGTTTGCGCATAATTAATGCAGGAATATATTATTTGGAATATAAGCATAAATATGTTGAGTAAATACTTGCTGATAAACTGCTTGGAAACGAATACAATTACTCGAAAGGGTTCAAACCCGATATTCTACTTCTTTTTTTATTGATAATGAAACAAACTTTTAATTAAAGTAGTTGTAAAAATAAAAACAAAATTTATCATTAGAATTAAAATAGAGCCACTAAACTCGAGTTTGGTTGCAAGCCGGTTTGAACCTAGTTCAAGTCATGAACCAATATTCTTAAAAATATATGTGCTTACATTTTTTGAGAATACCGAAAACAACATTAATATTTCAAAATATTAAGAACAGCAAAAAATATATATTTTGTTTTGTTAGAAGTTTTAACCAAGGCTCAAATAGGTTCGAACCGCACACCATTTTTTGTTTATTAACATTGAGTACCCACTCAAAAGTTTTCAATAGCTTGAACATAAATCGAATCAAAGAAAAACATGCCAAACATATATATTTTCTTTGGATAATTTGTTGGTATTCGGTAACAATTTTTTTTGACTTTTCCTGTGGCTTTGAGTACTATTGGCCTTTGGCCTGGACGCTGTTTGATTTTATATTTTATTTCATTTAATTTTGTGCTCTTTGCCGCAGTGCTCCCAGCATGTGTGTGTGTGTGTGTGTATTTTTGGTTGTTGTTGCTTTTTAATTTTAATCCAATTTCAGCACACACCCACCCATAAAAGACCAGCACGGGGCACAACAGCAGCGGGCCAAACAATATTTTTTATATTTATTTTCGATTTTTTCATTTTTATTTATTTATTTATTTTTTTTTTTTATTTTTTTTTTATTTTTATATTTTTTCTTTTGCCTTTACTGGCTTGTGGCAAAATATATTAAAAGCTACTTACAAAGTGCACAACGAAAACGGTTACGTGTGTGTGTGTGTGTGTGTGTGTGTGTGTGTGTGTGTGTGTGTGTGTGTGTGTGTGTGTGTGTGTGTGTGTGTGTGTGTGTGTGTGTGTGTGTGTGTGTGTGTGTGTGTGTGTGTGTGTGTGTGTGTGTGTGTGTGTGTGTGTGTGTGTGTGTGTGTGTGTGTGTGTGTGTGTGTGTGTGTGTGTGTGTGAGAGTGGGTGTGACTGCACACATACACACAATTACAATGCTGTGGTTTCATATGTAGCTTGTGGAGTGGCCAAAGGGTTGCAGGGGGGAATTTTGCAGGGGTAGAAGATGATGATGATGCAAGTGATTCATGCGGAAAACGAGCAACAATTTTGGTTTACCAGACAGACAACGGCAGTCCCAGGCAACAACAATGTGGCCAGGCTTACATGTGTTTACACATTGTTGTTGTTGTTCTTCTTGTTGCTGCTGCTGCTGCTGCTGTTGCACTAGTTGTTGTTGCTGCTGCCGCTGCTGCTGTTTCCCAGCCCGCCTGCTGTTTCAATTTTATTATGAGCGCATTTTGTTTTCATGATTTAAGCAACAATAAAAATTGTAAAAAAAAAATAAAAATTATACAGTTATAGAGAGCGACACAAAAAGCTTTAGCTTTTATTAAAAATAAATTAAATCATCTGCAACATTTCGTTGCGGCGAAAACAGTGTGCAGCAACCTGCAACCTTTCGTAAATGGGCCTAATAAATTACTTGTAATAGACCACGTTGCGTATACGTAACGCAATTCGCAAGGCCAGACGAAATGAAGTTGGGGCTAAAAATGCTGCACAGAAAGAAAGCGAAAAGAAGTGTCCAATAATAAATTTATTTATATTTAATATTTATAACAATTGCAGATCAAGAACATATATTCCTTCTGGGATCAGATCTCCTTTAGTCCGTTAGGTGCACCTCACGGCCAGGGGGCGCATTCGGAAACTCACCAGGCGATACAAAAGACAAGCTGCTCCAAAATTCCAAGGGATAAAGCCGAATCCTTCGCCAGCCAACATATACTCGTGTATACCCGCGATATATCTATGGATCCACAACCAAATTTGGATAAGCCTACTGGGGGCGTGACAAATCGATTAAATCTGTATAACACTAAAAAAAACCATAGCTTTAAGACATATGATAAGTTCATTCTGGAAGCTTTCGTAAAAGATGTCAAGATCAATTCAAATTAATAGAATTCTTTAGATGGTCTATTACGCAAAATAAATATTAAAAAATAAAAGTTTTTAACAAGCTAGATAGCAAAAAGATACCTCAAAAAAGAAAAACAAAACAGGAGCGTTAGGAACGGAAAGCGGTTTTTCTCTGCCAAGATGCCTAGGAAAATGCGAGTCCCCGACTAACTACCCTACGATTATTCAGAGGTAAATACACTTTTCAAAAAAAAAAATAAGGAACAAGCATCACCGATGAAATCGAGGCGTTTTTACAAAATAGGAGACTAATTATATATTTTCTTCTTTAAAAAAATAAATTCGCCACGTCACCATGTCTAAAAGACGTTAAGTTTTTTAATAAACGCACACGTTGCAATTTGTAATTAAAATTACAAATTTAAATTACAAAATAAAAAAATAATATGCTGTTATACCAATAAAATAAGAAATATAAACACTGTCGGGGTTTACTCTGCAAAGATGCCTAGGAAAATGCGAGTCCCCGACTAAATCCGTATTGTTTTCCACACCATTATTTGCAGAAGAATTTTTTTCACTAAAAAAAATGAGGAACAAGCATCACCGATGAAATCGAACCGTTTTTACAAAAAAGGTTTCTGTATGAACATTTCTAAATAGGAATTTAACTTAATTAAGAAATTTTCATCTTTAAAAACACCCGTGTTTCATTCCGGTAAATTTGTTTTACCTTCATTTTTTGAATTTCTTTTCGACGTAATTTTGTGACGTCATTGCTTTTAAAAAATCCCCACAGCTTGATCAACATGTGTTTATTTGTTGCCTCAACGTAGAACAGCTGCTCTATGACGAAAACCCATTCCGAAATATTTCCATTTGCGGAAGTTCAATACAAACAAAAAATGCGCTCTAAAAAACATGATATGTACTTTCTGGAAAAGTTTAACACTAAACAACAAAAATGTCTTAAAGAAGGAGTGATCAATTCCAATTACTTTAGTTCTTTTGATGTTCCATCACGCAAAATAAATATTAAAAAAGAAAAGTTTTTAAACAAGCTACATAACGGAAAATATACCTTCAAAAAAGAAAAACAAAACAGGAGAAAGCGTTAGAAACGTAACGTCTGCCAAGATGCCTAGGAAAATGCGAGTCCCCGACTAACTACCCTACGATTATTCAGAAGTTTTTAGCAAAAAAAAAAAAGGAACAAGCATCACCGATGAAATCGAGGCGTTTTTACAATATAGGAGCTGAATTATATATTTTCTTCGTAAGAAAAAAAAAAGTGTTAAACCAATAAAATAAGAAATGCAAATGAGGTCGACGGGGCTTACTCTGCAAAGATGCCTAGGAAAATGCGAGTCCCCGACTAATTACATAATTTTATTTGCACACGGCAGAAGATTTCGTTGTTCAATCAGCATTTAAAAAAGAAAAAGAAAAAAGTTTAAAAAAAGAAAAAGGAAAAGACTTGAGCAACCGTTGGAAATAAAGGCGGATCTGCTCTGTGAAGATGCCTAGGAAAATGCGAGTTCCCGACTTGCTTCTGTATTGTTTTTTCACACGAATACTCGGAGGTGAATTATATCTCAACTTTTTGACAAGCCAAAGCAATTGTCCAAGTCGGATTAAATACAAAATTAGTGCAAGCGCAATATTTCAAACAAAGAAAAATAAAAATTAAAAAAAGGAGGCAAAAAAAAATAAATGAGTCTGTACTCGACGAGGCACAAAGCCAGACTGAGGATGAATACAAGGGCCCATCTGGACCTAGAAATTTTGGAGGCCTTCAAAGCCTACTTTGACGAAACATAAATTTACGATACATTTCTTTTGCTGATAGATATTGATAATTCACATTTCCAATGCGACTCTGAGCGTTGTTTTGACGGCAAATGCATGGCTATCTTTAGCAAAAAAAAGTGTGGAATTGGTGTAACTTTTTTGATAATTAAATTCATTGACAAAAATGTTTGTTCAAAATGTGCTGCAGAATGGAAAGTGTAAAAACTTCGTCAGGAAATTCAGAAAATAACAATAAATATGCAATGACAAATAATTGAAAAAAACAAATGTACGTGAGTGAAATTTAAAAAATCAGAATACACTATAAATAATATCTGCTATATATGTACAATAATAAAATAGTTTAAAAAAAATCTGGGATATTCTATGGCTAGTTCCACGTGTGGCAGCTGAATGTTGCAAGTTGATTGCAGTTGATTGGCAAATAGTATAGTTAAACCGTTAGTGCCGCACACTTGGGATGTCGCCACGCCCACACACACGCACACACACACACGCACACAGAGCCGTCCATTTGGGAGCAAAGAAGTTAAAATGCGCTCAAGTGGATAATTCAATATGGGTGAACAAATTGTTTTAAACACGTTTCATTAGATTTTGCATGGGAAATGCTATTGCCATACACACACACACACACCAGCACACTCATGTGTGTGTACATTTAAATTCTAAAGAACAAACAACAGACAGAGAGAGAGAGAGAGAGAGAGAGAGCGTGAAAATAAGATAAAAAACTAACTGCTGCAAGTTCTTGGCATGTGTTCTGCGAGTATGTGTGTGTGTGTGTGTGCGTGTGTGTGTCTGTGTGTGCCCATTCTTGTCTTTTATCCCAATGCGCATATTGTTTTTGCCAGTGACAACTGAAAGATTGAATTGAACTTTTGCATTCGTGCGCTGCAGAAATTGCCTCGCAGTGGGCCGGGAGGGGGGCGGGGGGTGGGGCGACTACAGGAGGGGGCGGGGCTGCTTCGACAGGGGCTTGAGGTAATTGTGAATTGATTGCTGAAGTGTAGCGAAATTCACTCCAAGTTGCATTCGGATGCGGACTCCGATATGCATACGCGATGTGTTCCACAGTGGAGTCAACGGCGTGGAGCGAATGAAGAGCGGCAAAGGACGAACGCAACTGCAAATGTTGCAGGCAGGTGTAGCCGACTAGGCGATGCTCTGTTTGCTCACCTACCTGCTACCTGGCAAATATTTGTTCTGTAAATAAACATCAAGGAATACGAGTCAGAAAAATTCCTTTAAAATTAATAGAACAATTTTGAGTCTTATATTTTAATAAAATATTTAATTTTCTTTTCTTTTTTAACAATTTTCCTTTTCATTTTATAAACTGAAAACGGTGCGGGATTTTTTTTCGGCAACTAATTCAAATTAAATAATAGATTCGAACTGATTCGGTGCTTGTTTAAAATAAATTTTTGAAATTAAAATTGTTCTCAAATATATGTAAATGAATAATAATATTTCCATATATGCTCAAATTCGTTGGCACTATTAAGTGTTGGTAAATTTTAGTTTTTTTTTAGCTTTCTATATATTTTGTGTCTAATCTCTAAAAGCTATAGCCATGTCTTGGGTAGGTTCTAGAGACCAAACATGGATCGATTTAAATCGAATATCAATATATAACCAATATGCCCCATCTTCACGCTGCGAACGGGGTAAAAAAAACTAAAACGTCATTGAATCCGATTGGATGCGATCAATTCCATTTGCCGTCATTCGATGCGATTTGTCCCGTGTCAGATTTGAGTGACAGAGCAGTTTGTTGCCTTTGTGCCCACAAAATGCCAGCGCTAGTGATGCACTGCCAGGCCGCACAGGCGACAAAACCAGCCAAATAGTTACGCGCAGAATAAAAATCTAATATTTCAGACTTGATTTCTCGAAGAACAAGTTGGGACTCACATCCAGAACGATTTGTTAAGTTTGAGAATTTAACTATTTTTTTAAATATTATTTTAAGTATTATTATTATTTAAGTATTTTTATTAAATATTATTTTAGGTATTATTATTATTTAAGTATTTTTATAAATATTATCAATTCAAAAAATTTAAGAAATTTATATATCCTGATTAAAGATTTGTATATCTTGATTTAAGACAATTATAGTGATATTAATCTAATATTTTTAAAATCTTGATTTACGATTTTACAAACTAGTTAAATTGAAAACATTAAATTTTCCACATACAACAATTGGTTTTTGTTAACATTTGTAGTGGGATTGGGTTCGAATCCGAGCTTCGAACTTATATTTGTAATATTTGTACTCATTTCTAGTAAATCGAGAGTTTTACTTGATATTCTCTTATATTAAGATTTTTTGACTTTTTTCGCGCTGTCTATACAAAGCTGATTGTCAGCCACAAAGTTGACTTGAACTTTAACAAACGTTTAAAATACACTTTTTATAAAATAAATAAAAAAAATAAATCAAAGCGGACATTTTTGTCGCCTGGCATAATTCTTAAGGCTGTTTCTGCATTTACTTCCTGTTCATGTAGATTTAAGGCACGTGTGGCCAAGTGGGTGAAAGTGTGTGGGCGTTGCGGGGGACGGCGGGCGGGGGCATTACGACAGAACAAGAGGAGGCAGAAGAAGGGAATTTGCTCAGCCTAAAAGACAAGACGCCCTCGTTAAGTGGCGCAGAGCCACCGCGTTGTTCGCTTCGCTGCGCCACTTTATTGTGAGTTGGCTGCATTAGGGCTGCTGCCACGCCCACACTTTCGGCAGTTGTCGTTGTTGCTGTTGTTGTTGTTAGCTGTTGCTTATTGTATTATGCGTCGTATTGTTGTCGTGCTGAATGGAGTCCTGGCGTACCCTTGTCCTGGCGTCCTTCTTCTTGCTTTAATCTTGTGCCAGCTCCTGCCTTTCACCTTCACCCACCCCCCCCCCCCGCACTCCCCTTGCGCCACACTGCGACTCATTATGCGCTTAATTTTCGCTTTTCATTTTCAATTGCCATAATTTAGTTTTATTTTCGCTTCATTTTCGCTGCGGCCTGCCCCGCCACTCCCCCGCCCTCGGTGCCTTTCTATTCCTTGTAGCAGCTTCTGGTTTTTTATGTTTTTACTCGTTCACGAAGCGAACAGAGTATATTGGCTTCGTGCCACTATTGAAGCAGGAGGCTTGAAACTTGGAACAGTTATTATATTTATTTACCTCCCTCAGTTTTGACCTGATGACCTCCTTTTAAAGATCCCACAAACATTTTTTGGATATCTCCGGTTTAGAGGTAGAAAAATTACAAAAAATCGAAATTTTCCCAAAATAAAAAGTCTTATTACACTGTAAAAAAGTATTGTGCAGTCGGTTACACCCGACTGCAACGCTCGTACTTGCTTTATGTTCTTTTTTTATTCTTGCCACGCAGAAGTTTTGCACACAAAAGCAAACGGGACCTGGGCATATTTTCATATTTGGAAAACCCACGGCAAGCTGCGTCTGATTACATCATAAGAAATGCGTAATAATTGCGTTAACATAACGCGGCCCGGACGACAGAGGTGGCGCGGAGGACTCTACTTTACCTGGCCAGCATCCAGCGCGTCTGTGGCATGCGCCACATCCATGTGCCACATTACGCGCGCCCCAAACACGCAAAGGGCGTGGCAGCAGCGCCGTCGACAAATAAAAACTCAAGCGAACAACGCCAACAAAGACAACAACAACAACCGAAATGATGCTCAAAAAGTTTTCACAAATTGTTTTTACAGTGCGTTTGCACTTTTTTATTTTTTGCAAAATTTAATTTATCTCCTCATCCGATTCGGCTAAGAGCGACACCTAGCGGTGGGGGATGCTACTACGTGTCTGATTTGTATATATATAAGCATGCATATTCTACATCTGTATTCATATTTGATTAGCGCTCTAATTCCTATCTTGTACTCCTTAAGACCCTGCTATTATATCTAATTACTTTTAATTACCAGCCGTATTTACTTCAGTAATCACAAAATAACCCTAAGCCCAAAGCAAGCCTGAAACACGAAATTTAAATTATAATTGAATCACTCTAAAAATAATTTAGTTACTTCTAATTACCAGCAGTAATTACTTAGGTTATTAATAAATAAATGCCAGTGTAAGACTATGGTATATAAGAAAATACAATATTTGTATTTTACCAGGGTATTTGATTTTAAAAATACGACTTAATTTATTTTAATTTAATTTAGGTTAAACTTAAGCAGTTATTTAATTACACTAAAAACTATCAAAAAAGTAATTAAAAATATAAGCTCGTATATAAATATATAGAAGAAAGCATTGTATTCAATAAACCACATTCGTATTTAATACACTTCTTAATTAGTAACTCATATTCTATTTTTTGATCTTGAAAATTTTATATAATTACTTTTAATTACCAATAAATCCAAAAAGGTATACATGACTGTATCTCAGCCATTAGTAGTCTGATTTTGGAAAGATATACCTCTTTCGACTCCTACAGTTCTATAAACGCTATCGCCGTTTAAAATTTTTTTATTTCAAAATCGAAGTATATAATTCGAGCTTAAATTTTGTAAATGACAACTCGTCCAAATATTTACAGTTTAGAAGATAACTTATGGGGGCTGTCTTCGCGAATTTGCAGATCTCAGGGCACCAAAATTCGCCCCAAGTATCTAACCTCAACTTCAACTTAACTGTGGCGCCATCTGGTGTTAAAATGTATTGCAACTGCTTTCCGTCAGCTCTTTGAAATTTCTTGTAGAGTTTTGCTCTTGTTTTTTATGACTTTTGACTCTGAATAAGTGTCTCAAGGAAAACGCTCGTTCAACTTTTGACCTCTTATCAGCGGCAGCGCAAAAATTGCCAGAACGTGTCCGAACGAAGCGAACTAAGAAGCGAGCAGCTTACTATAAATCAGTACCAATGAAATATCATTAGCGCCAGACCAAGCTGAACCTTATCCCCCGCACACCCCCCGCCCCCCTCGGCCCCAAGCCGAACAAAATTGTTCACCAACTGCGGTTGGGCTGGCCAAAAGCGAAGCTAGCAGCTGTGATGACAATTTAGCTCTTTTATCGCCATATCTGGCATTTCTAAAGGCCATTCCGCTCTTTTATAACACTTAAATTTGGTAAAAAGGGGCATAAATAAAACATGCATAGATTTTTAATAGCCAGAAAAAATATATATTTGATCAGTACAAAGAAGAAGCCAAATAAATCAAAGATTAATTTAAAAGAAAAAAAAGTTTTGGAATATTATTTCAATGCTTTCGATAAAAAAGAAAAACAGTTGTATATATATATATATTCTTGTTCACCGTTTATAGATGAGTGGAAAGAAAGATAGAAAACCACAAATATGGCAAATATATGAAATAGTGATTAATAGTTGACTTTCCTTGACTTACCAGCACTGGCGAGCAACTACCTTAAGACGAAAAGTAGTCGAAAGAGTTGCCAGGAGCTGCCAGAGTTGCCATCCGTCCGTGGCAATTGCAGTTGGCACACACACCATGCCAGCGCTGGGCCGCCTGGTTGCGGCTGTAAAAACTTTAAAAATTGATTGAGCACGTGAATAACAGCAACTGAACTGCAACAACAACAAGAACAACTGCAACAAGCAGCTACATGTTTGCACATACAAATGTATCTGCTTAAAGCGCCCGCTCCCCGCCCCACCCCCCCCCCCCATGCGCCCCAACTCAGCTGACGCTGGCAATAAAATGTACAACATGCGTGGGAGTTGACGTGGGCAAGGGCAGCGGGTTTGGCGGGAACGCTTGAACAAATCCTCCGACTGCATTTTGCGCATTTGTATGCCAAAAAACTACGAGAGCTGCAAGGAGTTGCGAGGCGAAAAAAGAAAGGAGCAGGCAGCTAGCCAAGCTGGGTGCCGAATGGCAAATACACTAGAGTAAATAAAGCGTGACATTAGCGTTAACTGCCTGTCAGTGCTAACAGCCACCTTGACGAGGAGTTTGCCTGCGAATGCTTTTATTTAGCTACTAAAGCCAGTTTATCCTGCTTGTAAATATTTACCAGGAAGATACAAATTTATGTTTTATTTCATGGTGACAAAGCTTTCAAATATGTCAAATTCATTTTTATTTCATATGTGCTTTCGTTATTTGCTCTACCTGACAAAATTTACAAGCTCAATTTAATTTATTTTCCTTTATTTTTGTCCTTTTAGTTTTTTCTTAATTATAGGTTAAAATATCATATCTTCAAACAGATTGGTGCCCATAAAAATTACAACCTGCTTGCAAAGTACATGGTAAATTGCCAAAGCTCATTTGCCCAGTGTATTACAAAGAAAAATAGCTGAGTAGCATTGTTGTTCTGGGCTCTTAGTTTTTGCCGGTGCCAAAAGAAAAACAGAGACAGACAGACAGGGGGACTTTCTGTTGGATATGGGGAACAGTATCATTTCACAGGCCTCCCAGCGCAGTTGTCCTGCGGCCCAAACCCACCAAACACGCCCAGTCGCTTCGGCGGGTCCCGACTTGCAACTGCCAAGGTTGCAACAAGGGGGAGGGGGAGGGGGAGGGCTTGGGCGGTGTGGGGCAGCAAAGGCAGCACGTAGCTTTGTAGCTAAAACACCACGTAGCATTATCGATGTAATCACCGGATAAGCTAACAAGTTGCCAGGATTTTCACGCATACTCCGTTCCACTGGACTAGAAGGGGCAGTGGAGGGGAAAGGGGGCGGAGGGGGAGGGGGGCTACGAAAGGGAGGAACTGCAACTGAGCAGCGTGTGAAAAAACAAAAAGGAAAACTTTTTGCCAGCCAACATTTATAGTTTCTCGTAGTCGATGGGTAGAAAATGTGAAAGAGAGAAAATAAGAGAGGGAGAGAGAGGGAGAAAGGGAGACAGCATGCAGGGAACAGCGATACTTCGTATAGCTTGCACTTACTTAGTATGGATAAACTGTTTTGATAACTAAAAACGTTCAAGTTATTGATATTGAAAATATTGTATAGAATTTGTTTCAGGTGAGCGCCAGTTACGTGGAGAGAGAAAGCGCTGGGGGCGGGAACTGTGCGTGTTCAAGTGGACCTGGAGCAGGACAAGGGGGAAGGAGGGCAACGAAGCAAAGTGGGAGAACAACATTAACATAGCGCAAACACAAAGTTGCAAGCAAAACAAAATTAACATCTAATTGAAGTTTTCAAATTAAGGGAATTTTTTTAAATTCAAGGAGTTAAGAAGAAATATAGGCACGAATAAAGCTAATTAATTGGTATGTAACAAATTAATTTGTGCCAAGTTTTTAGCTTACAGCTGATGAATAATAGCTGATATATAATATATAATAGTATTTATTATTTTATTTCAATATGAGTACAGGATACTGTAAAAAGAGAAAATGGTTCGGTTCGGTTCGGGCGAAGTTCGGTTAAATTTATGAACAATATTTAGTTTCGGTTTCGATTTAAAAAAAAAAAAAAAATGGTTATTTTGTATATACTTATAGATATCTATATATAGATATTAATTTCGTGCTAGTCAACTTTATATACTATTGGTATAAGGTCCGGACTTAGATATCTGTATTTATATACATAAAGCGTAGCCTTTTTAAAACTTTTAAATAAATCAAATTTAAAAAACCTCAAGTTTGAACTAAATTAAAATGAATAAACATGTATTATAATTTATGTACTCATATTCGCAGTTATATATATTTCAGATTTAAATTAACGATTGCGTTGGCCAAGGACACACGTTCAAAACTCGTTACGAAACCAGAATTCCAGGTTCACAGTTTGACGCATTGAAGGTTCGATGTCTGCGCTATTAGTAAACAATTTATAGCCACACTTTGGAAAAAGAAATAAAATTGCAAATATTTAACCGAACATACGACTCCCTTACCTTACCTTCCCCCCCCCCTCCCTGCCGCCTTCCCCTCGCCGGTTCATGTCTAGGACAGCAGAAGCCACAGCAAAATATGCGCCAGAAGCATGCGATGGCGGGCGAAGGGGGCGTGGCAGCATTGCAACATGTTGCCTTATTGCACTCAGAAAAAAACGACGCTCTAAACCCAGATACACGCAGAGAAAAAAACCAGGGATTGTTAAAAATTTTTAAATTTAAACAAAGTTTTCTTTTATAATTCTTTTATATACATAATTTTTTTTTATTTTGAAAGAACATTACGATTTTTATTCAATCAAAATAAATTTGTATTTAAAATATAAATTGTACTATGTGAAAAAATACACTACAAAAATGTTGACAGTTGAAATAAATATAAGACACTTTTAATGAAAGTACAACGTTTTTTGGAATAAATTGTTTTGTAATTGAGGCTTATATTGAGGCATTTTGGGCTTATACAAAATGTTCTTGAAATAATAACTTTTTGCTTTGTGAAGAAATTTTGAGCCTGAGCGAATTTCGCCAACACTTTTGACTTGATTTGACCAAAGAAAAATGTTTGCTTCCTGACTCTTGATTCTCTGAGTGTGCATCCATGTTGTTGTTGTTGCTGCTGTTATATTGTTTCGAACGGGCGCATCAATTTCCAGCCAAGTTTAAACTAAATAAAAAGCAAAAGGGTTGGGCTCTCAGCGGGTCAGTGCGGCGTGGGGCGGGGGGCGGGGCAGCAGCGTCGTGTGTACGAGCATAATATCAACTTTGAACACACACCCTCACACACCAGCCATGAAAAGAAAGTAGTGCAAGCAGCGCCAAGGATTCCCCCGTTGCAGGCGCTTAAGAAGTTTCAGACATGAAATCAATTTGTCTTCCAACTCCCACGAAAATAAAAAATAAAATAAAATAAAAAAAAAACTGTGGCAACGCCAGCAAACGGGCTAACGGCCAACGAACGAGCCAAACAGCCAAAGGACCAAAAAACAACAACAACAAAAACAAAAACGCAGCCAAGACGAACAAAAGAAATTAAAACGACTCTCAAATACCCTTTGCAAATTGACTGCGTCTTTCTTTAAAATCACCATAATAACCAATAATAACAAAAATTAGGCCTAGAATAAAAGTGGACCTCTTGCCTTGCCAAAACCGAATATTAAATACCCTTGTTTTCATACAATAACTACATTTCTGACCGACTATATAGTCTTCCGGTATTGATAATTTGTAATTTTAAAATTCGGTTAAAATTAGAGCATTAAAAAACACGACACAATTTGAAAATACGCACGATCAAAAATATTTGTAAGTTTAAATATATAATTATTTGATATAAACTTTATATCTATAATATAATGGATTTGAAAAATTATCATAATATTAAGTAAGTAAGTCTTAACACTTACGTGATTTGTCCTCATTTTATATTTGTAATTGAACGATTTGTAATTTTATCCCGCGTTTGCCTAAAAGTGAATAAATATTCAAAATTCTTATAATTTTAATTTTACAAGAAAAAAAGAACTTATTTGTTTAACACTTAAATGGGGGCCATATAATAAATAGAATCTGATAATTGATTATCATATACTGGGAGCAAAGTAAATTCCGCAATAACTGATTTTTTTTTTGGGTATTTTGGAAGTGTGAGAAGTTAAAATTTAAAATTTGTGAGTAATGGAAATAATAGAATAATAATTCAGAGAATTTAAAAAATGGATAAATCGAATTCGTAGAATATTTGAAAACCAATTCGTGTAAAAAGAAAAAATGTCAGCTTTTAAACGCGTGTTATTTCAAAACCGGGTAAAAGAAAATTCGCGTGAAAAGAGAATTGGGCGTATCGTATAACAGAGCCGCGCCAGCATACCCTGCGGCAGGGTATCAAATGGCAGCCAGCCAGGGAAGCAGTCATTGCCTGAACCAGAGGCAGTCATGTGGCAACACACACACGCACACATGCACATGCAGGGAAGGAGGAGGCAGGGAGGGAGGGGGGAGGAGGGAGGGGCACTGCAATAACTTGTATTTTAAGTTTACTCACTGCTGGGATTCGAAATTTAATTTCATAGTGCGATGCGTTGTTATTATTTTGCATAATAACATTTCTGGCAACTGCTCTCAAATACCCAGCGGTATTCATAATCCCCCCCCTCCCCCTACCCCTTCCCCGAACGTGTGTGTGGGCTATTTTACTATTATTATGCCCTGTACCCCATTGAATATAGGTAAAATGAAGAGGGTATAATGTTTTTGTATATATATATATATATTCTTGATCAGCGTTAACTGGCAATCTCGTTAAAAAAAAAAAAAAGAGTGCTCTAGTTGAAAGTGCCCGACTAGGAGATACCCTGAACCCATAACCTTTGCCAAAAGAATTCTTTATTAGCTTCTAAATTTATCGTATGATCTTTGTGAAATGTTCAGGACTGAAAAATAGCATCCAAAAGCCCAGATTAGCTGTTTTTGCAATTTTGGGGCGACTGGGGGAAGGTATCCAAAAAGATTACTTTTCCTAAGCTGCTTTGCGAGAACATACTAAGACAAATTTGGTGAAAACTGTGGCAGAATACCGATAATTATCGATATTAATGAAATGGTGCGCGATATCGGATAAGTTAAAGTAATAATAATAATAATAATTTGCTTTATTTGCCGTTTGAAATTTACATTTTGCTTAAAGCTAGCTTCACATTATGAATCAGAGTTTAGATATTGCATCTTTACAGCTGAGATATGAACATGAATTATATTTACAATTATTGTTAAATTTTTATTTTTATTGAATGATTAAGGAAAAATTTGGCTGAGAAAAAAACCTTAAATTTGGATAAGTTAAAGATACCTTTTAAATAATAACCTCACCCGTAGTCTCGACACACTCTAAAAATATTAGAATCTTCTTAATACATAACTCTAATCTTCCAAGTAAAGCTCTTGGTATTAACGTAAAATATCGGAGCTGATTACAGGGTATCTGCCAGTCACGCACAACAAGGACAAGGACACTCTTGTGTGCTGTTTTTTCCCGGTTTTCCGTCGCAACGAAATAAGCGCAAATTTTGTGTGTGCTTTGAGCGAAAGCCAAATTCCCCCCCCCCCCCTCACCACTTTTCCGTACTTCCCCCTGCACAGCCACATGGGTTTGCTGATTGAGCAATCGCATCCGGGCTATTAGACGGGCACATCTAACACGCCGACCGATTAGGGGCTCTACGTAAATGGCTCATCAAGTTTTTTGACATTTGATTGAGTCGCTTGCGACTTGTGGACGCATCCCCCGCCCCCCGTCCCCCCTCTCACTGGGATTGGCTCTTAATTTGATCCGGATTTCTAACATTAGCAACTGAGTCACCTATTTGGTTATTTTCGAACAAACAGAATTCCACGCAGTGCAAATATTTACTGCTCAAATAGACGCATTGTAAAGCAAATATTAGAGCCAAGTACAGAACCAGACGACTTTATAAATAGCTCTAGGAAATCAGCCGCAACGAACCAAGAGACGATGACGTCAGCTGGGACCAGCTGTTGGTTAATTTACGTGTGGGCTGTGCAAACAGGTGAGAGATAGACAGATAAATGCCACAAAACAAAACAAGTTTAAACAGTCGCTAAGGCTGGACCAAAAGCCACTGATACTTGGACCAGCATCCAGGTCAGTTCACTTACGACCTTGAACAGGACCTTACGTAAGACTTTACGTTACTGTGATTTGCTTACCTTACCTTACGTTAGACCTTAGAACTTAGGTTGGACCTTCAAATAGACCTTGCCTTTGACAATACCTTAGACCCTTGGACCTTGCTTTTAACCTTAATGTAGACAATTAGTCGGACCTTATCTTTTACCTTAAATAGGACCTTGACTTTATATTGAAGCTTATGTTGGAGCTTACGTTAGCCCTTGGCTTGGACTTATCTCTGATCTTAAGTTAGACCTTAACCTTTGAACCTTGAATCTTATGTAAGACCTTAAGCTATAGCCTGATGTTGGATCTTGCTATATACTTTACCTTTGACTTTACGTTAGACCTCAAGTTACACCTTACGATGGACCTTACGTTAGACCTTACGTTAGATCTTACGTTAGACCTTACGTTGGAGCTTAAGTAGGACCTCAGCTTTGACCTTACTTAACGTTAGACGAGGAGGAGCTTTCCTTTGACTTTACGTCGTACCTAAGACCTAACATTGAATCTCAAAATGTACCTCAGCCTTCCTTTGAACTCCAGGAACACCTTTTTTTATCGACAAATATTTTCGCAAGCAAACTCCTTGGCTTCCCGACAACACCTAATTTCATTTCCATAGCTTGTAAACATTTAACAAGAACAACAATTTATAAAAACCAGTTAACAGTTAAAACGCATAACATTGGCTTATCTAGCTGAGATCTTTAAGAAACTCAGTTCCCATTTGCCTGGTAAATAGTTTTGTGTTTATCCGGCAAGCGAAAAAAATCGGTTTTTTTTTCGAAATTTCCCAGCAGTTGTCTGGGCAAAAAGCATAAAAAAATGCGACGCGACTCAAGTTGAGTTGAGTTCAGTTGATACCTTAAGCTCTTTGCCTGGATTTGCGCAAATGCAAGTTGAAACTTTTGCGTCCCACAAACAACCTTGCAACCCGCCCCCCCCGCCCCTTTGCCACGACCACCCTCTGAGATCCCCACTTGAAGACAGTGCCAAAGCGTAAAACTTATAAAAATTTCTGCACATGATTTCGCTTTATTGCTTTATGACGCTGCTCTTGGCTGTGTGTGTGTGTGTGTGTGTATGCCTGGAGGTTAAGGTTGAAGTAGGTGCCTAGCGTAAGGTGTTGGCTGGGGCTAGGGCTGCTCCTTGCAGCGGACGGGCGTCCTCTGCTTATGAATATTTCAAAACGCTGCCGAAAACAGAGACAAAAAGAACTGTGATATGAGAACTCGACAACTGGCTTTGCTGCGGCCTGACAACCCTGCTTGACACCCTTTCCCTTCCTCCGCTCTGCTTTTTACAAATGTGAAACTTTCACTTTTCATACTCTGTTGACAGGTGCAGAAAGGGTATATTGATTATGTGTAGCATTCACCTAGCTGTCCGTTAAATATTCTTCAATTAAATAAATATAATTTTTGATCGTTAACATTGGGTATTATTGGGGGGTATATATTTATATCTTTGAACGATTTTGGGATTTTTTAAAAAAATGTTTAACATTTATTTTCTTCTCTTAACTTCTTAACATGAAAAGAAAATTATTTTTCTATAATATTAATATTAATAATATTTTACTGGAAGTACAACTGTGCTTTCTTTGATTTAGAAAACAAAATTCTCATTTCTCTTTTATGCTATGAACAGAGCATTGCGCAGTCGGTTACATCCGACTGGCAAATTTGTAAATTTTGTTTTCCTCTTGCACTCGCTTTCTCTCTCTTTCACTTTTGGCTCGATTGCCTCTCGCTAGTTTCATTTATGTATCTATTTACGGGAACCGCAAGTGCTGAAGGGTGGTTGGGGAGGTCAAAGGGTAAGTGCTCACATGTGACCCCCGGCCCCATCGCGCTTGCCGCCCTATCATAACTTTTGATGATCTTTTGCATGGCGCGTGCTGTGAATTGTCAATAAATAAACAATTTTTGACGCTCTAAAAATACACATGAAATCTTTTTGTGTCCCTCGCTCCTCTCCCCCGTGGCATCCCGCAGTCGGCCTGGTCCATTATGTGGAAACCACGCTGAGTCCATGTTTAGGGAGCCACAAAATGTCCTTTGTCCTTGCCTTGGCCGTGTTTGTCAGTCTGTTTATATAGCCATGATAGATGGCTTAGGAACCGGAAGGGTGGACAAGCGGAGGGGAGAAGGGAGCTCTCTACGATTTTAGACACTGCTTAGTGCTGGGAACATTTTTGGGACAGTCCAAGGACGTGCTTAAATACTCAACAGCATCAAATATAATTTATACATTTTACTAAGGTTCAAAATGATTGTTAAGACATATTAAATAAAACAAAGAAGCATTGTTTTAAACTATATTACATTTAATTGTTAATTATAATTTATATTTCTTTTTAATAGTTTAAAAAATAGTTTTTTTATTAAATCGTCAAACAAAATACTTTTTTTTATATAAAGTCAGAAAATTTCCATAATTTGTTTCTGACTTTACTTTCTGTAAAATCACTGTAGACTTTTAACAATATTTTAAATATTAAAATTTAACACAGTAGCCTTTGATGGTCAACCTTTCGAATTTCAGAGTTGCATTACACAAACAGAGTCGCATTGGAAATGTGAACTATCAATACCTATCAGCAAAAGAAATGTATCGTAAATTTATGTTTCGTCAAAGTAGGCTTTGAAGTCTTCAAAAATTTCTAGGTCCAGATGGGCCCTTGTATTCAACCTCAGTCTGGCTTTGTGCCTCGTCAGGTACAGACTCATTTACTTTTTTTCTACCTTCTGATTTACATTTTTATTTTTATTTTTCTTTGTTTGAAATATTGCGCTTGCACTAATTTTGTATTTAATCCGACTTGGACAATTGCTTTGGCTTGTCAAAAAGTTGAGATATAATTCACCTCCGAGTATTTGTGTGAAGAAACAATACAGAGCAAGTCGGGAACTCGCATTTTCCTAGGCATCTTCACAGAGCAGATCCGCCTTTATTTCCAACGGTTGCTCAAGTATTTTTCTTTTTCTTTTTTTAAACATTTTCTTTTTCTATTTTAAACTGTGATTGAACAATGAAACCTTCTGCGGTGTGATAATAAAATGATGTAATTAGTCGGGGACTCGCATTTTCCTAGGCATCTTTGCAGAGTAAGCCCCGTCGACCTCATTTGCATTTTCTTATTTTATTGGTTTAACACCCTTTTTTTTTTCTTACGAAGAAAATATTTAATTCAGCTCCTATATTGTAAAAACGCCTCGATTTCATCGGTGATGCTTGTTCCTTATTTTTTTTGCTGAAAACTTCTGAATAATCGTAGGGTAGTTAGTCGGGGACTCGCATTTTCCTAGGCATCTTGGCAGACGTTACGTTTCTAACGCTTTCTCCTGTTTTGTTTTTCTTTTTTGAAGGTATATTTTCCGTTATCTAGCTTGTTTAAAAACTTTTCTTTTTTAATATTTATTTTGCGTGATGGAACATCAAAAGAACTAAAGTAATTGGAATTGATCACTCCTTCTTTAAGACATTTTTGTTGTTTAGTGTTAAACTTTTCCAGAAAGTACATATCATGTTTTTTAGAGCGCATTTTTTGTTTGTATTGAACTTCCGCAAATGGAAATATTTCGGAATGGGTTTTCGTCATAGAGCAGCTGTTCTACGTTGAGGCAACAAATAAACACATGTTGATCAACAAGCTGTGGGGATTTTTTAAAAGCAATGACGTCACAAAATTACGTCGAAAAGAAATTCAAAAAATGCAGAGGTAAAACAAATTTACCGGAATGAAGCACGGGTGTTTTTAAAGATACAAATTTCTTAATTAAGCCAAATTCCTATTTAGAAATGTTCATACAGAAACCTTTTTTGTAAAAACGGTTCGATTTCATCGGTGATGCTTGTTCCTCATTTTTTTTTAGTGAAAAAAATTCTTCTGCAAATAATGGTGTGGAAAACAATACGGATTTAGTCGGGGACTCGCATTTTCCTAGGCATCTTTGCAGAGTAAGCCCCATCGACAGTGTTTATATTTCTTATTTTATTGGTATAACAGCATTTTATTTTTTTATTTTTTAATTTAAATTTGTAATTTTAATTACAAATTGCAACGTGTGCGTTTATTAATAAACTTAACGTCTTTTAGACATGGTGACGTGGCGAATTTATTTTTTTAAAGAAGAAAATATATAATTAGTCTCCTATTTTGTAAAAACGCCTCGATTTCATCGGTGATGCTTGTTCCTTATTTTTTTTTTTGAAAAGTGTATTTACCTCTGAATAATCGTAGGGTAGTTAGTCGGGGACTCGCATTTTCCTAGGCATCTTGGCAGAGAAAAACCGCTTTCCGTTCCTAACGCTCCTGTTTTGTTTTTCTTTTTTGAGGTATCTTTTTGCTATCTAGCTTGTTAAAAACTTTTCTTTTTTAATATTTGTTTTGCGTAAGAGAACATCTAAAGAATTCTATTCATTTGAATTTGAATTGATCATGACTTTTACGAAAGCTTCCAGAATGAACTTGTTATATGTCTTAAAGCTGTGGTTTATTTTAGTGCTGTACAGATTAATCGATTTGTCACGCCCCCAGTAGGCTTATCCAAATTTGGTTGTGGATCTATAGATATATCGCGGGTATACACGAGTATATATTGGCTGGCGAAGGATTCGGCTTTATCCCTTGGAATTTTGGAGCAGCTTGTCTTTTGTATCGCCTGGTGAGTTTCCGAATGCGCCCCCTGGCCGTGAGGTGGACCTAACGGACTAAAGGAGATCTGATCCCAGAAGCAATATGTTCCACAGCTAAAATTCTATGGCAGCATATAGTGCTTCAACCCGGCCGACTACAATATATTATTTTTTGTGCAACATTAACGCATGGTTATAATATAAATAAAGATTTATACATAATTTCAATAAAAAATTGTATTTAATTTAATACCAATTGTCAGTACAGAATTAAAAATTTTCCACACTAGCCCATAAGATGCAAATAAGCTTTCACTATAACTGTAAACTGCAGAGCTGGGCTGCATGAAATATAATCTGAAAGCGACTTGAAGCTGAGTTTGGACAGCTCCTGTGCCGTCTGCCCTGAAAACAATTGACGCTTATGTCGGATAATAAAAATTCAGAGATTTCATTTTGTCCTGCAAATTAAAGGCCCACAAAAGCGTCCCCGGAGGGAGGGACACGGGCGCTGGGAGGCGAGCTTTTGCTCAAACGGTGGGCGTGTCCAAATCGGCTGCTTAAGTAAGAAATCATTTTATTTGAAAACTTTTCGCACTGTTTGCCGTGTTGTGTTTTATGCCATTTCGGGTTTTGTCGTCGTTTGTCGCATTGTTGTTGCCCGACGACAGCAACAATAACAGGAAAAGAATAAAAAGCAACAAGAAGAAAGCGACAGGCGCAAAGCACATGGCACAACAGCAACAAAGTTAAACTGTAACAATAACCAAAGTCAAAGTTTGTCGGCAAAGTTTCTTCTTTTTTTTGTATTTGTATTGCGCTGCGTGTGTGTGTGTGTGTGTCGGCTGTCGGAAACAAATTCATTTCAATTGTTTATGTGCCTGTTATAAACACACACACACACAGACACGCATGCATGCATGCAACTGAGAGCGCAAGAGCGATAGCCTGTGCCGAGATCGGTGAGAGGAGCTTTTGAAAATGGCGTTCGCCCTTTAAAGACAGAAACAAGTTCCACGTGACGGCGGCGGCTGCTGCTGGCGTCGCCGCCAGGGACCGAATACGAATACCTGCAGCTTTTGCTACACTTTCGACACTTTGTTGTTGTTGTGCTGTGGGTAGCAAAGCAAACAAAACAAAAGTAACAACGCAATGCCAAAGAAATGCAAATAAAACTTTTCTTTGACGCTGTTCTCTTTCCCGCAGTCGTTTAGCTTAATGTTTTAGCAGCTTTAACAACGACACAAGCCTTTAAAACACAACTTCATTATTGCTGTTGCCTTGTGGGCCAGTCAAACAACAAGAACAACAAGCAAAACAAAGTGGAACAGTTTTAATTTTGGTTAAATGCCACTGCATTGAAAACGAAAGCTCGCCAGCTCTCGCCATCTCGCTCGCACTCGCGCTTCCCTGTTCATTACAACTTTTGCTGCAACAACAGCAGTACGAAAACTTTTCTGAAAACCTCTGACCACCATTGCATTTAGCCAAATATATATGAGGGTTTAAAAAATACCCAAAAAAAAACTTAATTAAGCATTTTGTTGGGCAACATTTGCCATGGAATAAATCACAAAACAGTTTATTCCAATTAACAGAACAACTGCTGCACACACACGCACACACACACACATACAAGTGTGTGCATGTGTGCGCGCCCTGCCTCGGTCAGAATTAAGCCAGTGTTGGACAACACTAAAAATGCACACAATACAAATTAAGCAATAACAATTTATGAATTACATTTGAATTTTTGGTTTAAAAAAATAAAATAAAATAAAATGCAGTGAAGCATTAAACATGGACGCGAGAGAAAGGGAAAGATAGATAACAATAGCAAAACTAAAATTAAAAAAAAAAAAAATTTTTGTTTTTAAATAAGTTTCGCTTAAAAACAAGTAGAAACTTTACAAACGAATGCAACCGACTGCGCAATGCCCTATTTAAGTGATAAAAGAGCTGTTGCTTTAGTGATATTTAAACTATATATATATTAATATATATAATATTGAATATATATAATCGTTAATTAAGGTTATCAGTAATCCATTGCGCGCAAATCTGTGCAAAGTTTTTGCTTCAACGGATGTTTCAAATTCATTCAAAGAAGGACATTGCACAAAATCAATAGCTAATAAAGCTAATAAATAAAGTAAAAAATTTATTACAATAGCAGTTTGTCAACACACAGAGAAAAATCCCATAATTTTTTACCTAAATCAATTTGTCAAAATCGTAAAATAAATTTCTTTATTTGAAAACAAAAGTTGTATTTGAAAAATATTTTTATACGACGATATTTGCAAATATAAGACTCAAAATATGGTAAGAACTCTAAGAAATTTCCTTGAACCCCTTTTTTTTGTTTTTTTTTTTGAGAATTCCACCCAAATACATTCAAACTCTTGATACTGGTAACTTTCCGAGTCCAAAATGTCAAAGACAAAGCCAAAAAACATTCCAAATTTGTTAATTTTTTTATATCCAACGCATGACGTCAATTTGCCGATGAAAACAGCTGTTGTGGCGACTTTTCTCGCACGAAAATTCTTGGGTATATAAAGCCCAGCCAGATCTGGCAAAAGACATCAGAGTTCGACACTGACAAAAGCAAAATGCGCATTTACGTCTTCATTGCTCTGCTTGCCTTGGCCGCTGTGGCCACCGCTCAACGGTCCAGCGGAAGACGTCCAGGTGGATCACAGGATGGACAGCAAGGTGGACAACAGGGTGGTCCTCAAGGCGGTCCTCAAGGCGGTCCTCAAGGCGGTCCTCAAGGCGGTCCTCCTGGTGGACTTTCCAACTCAACATCTACAACGGAGGCCGGCGATGTCACCAGCTCCACGGAGGCTGCTGCTGAGGTCTCCACGGAGACTTCGACGAATGCAGCTACTGCAACCGAATAGTTTGGAGATCCTTCTCATCCAGCTACGCCTTGAAACTTTTGTATATATATCACCTAAATATCACTAAATATCATCTGCATGCCAAGAAAAAAAACGTTTGTGCTTATATTAAAAAATATCACTGAAATATCACGAAGTCTGAAGTTTTTTGCGTAAAACACGAAGAGCCCAACTTTTTAGATAATCTCGCATTGTTATTAAATATCCAGCTTCACAAAATTGTATTTCAAAAGTTTTGGGGCTTGAATATGCTATCGTCACTATAGAAATAGAATAGAAACTATGAACCAAAATCTATGGTAGAATTTTGGGAAGTTATCAATATGAAGTTTATATAAAATTATATATGGTATATATTAGAGTCAAAATATAACTTATTTCATCAAAAAAAATTAATAAATAAAATCAATTTTTGCTGAACATACCCATAGATACTATATAAAACTCTCTGTCAAAACTCGTGAGAACTTTTGTCAAACTGCACTCACGTGCAACGGAATTACGAAGCACTGCCACGCCCACAGGCGGGCGTATTAGCCAGTTAGGATTGAATGTGCATTATTTGGCTGATTGTATTGTGAATATAATTGGAAATTTGGCCAACATCTATTTTGGCCCGCCGGCCGATAGACCTGAATTGTGTGTGCGGGGTCGGAAAATTGTTTACTATTTAATTTTATTTGGTCAATTTCCGACAAACAACATGTTAACTTGTTGGAGCACAGCCAACAACAACAACAACAACAAAAACAACAGCAAAAGTAACAACAAGGATAGCACAGGCTGCCAAATGCTGCGGCGACAAAATGTAACCCACCCGAAACAGGACAACAACAACGACAAAGGATTATAGGTATTAAAAGTTATAAAACAACAAGATTATGGGTTTAGCAATACAAACATAGATACAACATGCTGGGTGCGCTGGTGTGTGTGTGTGTGTTTGTACCGCTTGCTTATGGCCTCAACTTGTTATGATATTGACCAAGAAGCAACGACAAGAAGAGTAACAACCGAAGACAACAACGAATTTTATATACTCTTGAAGAAATGTAAGTTCTGTAAATTTAAATTTATATATTTCTGACACTTAAAGAAAAATACACATTGTACTTCTTGGATCAAATTGGATTTGAGATTGATTAAAGAAATTAATTATCTGAAAATAACAGTCAATTTAGTTTGTATAAACATATTGCTAAATAATATACTAATAAAACTAAACTAAAAATATTAGTTTAATAGGTTATAATGGTTATTCTTAGCATAAACTTTCTGATATTATTTAAACATTAGACCTGACAGATATCTAAGCTAAACCATAATATAAAACTGGATCAAGGATCTACAGAAATGATATATTATCAGGCAAGTAGCTGCTCCTTATACCCGAAACTAATTGATGGGCATCCTTTAATCCTGTTTGGCGCGCTGATAAACAACACAACTTAGGCACAATATCCACTTGTAGCGTATTTTAACAAGAAAAACTTTGGCCCGGAATCCTGTTCGCCGGCAAATTGCCACCGAGCAGAAGTCGAAATGGAACTGGGGAGGATGGGATAGAGGAAGAAGGGAGGAAGGGAGGAAGGGTAATAACATTTCCAGCTCACATGCGTGTTAATTATTTTGGCTGCTAACGGAAAAGGCAAAATTAGCCGAATTAGGCACATTAAATCTATTATCAGACAAGTTTATCTCGTCTTTTCGGCTTTGGGTTAAGTGTCAATTTGGACTGACTTTGGGCTTTGTCTCGGTTTCGCCTCCGGCGAGTTTGCCAGGTAGTCGGGCCAACTGTTTTGCCTGGCGTATCCACAAATTATTCCACATTTATTTGCACAAATTGTGGTTTGGCTACACAAAGTTCGGCAAATAACTCAACTTGAATTTGCATTTAATAATCGTATAAAAGGCGCTGCCAACGAACTTTATAACATGCTGCACACGCAGTTGTGTGTGTAAGTATCTATGAGCATATATTGGGAACACTGGACTACACAGAATATTTGGCAGTTTACTAAGGATCTGCACTTATTATAATTGCAAAACACTTTCACTTTTTATTTTTATAAAATCTTTGCTAAATTTAAAAGTTTCATAACTTGCTCAAAACTGAACCGATTTTCATTATGTTTGCCATTGTGGTCAGGGGCTTACTTCTAAATTAATTCTACAATTTAAGTTTAATACATATATAAAGATAATTTTTTTTGATTTTTTTTTCTAAAAAATCCTTTACTCCCCCCTTACTTATTATGGACAATTTTTTTTTTCAAAATTTAGAATCGCGAGATTTTAGTTTTAATCGATTGCGGATACCAAAATTAGTATAAAACGCAACTTTAAAAGTGATTTTGAGGGTGTAGATTTTTTCGTCAAAAATCATGCCAAAATAAAGTTCCCAAATCCATACTTCTTGGACTTTTATATCCCATAACTTTGTCAAAACTGAACCGATTTTCATGATGTTTACCCTTTTCATCGTGGTTTGACCCATAAATTAATTCTGTATTTAAATTTAATGCATATTTGAAAATACATTTTTTTTGGTTTTTTTCTGAAAAAAATCCTTTACTCCCCCCTTACTAATTTTGAAAAAAAAAAATTTTTTTTAATTCAGAATCGCGAATTTTTAGTTTTAATCGCTTGCGGGTACCAAAATTAGTATAAAACGGAACTTTAAAAGTGATTCTGGGGGGGTCGATTTTTCTGTCAAAAATTTAGACAAGTAAAGCTCCCGAATCCGTACATGCTAGACTTTACAGTGCCATAACTTAGTCAAAACTGAACCGATTTCCATGATGTTTACCGTTTTGATCATGGTTTGACCCATAGATTGATTCTGTATTTAAATTTAATGAACATTTGAAAACTATTTTTTTTCGATTTTTTTCGAAAAAAAATCCTTTACTCCCCCCTTACTTATTTTGGAAAAAATTTTTTTTTCAAAATTTAGAATTGCGAAATTTTAATTTCAATCGATTGCGGGTACCAAAATTAGTATAAAACGCAACTTTAAAAGTGATTTTGAGGGTGTCGATTTTTCCGTCAAAAATCATGCCAAAATAAAGTTCCCAAATCCATACTTCTTTGACTTTTATATCCCATAACTTTGTTAAAACTGAACCGATTTCCATGATGTTTACCCTTTTCATCGTGGTTTGACCCATAGATTGATTCTGTACTTAAATTAAATGAATATTTGAAAATAATTCTTTTTAGATTTTTTTCCAAATAAAATCCCTTACTCCCCCCTTACTTATTTTGGAAAATTTTTTTTTTTTTCAAAATTTTAAATCGCGAATTTTTAGTTTTAATCAATTGCGGGTACTGAAATTAGTATAAAACGCAACTTTAAAAGTGATTCTGGGGGGTCGATTTTTCCGTCAAAAATCGTGCCAAAATTTAAAAAAAATTTGACATGTAAAGCTCCCGAATCCATACGAGCTAGATTTCGAAGTCCCATAACTTTGTCAAAACTGAACCGATTTTCATGATGTTTACCATTTTGATCATGATTTGACCCATAGATTGATTCTGTATTTAAATTTAATGAATATTTGAAAACAATTTTTTTTCGATTTTTTTCCAAAAAAAATCCTTTACTCCCCCCTTACTTATTTTGGAAAATTTTTTTTTTTCAAAATTTAGAATCGCGAAATTTTAGTTTTAATCGATTGCGGATACCAAAATTAGTATAAAACGCAACTTTAAAAGTGATTTTGAGGGTGTAGATTTTTTCGTCAAAAATCATGCCAAAATAAAGTTCCCAAATCCATACTTCTTGGACTTTTATATCCCATAACTTTGTTAAAATTGAACCGATTTCCATGATGTTTACCCTTTTCATCGTGGTTTGACCCATAGATTGATTCTGTACTTAAATTAAATGAATATTTGAAAATAATTTTTTTTAGATTTTTTTCCAAATAAAATCCCTTACTCCCCCCTTACTTATTTTGGAAAATTTTTTTTTTTTTCAAAATTTTAAATCGCGAATTTTTAGTTTTAATCAATTGCGGGTACTGAAATTAGTATAAAACGCAACTTTAAAAGTGATTCTGGGGGGTCGATTTTTCCGTCAAAAATCGTGCCAAAATTTAAAAAAATTTTGACATGTAAAGCTCCCGAATCCATACGAGCTAGATTTCGAAGTCCCATAACTTTGTCAAAACTGAACCGATTTTCATGATGTTTACCATTTTGATCATGATTTGATCCATAGATTGATTCTGTATTTAAATTTAATGAATATTTGAAAACAATTTTTTTTCGATTTTTTTCCAAAAAAAAACCTTTACTCCCCCCTTACTTATTTTGGAAAATTTTTTTTTTTCAAAATTTAGAATCGCGAAATTTTAGTTTTAATCGATTGCGGATACCAAAATTAGTATAAAACGCAACTTTAAAAGTGATTTTGAGGGTGTAGATTTTTTCGTCAAAAATCATGCCAAAATAAAGTTCCCAAATCCATACTTCTTGGACTTTTATATCCCATAACTTTGTTAAAACTGAACCGATTTCCATGATGTTTACCCTTTTCATCGTGGTTTGACCCATAAATTAATTCTGTATTTAAATTTAATGCATATTTGAAAATAAATTTTTTTTGGTTTTTTTCTGAAAAAAATCCTTTACTCCCCCCTTACTAATTTAAAAAAAAAAAAATTTTTTAAATTCAGAATCGAGAATTTTTAGTTTTAATCAATTGCGGGTACTGAAATTAGTATAAAACGCAACATTAAAAGTGATTCTGGGGGGGTCGATTTTTCCGTCAAAATTCATGCCAAAATTTACAAAAATTTAGACATGTAAAGCTCCCGAATCCATACGAGCTAGACTTCGAAGTCCCAGAACTTTGTCAAAACTGAACCGATTTTCATGATGTTTACCATTTTGATCATGGTTTGACCCATAGATTGATTCTGTACTTAAATTAAATGAATATTTGAAACTAATTTTTTTTAGATTTTTTTTCCAAAAAAAATCCCTTACTCCCCCCTTACTTATTTTGGAAAAATTTTTTTTTTCAAAATTTTAAATCGCAAAATTTTAGTTTTAATCAATTGCGGGTACTGAAATTAGTATAAAACGCAACTTTAAAAGTGATTCTGGGGGGGTCGATTTTTCCGTCAAAAATCGTGCCAAAATTTAAAAAAATTTTGACATGTAAAGCTCCCGAATCCATACGAGCTAGATTTCGAAGTCCCATAACTTTGTCAAAACTGAACCGATTTTCATGATGTTTACCATTTTGATCATGATTTGACCCATAGATTGATTCTGTATTTAAATTTAATGAATATTTGAAAACAATTTTTTTTCGATTTTTTTCCAAAAAAAATCCTTTACTCCCCCCTTACTTATTTTGGAAAATTTTTTTTTTTCAAAATTTAGAATCGCGAAATTTTAGTTTTAATCGATTGCGGATACCAAAATTAGTATAAAACGCAACTTTAAAAGTGATTTTGAGGGTGTAGATTTTTTCGTCAAAAATCATGCCAAAATAAAGTTCCCAAATCCATACTTCTTGGACTTTTATATCCCATAACTTTGTTAAAACTGAACCGATTTCCATGATGTTTACCCTTTTCATCGTGGTTTGACCCATAAATTAATTCTGTATTTAAATTTAATGCATATTTGAAAATACATTTTTTTTGGTTTTTTTCTGAAAAAAATCCTTTACTCCCCCCTTACTAATTTAAAAAAAAAAAAATTTTTTAAATTCAGAATCGAGCATTTTTAGTTTTAATCAATTGCGGGTACTGAAATTAGTATAAAACGCAACTTTAAAAGTGATTCTGGGGGGGTCGATTTTTCCGTCAAAAATCATGCCAAAATTTACAAAAATTTAGACATGTAAAGCTCCCGAATCCATACGAGCTAGACTTCGAAGTCCCAGAACTTTGTCAAAACTGAACCGATTTTCATGATGTTTACCATTTTGATCATGGTTTGACCCATAGATTGATTCTGTACTTAAATTAAATGAATATTTGAAAATAATTTTTTTTAGATTTTTTTTCCAAAAAAAATCCCTTACTCCCCCCTTACTTATTTTGGAAAATTTTTTTTTTTCAAAATTTTAAATCGCAAAATTTTAGTTTTAATCGATTGCGGATACCAAAATTAGTATAAAACGCAACTTTAAAAGTGATTCTGGGGGGGTCGATTTTTCCGTCAAAAATCGTGCCAAAATTTACAAAAATTTTAGACATGTAAAGTTCCCGAATCCATACGAGCTGGACTTCGAAGTCCCATAACTTTGTCAAAACTGAACCGATTTTCCTGATGTTTGCCATTTTTAGCATGGGTTGACCTAAATATTTGATTCTGCATTTAAATTTAGTTTTATATTTTAAAATGTATATTTTAGGATTTTTTTCAAAAAAATCCTATAAGCTGTATATCCGTATATAGTAATGTTTTGAACTGAGGGAGAAATCAGCTCACACAAACTGTTATAAAATAGTTTGAATGTTTTTCAATAAATATAATTGGGTAACTAGTTCACAAACCGAAAAATGACGCATTTAAGTCCCCAAACCACTTTGGCTCCAATTCCAAAAAGTCGCTTTCAAACCAATCGGATAACTAGTTGACTCGCCTAAAGCTG